>VWZG01008667.1:302285-487249 GCA_013396735.1 Grallaria varia
TTTTGGTCTGTGAACACTGGGGATTAGGAGATGCGGGCTCCTTTCCCACCTGCTGCCACTGGGTCTCTGTGCTGCTATCTCTATGCTTCAAGCAAGTAGAAGGGGTAGGAAACACACATGTTGGGTTTAGAGTCGAGTGAGGGGCCCTAGTGACAGATTGATCTCTCCTGAGAGAGGACAAGCAGCATGTGACACCCTCAGCCAGGCAAGGCGGATAGCTATGCAAGCCAAAAAAACCTGCAAAATAAAATGACTGAAAAGGTGTTTTGCCCTGTCCTTCCTGAGGGTTATTTCTGCTGCAGTGTCCTACCATTTGTTTAGGGGTTTGAAATTACTTGTTTGACAAGTGCTTGTCCTATATACGTCTAGCACCTGATGGACCTCCTGGTCAGGCTCGTGAGAGCTTTGCCATTTGTTCCTGACCTTCCAGAGTATGGCTAGCATCAGTGTTTATACTACATCTGAATCTGTCCCAGACATCTGGATCTTTTCCTTTCCTTGCTTCAGGGTGACTTCAGTTGTCTTTGACTTCCTCCCTCTCTGTAGCACCGGGTACCATTTTCCTACCTTGGACAGAAGTTGGTATTTGTTTGCACAGTGATCTAAATATATGTATCTGCTCTGTGCTGCCTTTTTAGGGAGAGCATATTACTTTGGCTTTTAGCAACCACTCTGTAGAAAGAGATGAGAAGCAGGAAGAGAGAGGCCCATGTATTTTTCAGAACCTTTCATATCTATGCTTCACTCGATCCTCCCACATTTTTAATATTAATCTTTGTATTAATCTTTGACTCAGGTAACAGCCATGTTATCTAGATCATCATGCAGCTGATGGGGAAAACTAAGGCCTGGAGATGGGAAGTACTTTTCCTGTGGTCCTCCAGGATTCCCATGGGCAACCTGGGGTTGGAGCCTACATTTTCTGACTGGCAGCCCATGCCTTCCCCATGGGACTATGTTGCCTGTCCAATGATTTAGTTAGTGGCCTGCTAAATACTTTTCATCCTGAGTTTTTATGGCAGTGGTTCTTGGATGGTTATTGATTTGGGGTCTTTAAAGACAAAACTGACTAAACTGAACATGGCTGTTCCCTCCTCCTTGTCTTGACCACCTCCATGATGAAAACTGTGCATGGGACCCCCAGAGGGGTGGCCCTGGGATCACTGGAGAGAGAATTGCATGTGCATGATGTCTCTCTTCCTTGCCTCTGGCTTGCTGCCTGTTCACATACAGGGTGCAGTCTGTGACACTGGTGGCAATCTTAAACCATCTGTGCCTTGAGGACACTTTGGAGGAAATCTTTCCCCACTGGGTTCTGCTGTGAGAACTCAGGACTGGTTTGGGAGGCCCAGGATGCTCTGCTACATGACTGGCCTGCCTTCAATTTGTGTTTCTATGTGAGCTTTGCCATGGATGGTGGAGATGTGCTAGCCAAGGCACTCTTATAGAGAAGGTTGGGTCTGGTCCTCATGCATTTTGAAATATTGTCTTCATTGCTCAAGGGAACCTTAGTGTCCATTTAGTCTAATGCTGCCCTCTCTCCTTATCTGCTCTCTACCCATGGTGTGGCTTTACTCTGGAAATGAAAAAAACCAGAGCGTTGTCTGTTACAATTGGGATTTTATAAGGTACCTATGGGAATTAAGCACTCAATTCCCTCAGGTTCCTTTTAAACAGCCTGGCTGATGTGAATTTATATTGAAAATAAGCAAGAAGTGGAATCAGTCTTGTCAGCAGAGCCACAGCTATTCTCCCTGTGTTTGATGTAGCAGCTGTCATGGCAAAGCTTATTTAGCTTTTAATGTTTCTGGGTCAGGACCTAGCTCTGGAGTTTTCAAGAGGTGTCTGGTGTGAGTGGATCCTATGCCCTTACCTCCTCTGGCCCTGAGCTGAGGGTTTTTTAAAGCACTCATTAGTACTGTGAAAATACGAGTGTGAAATAATACTGTGTGTAGGGCCTCTGTGCTGTGCTTGGGCTTGACAAATGCACCTGACTTCCACTGGGCCAAGGACTGAGTCTGCTATGAGTCAGTCCAGAATGATGAAACTCCGCAAAACCAACTCTTCTTTTATTTCCAAGGTGTAAAAATGTGTATGGACGATGAGGTGTAGCATTTAATTTCAACTCACTGCCAATAGCAACAATAGAATTTGCTTCGGAGGTAGTTGGGGGATTCTTTTGACACCTGCAAGAATCTTTTTTTTCTATTCCTCCATATCCAAAGAATGACAGCTTGCACCAGTTTTACACAAATAGAGAAATTCAGCAACAATCTTCATACTTTTAATTAAAAGTAAATAGTTTTGATATTAAAAAAAATAAAACAACTGCTGGAGGCCAAAGAAGTAGTGGAGTACAGCTGTAACTTAGAACAAAGCAGGACACAAACAAGATGAAAAATCTGCCTTCGTCCTTGCTTAGGAGTGAGAGCCCTTTCTGGGATTTTGTTTTCATGGCTAAAATGTATTTCATAGTGTATTTTAGGTTTCTTTCTGGAATTTGTAGCTCTGGCCACATAACCAGGGCACAGCTGGCAGCTCGTCTTGCGCCTTCAGGAGGAGAAAAACAATT
Organism: Grallaria varia; assembly: GCA_013396735.1. Classification (NCBI taxonomy): domain Eukaryota; kingdom Metazoa; phylum Chordata; class Aves; order Passeriformes; family Formicariidae; genus Grallaria; species Grallaria varia. The sequence goes on from VWZG01008667.1 coordinate 304,858, forward strand.
CAGGTGGGGATGCTGCTGACCCTGCGAGCCAGTGCAGAGCCAGCAGGTCCCAGAAAGCCACTTGCCAGTTATCTGCTTCTAGATCCTACTCTTCCCTTGGCTCTCTGATGTATGACTCCTGCATCTCTCACCTTTAAGAAAAAGTTCACTATGTAGCTTGGTGGACACAAAGAAATGTCCACCCCTCACTGTGAATTTATGTGAAATGGGCCCAAGTTGTGTAAAACTCATTAAATTACCCAACTGTGTAAGACTTTCATTTGCTTTGACTTTACTCAGGGAACAGCTTGGGTTATTCTCTCAGACCTAAAGAGTTATTCAGCCTTGGAGCTCAAATCAAATTGCAGTCTAAAATCAGACCAGGTCTCCTTAGCTCAGCTTTTAAAACAGAAATATATTACACTCAAAGTCCATTAAAGTCAAAAGGCTGTCTTAATGCATGTGTATATATATAATATATAATAATGCATGTATAACTGGACCGTCAAAATAAAGCAGCATTGGGAAATGCATAAGTTAATGATGCCTTGTTAAGTATCCTGTATCATTTATGGCATGAATCCTGTATCTTTTATGGCATGAATTTTATAGTCTAAGTGGTAGTAAGATTAGAGGTAGGTGAATAATTTATTTCAAATAATTTATTTAATGAATTCCTCTTCCATTTCTATTTGCAAATTGTTTGTGAACATCCTGTGGTTTCTTTGCATTTTACTTATTTGAAATTACTTACTGAACAGCTTCTACAAATAATATTTGACGTACTGCATGCTTATGAGCAGGTTTGTGGTTTGTTTTTTTTTTTACTGTTTCGTAGGAGGGGGAGCAGCGTTTCAGCTCCAGGTTTGGTTGCTCAGCAGTGATACAGAGCAAAAGTTCATGCCATAGTATTTCACTATCCTGACAGCTCAAAGTAATTGTTAGAATTCAGCAGTTTTTGAAAGGTATGAAGAATTAGCTATTACCTTTTAATAATTATTCAGACTGTGTGGATAGGCAGGTTCAAAATTTACTTCTGCCAGCGAGTGCTAAAATTGCTCAAAATGTGTTACTTCCTTGTACATTCACGTCACTAAATTAGAATAGTTGCAGAAATGAACAGAATGCTGTAAGGTCTGCAGTGTGCTATGCATATGCCTGACTTCAGGCAGATTCCTGAGTAGATGCATAAGTGGTAGAGTGGCAAATTATGAACTTCAACATATGTTTAAATGGTTTTCTGAATTAGGGACCAAAATAGAGAACAAAGCAAATTTATCTTTCATGAAAGTGAACATGCAAGAGAATTTTGTTTCCTCATCTGCAATTATAGGGCATTGAATCTTTCAGAAGGGGAGGGGAGGGGAAGGAAAGAGAAGCAATGATATAAATATTGCATTAACTTGCAGTATTTCTAATTTCATCAAATACAAGGCAGTTAATCTGAAGTTTCCCACATATCATTATCTTCTTTTTTTGCCTTAAATATTGGAGGAAATAACATGAAGAATTGGAAAAGAACCCAACCAAAAAAAACCAAAACCAAAACCTCTCAAAAACTCCTCATCCAATTATTCCACTTGCTATTTTATTTATATCTTCGTTTTTAAAGGTTTCTCCGATTTCAGAATATTTTTCCTGTTCTTTTATAAGTTTATCATACCTCTGTAAAAGTTCATTTGGAAATATTTAATATTGCTTGACAACAGTGACCATCAGAGAAAGAATAACTTTCTCTGGGTCAGCGGGGAATAGGTATGAGTTAGTTTTGCGTCTTAAAGAGCTGCCAGACCAATGTAAACTGCCAAAGGTCTACATTTTTCTGTCTGACTTTTGGAGGCTACACATTGTGGAAAGCAGCTTCTGAAGTTGTGTGGTACACCCTCGATTCTGTAACGCAGGTGGTGTTTCACTGGCCTGCCTGAAGGGCACGGTTAAATAGTTGATTTTGTAGGTTTGTGAAGCACTGAGACCTCATGTCCTTCCCATTTGTGCCTTCAGGCTGACCTGTGTGGGGTCTCTTATGTCTAGCAGAGTGCTGAGCAGTGAGTACCTTACCTGTACCCTCCCATTTAATTTCATGAACCCTATGGAAAGAAAAGTAACACCTTTAAGACCTTTTCTCTTCTGTCAGAGGAGGGATAGGTGCAGGGGCCTTGTGTTCCAAGGAAACAATTGTTTCTGGGCCACAATGCCCTTTTGTACTGAGTTGAAGTAGCTAGCAGAAGAGCACAGACAGCTCAGGCCAGTGTGGTCTGGGAAGCTGGAAAGAGATAAAGTCATCTCTGGGTGTCGGATAGTGTGTGGGATACAACTGCAGAAATAGGCAGTCAGTTTCGGGTGAAGAACAGCGGCTGTTTCTGGTAACTTGCAACAGCTAAAATGACCTCTTTGGAGCAGAGAGTCAAAGGATTAAGGTGTTGTTTCTTATGTCAGTGATCAGAAATGCACCAAAGCCATGCTCTGCACCAAAATCCCAGACCAGATATATCACAAGGACAAGCCTGAAAAAAGTGGTTAACAATGTCTATCAATGCTTGTATGCAAGCAACTTGCACCATGTACATGAGAGGAAGGCTTTTTCCAAAAGGATGGATGTTGGACCTCTGTACACATTTATTACCCTTTGGTGATGGTCTAAATCCCAATCTTGTGCTCATAGAAATCAATAGGAGAGTTTCAGCTTTGTGTAGTTGGGAAAGTGAGGGAATGTTTGTCAGGCAGAAGAAAGGAGGGCTGGAGCTGGACTAGCAGTGTATGCTGCAGGGAGGATTGTGGAGTCTCTGGACTGTCCATTCCCCAATCTATATTAGTATTTATTGACCCATGCTCCTCACCCACAATCCTCCTCCTTGTACTGTCCTATAATTGCAGCCCCAGGTCTGGAGAGGATACTGTAAGGAAAAACTAGCAGTGGAATTCCAAATTTTGCACCAACAATCTTCTCTTCTCTTTCTAAGACTTTCTGAACATTATTCACATGAAATTTATCCAGGCTTATTCCTCAACCCTGGCACCTTTTATGACCTCAACAATGAACACTATGAAATTAAAAAGCAATCACCTACACCAAATAAGATAAAAAACAAATGGTCCCAACAGTCTGCCATGTGTCCTTTCACAGTACAGGGATGCCTTTAGCAGCAAAATTAGTAGCACTGCATTAGGTTTAAAGGGGCAGTGATGCTATATCCTGCAGGGGCTGTGAGCACTGGTATCTATGTCAGGAAGAGCATCAAGACGCTACTTGAATTTATTGCACCCTCATTGTTTTGGGACCAGAGCTTGGTCTGCTCAGGAAGGTGGGAGATCAAAGGCTGCTTCTGAATTTATCTTGGCTCACTTTCCTAGAGCCTTGAGATGAAAATGGTAGAAAAGATTAGTTTGCAAAGAAGTGTGGCTATGCCTCCATCCAGTGGATAGTGCCACTGATGACGAATCAGCATCCCACAAAAATCCAGCTTTATTTGGGGAGATCTCCCAAGAGAAGGATGTGGTAGAGGGGAGGCTGCCTTCCTAAAACTGACTTTTATAGAGGTCTAAGATGTGTCTTGTCTTGTGCCTTTCTTTGTTGTTCCATCTCCAGAGTTATAAACGTAGACTTACTAATAGTATCAATAGAAATATAATAATAATCATTATTATTTATTGTTTTACACTACCTAAGGAAAGATTCTGTTTATGCCAACTGTGTCTGCCATGACATCAATGGGATGGTGCACAATTTTGTACCTAAATGGCTGTGGCCATACATCAGGCTCTCTCTCTGTCTCTCACAGTCAACCAGGACAAGTTGAAACAGGCAAAAGGAAAGAAAATAGATGAATTTCCGCATCCACAGCAGCTGGAGTGAACGCCAAACAGATGGGCTCTTCCACCCCGATTATCCTAACATCCTAAATATAGAAATACAGGCTTTTTTTTTTTTTCCTCTTCTTTTTTTTTTTTTTTTTTTTTTATAAATTTAAATTACCCGAGGGGGTGGTGTTAGCTCACGCTAGGGCAGTGCTAACGAGTGCAAATAGAAGTCATCTGCTGACAGAGTCAGATCACGGTTTTTACTCATGACTATCCCCCCACCCTGCCCACACACATTTTTTCCACTGGAAGTGTGGGGACGGGTATGGGCTGAAGCTGTCCACTCTCTGGACTAGGGCAATATGTATGTGCGCATGAACCGGCTTTTATTTCAAATCCTGTCTGTGATTATGCAGATACAGAGAGTAAATGAGCACCATAGAAAATGGTTAAGAACTGCATGTCTTCCTCACCTCCTCCTGCAGATGGTTTGGTAAGTAGATGGGGCAGCAGTACCTCAAGACACTGGAGGAGTTCACAGCTATTTTGGTTATCATTGCACAAGCACACTGATAGATATGGGGTAGAAAGGTGCAGGGTCTGCTTTTTATCACGTCTCAACTCATGGTTTTATGGGGTGTGCAGAGAGATTGAAGGGATGTCTTCTGGCAGCAGGCTGGTTGTGCCTGAACAACCTCATCTGTTTTGTTCTGCAGTGGTTGACACCAGCTAAGCAGCAGCAGGGCAGAGCTTTGTGTGATTTTTTTTTTTTTTTTTTTTTTTTTTTTTTTTTTTTTTTTTTTTTTTTTTGGACTTCTTTTGCTGTACTGAGCGCTTGGGCAAGAGAACTGTGATGGTTTGTTTTTTCTCCAGTCGGGAATCACAGCACCTCACCAATGCTGTGTTTCCCATTCATCTTCTCTTTCTTGCCTGGGGGCTGAATTTCATATACTTGTTCTCAGGCTTTTGTTCCCTGACCAGCCTTGGGAAGCAGGTGGCAGGAGGAGGTACTGCCCACAAAACATGGCAGAGCAGTATGAGGTTGTGTGTCTTCCCTCTTTTATGCTTGCACAGTGGAGAGTGGATACACCTGGGTCTCACTTTCCCCACCTCTAGGAAGGGAATGAATGACAGGGGTTTGTCTGGGAAAAACATTATGTGGGTGCTGTATTGCTGTTACCACTGTAACCGTGAACTCAGATGTACAATGAGGATAAAGGTTAGGAGCAAAACTGCACTGACTTGGGGCCCAGCCAAGCAGAACTGCAATATTTTTCCCTTGTCATTATGTACAAAGGTGTGTTGTGCTCTGTGAATGTATCTATGCTACTATCAGTGCAGATGTACAGACCATGTATAAGACTTCAGAGACTCTGTGAAGAGGTTCTTTACCTTATGGGCTGCTCTCCGTGTAAGGATGCATGTAGTTTATTAAAAATCCCAGAGCTCATTTTGCTTGTGTGCTCATGCTCTCCTGCAGAAACACAAAACAGTTTCAACCTGAACCCCAGGTGCCAGTGTGCCATATGTACTGTTGGCTTCTATGGGATCTGCATCTTCCTTGGAGGTCTCCCACATGCAGGAGAGGTCAACAGCTTTTGGAGGAGGCTGGCTGGGGGAGGTGTGAAGTTTGCACCATGGAAGAAGGCCTCTAAGAATGAGTTCCTCCAGCCGCTGGCAGGGTGACAGAACCATAGGAAGTCCTGCCTTGGGGCAGAAGGATGAAGCTGGTGGTTTCCTGAGGGTTGCTGTTCAGGGAATTGTTACCCCTGGTCTTTCCAGGGCAGAGTGCTTCTCTTGTTACACTGAGGTCATGTAGAGTAGCCTTGTCTGGACTGTGAAGCACACAGATGCTATAGATACTGGGCAGTGAGGTGAAAGCAAGTACATCTGGAAGCTTCCCCTGGAAAAAGGCTGTGTTTGGCATGGTAGGGGTCATTCCACTGATAATAAACCCTCCTGGAGCCACACTCACATTTGCACTGTGTTCCCCAGTGCCTGATTCAGGAGGGGACTTTGCAGCCTGGATGCAGTGCCAGACCTGTGCTTCCATACTTTTGCTTAGGACTCAGGATAAGCTCTCGCAGATACTGCATATAAGGGACCACACTGGAGAGGCACCTAATTGGCTGTGCAGGAGAGGAGCTTTGGCACGGTTTGTTCACTGTGATTCACGAGTGACTGTATCAAACCTGGCTGGCACAGCGCAGGGTTACTCGAGCGTCTCCATGCTGTGCACTTGAGTACTCCTGACCATCAGCAGCTATGGGGTGCAGGCACACCCATGCTGGCTCCTCTGCATGCTGCCTGCTTGGCAGAGCTGCCTCGCTCAGGCTTTGAGCCACTGTGTGCCTGACCTGTCTCCTGCAACAGCTTCATCTCATTCATGCTGCGCAGAGGCAGCACTCGTGGGCCAGCTGGACCTGGGTAACCCTAATGGGAGCCTGCAACAACAGCATGGCTAATTGACAACCTGCTCGGATTCTCCCTAGAGACCCTAAAAATACTTTTAAGATTTATAACAATAATGATGCTGCAATCAGAGGCTAGTTGTCCTGCTCGTGTTTAAGGTTGCCTGGTATTTTCAGTTATACTTTTCACCTTTCCTTGCCTCAGTTTCACTCGTGGTAAATGGGGTTGACAATCCCTCTGATTACAGTTGTTGTCCCCCGGAGTAACTGTGATAATTATTATTGTTATCCTATCTTTGCTTTGAGACACTTAACTATCTTGCTAGCTTTCAAAGAGATGACCTAGAACTTTCCTATCCCTGGATCCTAGTTCAGATTGACTTGGGATGGAAAATTTTACCCTCCTCCATCCCATTTTTGAGAATAAGATTGTGGGGGAAATGGGTTCCTGCATATCTGAAAAGGAAAGTATTTTCTTTTGGGTGCTGTCTTTCCACCATGTTGTGCAGCCAGACCTCAAAATGCAGCAGAAGGGTGGTTTGTGTGACTCAGGGGCTCTGTCAGCTTTGAGAAAAACCCACCTGAATTAGGCTAGATAAAGAGCATTTGAAAAATCAAATGTGATTCTCCATATGCTCAGCAGAGGCAACAGAGAATTCAGTGAGGAAAAAGCCCTTAAGTTTTCACCCCTTGCAACTTCTTTGTGTGATAGGGCAGTGCCTTGTGCTACCCCCCAGCATGCAGGCCATGCTGAGAAGGTACTGCGACAAACCCAGAGCTCCCCTGCATATGCCATGAGCTGAGCTAGGGCTGATTGCTGTCAGCAGGGGCAGGGTTTGAAACTGTGTCTCCCTTGCCTGCTCAGGGGATTTTCTTTGTTGTACTTGGAGGTGGTGGAGAAGCAAGTCACCTTGTTCATGCTTAAGGTCAGGGAAGTGACCAAGGCAGGGATGCCTGGGGACAAAGGACCATGGTGAGAGTGGGAATGCACCAAAAGATTGGGGGCAGGGAGAAGAGAGGAAGCAGAGCCATATGGGACTGGATGGAGATGGAGTCACTGGGAATGAATCACATTAGCGGGCTGCCCCCAAGCCTACTCTGCTTCAGGCTGCACCAGCTCTCTCAGCCTCCCCTGTGGGAGATAAGGGTCATATAGAGGGATTAAGACTGAGTGGGGATCTTCTATGTGAGGGTCCCTTTAGCTTGATGAAGCTTGGAGGATAGGGACATGCTGAGTCAGGGACTGGCTGGGCATGAAGACTGGTGTTCCATTCCAGAGGAACTGAAAAACTAGAAGAACTGAGCAACCTAAAAATTTCCCCAGGGACTCAGACTTTCTATTTTCTGGCTGAGACTTGAAGGTGTACCACAAATATAACCTGCAGTCACACATTTAGTGTAAAGTCAGTAAACCAGAGGATTAAATATACACAGTTTCTGTCTATCCTGTCTGTTTATGGAATTGAAAGAAGCAGGACCAAATGGAAGTGCGTGATGTTTTAATTTATTTGTTTGTTTTAGTGTATGAGCAGTTATATTTTAGCAGAGCCAGTGGATATGGCATCTGTTTGCTGTTGCTTTTCTGACAGCACCTGAATACCTGAGCTGTGTTGATACTTCAGTGATTAGAAGTTTGCTTATAAACTACCTTGATGAAGGCAGTACTTGCACAACATGAATTTAAAAGGAGATGAATTAACAACATAAGAAGGTTATAACTCATAATAATTGCTATATTATTAACAATAAGCAGCAATTAGTTTTTAAAATCTGGGTACTCTAAATTTCTGCGAAGTAGTTTGGCTTTTTCTCCTTTCCTTGCAGGTATATTATATTTCTGAAATTTCTTCTGTCACTTCTGTGTTGAGAACTCATTGGTGTGGTGGCTATTCACTGCCTGTTCTGTGTTTCCTGCCATTCCACTGATGAGGAGAAGTTATAGCGCAGGGAACATCCAAGAAAACATGGTGTGGGACTTTTGCAGTATAAGTATTTCATCATCATTGCTGGCAGTATGGACATAGCCTGTTTCTTCCTTTGGGGAAAAAAAATGGGAAGGAAAAGGAGGGAGATGAGTCTAGTGTAAAGTAAATGGCTTCAGTTAATGATTTAAAATGTAGAGAAGCTGGTGAAGGCAAAAGGGATAGGCAGTGGATTTCCCCAGGATCTGCATGTGCTGGGCAGCAAACATTTGTTACCCAAGTGGGGGAATCATAGCTGGGATCTTTGGCAGCAAGGATTGCCAAGAGTGATCAGTGAGCTCACATATGCCATGTTACCTGCACATCTAGTCTCTTCCCCAGCATGGAAGCATCAGGGGAAGAGGAGCCACTGAGAGAGGTGGGGACACTCCTTACTGTGGCAGCGATCAAAAGATGCTTTGGGGGCAATAGTGCAAGCAAGAGGTGAAGCTGATCAAACATGGTGCTAGTAACAGTTGACGGCATAGCATTTTTCGTTCCTCCCCACTCACACTTCTCCATTGTGAAGAAAAGGCACTAAGGCCCGTGAAACTTGTGCCAAGATCACCATACCTTAGCTCCAGTGAGCTGGGTCCTGCTGCTGACTGGGCTTTGTAAATAGTCCTTATTGTGCAGGGAATCTGTGGAGTTTGACTATCCTCATCTGCTTGCTCCTAAGTCTTTGTGTAGGCAGGTTCAGCTGCATAAGCGTTTGGGAGATGGTGGTTTGCTACATGGGCATTCCTGGGAGCAAGTAGGAAAATTTTCTATATACGTTTTCTGGTTTCTTGTTCTCCGATTGTGACAATATACAGCATCCTGTGGTCAAAGTTACTAGCCATATGAAGAGCTGGTGCAGGCAGACTCACTCTCAAATGGAAAGGAGTTTTTTTCCCTTAAATTATTCACCAAGGGATTTTTAATCAGGAGTAAATGATTTTCAAATGGTTCATGAATTGAGAGTAAATAATTTTTTAAACTGTGTGTTGTGAAGCAATCACAGATACTAGGAAAGCTAAAATTGCCTGGAGAGTAACTGAACTGCTTTCCTCTGCAAAAATTGATGGCAACAAGAGACCCTCTTCCCCTTTCCTGCCCTGTGGTCCCCTAGTCTTTTACCTGTGCATGAGCATCTACTGAATATATGGGTGGTGTTGTAAGAAGTCCACAGATAACGGCTCTTAATTTCTAGGAGTGAGACACATCTGGATAGGGGTTTCATTTCTCTGCAGAATACATTAGTTTTCCCCAACGTGGAAGCATAGCTTTTTCATTAAAGCAATCTCCCTCCCACCTCAGTGAGCCTTGAAAAGATGTACTTTTTCTCTGTATGTCCATAGCACTTTGTACTTTATCTAAATGGTTTAGATAAAGGCTTTCTTAACAACTTGGGCAGCTTGGAGACAGACAGGTTTCTGGGCAAATGAAGCCTTCCCTGTGTTTCTCCATAGTTTTGTTTTCAAGTATGTTTCTGCTATCTATGTCTATTAGATAGTTAAGAAACAGATCAAATGAGAAATACTGTGAGCAATTACTTTCCAGAATGAAGGGTGAAGAGGAGCAGGACACACATTTCATTTGTACCTTTGATCCTTGTGTTTTACACTTTTTTTTTTTTTAATATCTTTCCTGTGGATGACTCAGGGGTTCCTGGTAAGCCCAGTTAAAAATGAGACCAGGGTATAATTTCTTTTTTCTCATAGCCTGTGATCTTGTCTTGTAATAATTGAACTTCGGAGTAAGTCCCAGTGAATTACTCTGAAACTGCATCTGTAATCCCATTAGCAACACCAAAAACAAAAACCAAAACCAATCCCCACCTTTTTGCATTTCTTCCTGCTTGAGAAAGGAATATGGCACTAAAAGTTGTTTTTATGTTCCGTCCTTTTCAGTGCCCTGCCTAGACAAAAATCATACATGGGAAAAGGATGCTGTTAAAACTGGGGGGAGGGTTGTTTCCCTTCCAGGTCAAGCCTGATCCAGGTTGAAGACTGAGATGAGGAGAGAGATCTAGACTTCAGTTGCTGAGCTCTGTAGGGCAGCTACTGTCTTCCAGACTCTTGTTGGGTTGGTTCAGCCTGGAGAAGAAAGGGCTTCAGGGAGACCTTATAGCACCTTCCAGTACCTGACAGGGGCTACAAAAGAACAGGGGAGGGACTTTTTACAAGGGTACATGGTGATAGGACAAAGGATCATGGCTTCAAACTGAAAGAGGATAGATTTAGATTAGATATTAAGAAGCAATTCTTTACTGAGAGGGTGGGGAGGCACTGCAACAGGTTGCCCAGAGAAGTTGTAAATGTCCCATTCTTGGAAGTGCTCAAGGCCAGGTTGGATGGAGCTCTGAGCAGCTTGATCTAGTGGAAAGTGTCCCTGTCCATGACAGGGGAACTGGAACTAGATCATTTTTAAGGTCCCTTCCAACCCAAACCATTCTGTGATTCTACCTAGAATTAATTTCAGTTGATTGCACCACAGGGTAGCACAAACACAGCTGTGAAAATAAAGCCACAGGTTGGCTTGTAGAGTTTCCTATGATTAAAGTCATAATGTTTCCTCTTAATTAATTTAATTCAGGTTTAATTTATTAAGGGTTTGCTTTGATTTATTCCATTGCTGAATTGCTCTCTCAGATGGCTTGTCTGGAGAGCTACTGCATTTTCTTGCAGACTGGAAAGGCATGTTATTGTGTAATGATCCAGGACAAGTTCCTCTGATACTCCACATCCTCTTGCCTTGTCCACCTCTCCACCAGGGGAAAAAAAAAATTAAAAGGAATTGATAGATTCACAGGTTCTGCTTTTTAAAAAGAGCAGTACATTTCTTAGGACTTGATAACCATTTTTGCGTGGAGTTATCAGTACGTCTCTGCACCAGGCCTGCTACAAGTCCATGGACAAGTCCTTCTGCCTTGGGGCTGTTATTTCTCCGTGTGTAATGTAGTTCTTTTGTGTTTGAGATGTGCTTTTGGGATCATGGGCATGTTAGATGCCCCGCTTTACCTAATCTGCTTCTCACAGGGCAAGTTACACCGGGTGCCTCCTTTGCCTTCACTGGGGAGGCTGGATTCCCTTTATTCCCCCACCAAAAGATTTTCTTCTACCACTTCCAGCTTCCACTTGTACCGTGTGTGTGCTGGACGGCGTTTCCCCCTCCTCCATGCCCTTCCCCATGTATCTTTTTCCCTATCCAAAGTTTCCTAGCAATCTTCTTGTTGTTTGTAAGGAGACAGCAATCCTCCTCCTCCTTCTTCTGGCTGGGTGCAAGGCCCTGATTTCCATTTGAATAGCAAGCTTTCTGCTGAGGCTTCCCCATCGCCCAGGCGAGTGAACAAGGAGACTACTGTTCAGGCATGGGATGTTCAGCCAGCCCTGACGCCCCCACCGTCCTCAATGCGGCTTTTCAGCCCCTCCACTGGAGCCCAGGGCACTGGGCTGGTGTGGGACAGGCTCCCGGCCCTGGGCATCATGCCACTCATTTTAAGCAGCCCCAGCCTGTTCCAACTTCGGACATTATGGTCTATCAGAGGCTTGTTCGAGTCGCAGCTGGTTTTCGTGTGGCACCGGGGTAATAAAAAAGGGAGGGATAAGTCAAACTGGAGTGGTAGCAAGGAACAGCGGATGAGATAGGGTCCTTTGCCAAAGGTTGAATTATGAGTGGATGCTTGCATGGGGATGAGCATGTATTGTGGCCAGGGTTTCTCTCTCATTAGTTCATCCTGGAGTCTTGGATCAAAGCTGACCTGTGCCTCGTCCCTGAAGCATCCTTCTAAAAAACACATCCTGGCATACAAGCATTTGTTTCCAGACATGTAAGCGCACCTCCCTGCCTTCAAAGTTTCAGAGTCAAGGCAAGACAGAGGAGCAATATCTAACCTCCTGCTCTGGGACTGCTGACCCTGGGAAAATCAAACCCTCCTGCCCCATCCCACCACTCAGAGCATGTTGTGGATGACCCTGCAGTGAACTGGTTGGGTTTGAAGAACTGGAGTCTCATTACTACAGTCAGATGCGGATGAGGGCTGACAGCCCTCTCTGCTAATTCTTTTTTAAGTTTTCCCTCCAGATGATGCTGGTGCAGGTGTCGTGACAGATTGGTCTCCACCACAGGGAAGCTCCTCTTTCCAGTGAGGTGTGAAATAACTACTTCTAGTGCACCAGCAGCTCTAGGTGGCATGAGAAACCCCAACTGGCAAGCCACGAAGTAGCTCCCAATGTTGTGATGTGCCACACTGACTGCAGGTACTGCTTTTTTGAACCAGTTTTCTTTTCTTTTCTTTTCTTTTTTTTTTTTTTTCCTCTGTGAACAGAGCTATGGGACTCCAGGTTTGTTTGTGTTTTTCCCCAAATAATGTCACAGTGGTAATATTTAAATTCAGCGGAGCAAACACAGAAGGGGCAGCAGCAGAGCAGGCTTCCCTCTCCACTGCTGTAGGGAGTGCCAGCTGGAGCCTGGGGACAGTGATGAGGCCAGGCAGACCTCTGCCAGGGCTGGCAGCAAACAAAGCCCACTAAAACCGGTTACAATGTGTTAAATCGCTAGTTCACAGAAGAAACCTTTCTCTTCTGTCCGTATGGGTAAATTGCTCATAAGAAAAGGTAATGATTTCTTCTGGTAACTTCTTAAGATTTTCATTTAGTGGCACCTCTTTTTATCTTTCTTGGTTTTTCCACTGAGTGCTGTCCATTTGTCACTTGGATGCTGAGCTCTTGCAGTCCTGATTTCTGTTTTTTTATGAATACATCAGTTCAAATGACCTACACTCCTCTGCAGCACCCAAATGACAGAGCATGTACAGGGCCTTGGGGATCTTGCCTTTACCCCCTCAACTTCTATCCCAGCTCTGACTGCAGGATAGGACTGGTGATGGGAGCGGGGGATTGAATCCTGCAAGTAGCGTGGGGCTCCTTCAGGTTGTGGTGGAGGCTTGGAGCGGATCAACAGAAGCTCTGGAAATCCAGCATTGCTTGTTTCCTGGGGGAGGTGCCCTGAGTGATGCTCTTTGGTTACCCCAGTGCTCTTGCCACAGAGACAGCCCTGTGTGAAGGACAGGCTGTTGTGACTTCCTGCCTGTGCCCATGGGTAAAGGGGCAGAAGGGAGAATGAGACAGGTACTGAAATATTCTTGGCACCTGGACATAAACAGTAAGTGGAGATTTTGAGCAAATTGGTGGCAGTACCCAGGAGGAGCACCGACAGCTTCCCAGCTTGATGGCATAACTACAGGATGATTCCTCCTCCTGCAAGCAGTCTCTTGGCTGTCCATACCAGCACTGGGAATCTATTGCACTCTCAGCATTCATGCACCTGTGACTAGTAAGAAGGGCTTTCTTTTTTGGATGGAGTCTCCCAGTATGGGCTCAGTTTAGAGGAGGGGATTTCCTGTTGTAGATTTGTCAATGTGTGTCATTATGGTGGAGTGATGCCACTATGCTCTGAGTAGAAGATGCTGTGGAGGTGTGAAGGATGGTGCCTTCATTTTCAGCTTTTGGGAGAAGTTATTTGTAATATAAAAGGACAAAAATTAAGGTGTGTAGAAACTCTGTCACATTTTCTTTATTAGAAGAGCCCTTCTTGCTCTTTGCCGTGAGGAAGAAAGAAGGTATAGAACAAAATCTGATTTAATTTCTTTTTTCCAAATTAGTGTTAATGGCAGCACACTTTGAAGCACCTAAGCACTTGCTGCTGTTTAAGGCTATAGAGGCTGGTGTGCCTTACACTAATGAAGTGTAAGGGGCCTAGAGAAAAATAAGTTTGAGTCCTCTTGGAATCCTTGGGCTCCTGTGACGTTTTTCGATATGGAAACTTGCGGCAAGTTTTAACACAGCCAACAAATCATTGAAATATTCGTATTTTTAAGATGTATAAATTCTGCAGTAGGGGACCTTCTTACCAGAGAGTTTCTGAATGTTGCTCTTCTTCTTACAGAGTTTATGATAGTCCAGCTTGTGGAACTTGTTCGGAGTGAGCAGCTTGGGTTATATGTAAGTGATAATGCATAACTGAGCTGACTTGAGGAGGGAAAAATACGGATTACTGTAACATTAATGTCTCAGATGAACGGGTTTCCAAATTGTGACATTAGGGAAATAATATCTTGTCTTTTTTGCACTTGAAGAACACTGTAATTTCATGTGGGTTTTTTTCTGGGTTTTTTGGGTTTTTTTAAAGACTCTTTTGCTGGGTGTTTAAATATGTAAAATTCTGAGATGTTACTATGTGAATATTCAGCATTTCATTTCCAGATTAGAAGTGTTCAGCTATGAGACTGTGATGATAGTTCTGTTCAGCTTGTTGCATTTTAGTTTTATGAATCAATCTATACACGGCTATCACCTGGGTGACTCTCAATTCAGTAAAAGGAAATGCAGAAGTCACCCTACAAAAATCCCCAGACCCGACAGTTTCTCTAAATGCTATATAAACCTCTCTAAATCCAGCTATAAATACGATCCTGGAAACAGCTCAGTGTTTTATCTGACAGCTGCATTCTGAATGCTTGGAACTTCTTCCACTCACTTCCTCTGCTGGGAAGTGAGTGACTCTTCACTACCAACTCTGTGTAATTCAGCAGGACACATTCACTAAGAAAGGAAACTTCCCAAAAGGAGTGCATTCTTCAGCTGCACAGCGATACTTGAGCACTTTGACTCAATGTTATTTACTTTTTTCCTTTCTACAAAAGACCCTAAACTTCTTTTTAATTATTATTTTTGTGACCTTTGTATCTGATTTGCAATATTCTTCAGGGTTTGGGGTGGTTTTTTTGTTGGTTTTTTTTGGTCCCTTTTGGATCCATAAAGAAGCGGGGTCCTTGGAACTGTCTGTCAGCCCTCTTTCAGTTTCCCTGCGCAGTCTGCAGTGACTGCCATTGTGAGTGGGCGCTGAGGGGAGAACAAACAGCTTGTGCTTGTTAGGGTTTCATGATTTCAGCAACAGTGTGCCCCTTGTTTTATATCCAGATACGTTTGTCTGAACAGCCTGGGAAGGAGAGGTGGGTTCCCACCGGCACAGTAAGTATATTTCTCTAGCAAACCCAAGATGCTGGCAGCACATGCAGCCGGGTTGTTCCCAATTCACTCTGCCTGCCATGCTGGAGTGGACACTGGGAAGCTCCAGTGGACTGGCACTTCCAAGTATTCTTCAGTGAAGTCAATTATTCCAGTAGAAGCTCTTTCCTTCCCCTCAGCACCTTCCTGTCTCTTTTGCAGAGAGGATGCTGTGGCAGCAGCCACTGCTTCATCTCAGCAAGTTTGTGCAGATAAGTCTCAGCCAGTCACAGAGAAAATGTCTTCGTTTCACAGGGGTTTAATTAGGCTGTGAATCACATTAGCAGAGAGGGCATACTTACCGTGCCATACGGTGGACACCACTCATGCTGAGCACAAAAGGGCAGGCACCGCAGGGTGTGCAGCAGAGACCGAGCCATCCTGACTTTGCTCCCTGAGACTTGCAAAGGCTGAATAACGCAGAACACTTGTAGTGGTGCACCTTGACTGAGTCTGGTTGCAGGGTGCACTCTCAGAACTGTGAAGGACCTCCAGAGATGGAAGTGCTCTGTCAGAGAATCTTTGCTGAGTGGGATGTGGTTTGGGCAGTGTGCGTGTGCTACTGTGTGTACTTGTGTTGTGGTCCTGTGTCCTACTAGGTAAGACTGTATTTTAACAGTGTGTAAGGAAATGAGGTATTGGAAAGGTTACTTTGCTTCTGTGAGTGGGCTTCACGTTGCTCTCAGAGCCTGTATTGAAAGACTACTAAAATTGCCCCGTGGGCAGGGTAACGAAGATGCTGTGGGACAGGAAAGGGTGGCTAAGCCGTGTCTCAGAAGTATTTTCCTCCTCCTTCCTTTGTCATTCTTCACAGAGAGTTAAAATTTGATGAAAAAATAGGAAATGGATCCTCTCAGAAATGCCATCCTCAAAAACAGTAGCGATTGGAAGAAAGACAGTATGCATGCTTAGTGTGCAGGAAAGGGCCTGAAGCCCGAGCAAGCTGCTGGTGAGTGAAAGCATATACTTGTGTGCACATACACACACACACACAGAAACACAGGGCTCTGCCTTTGTCAGTACCAGTGGAGTAGTATGGCCTTTGCATATGAAAGATCACGTCTGTGCTAAAGGTGCATCACCCCGGAAGAGTCATGCTGTCAGGGACTGCAAGGGAGAAAATCATTGATATGTATTGCTGAAAAACCTAAAAGGTCACAGAAGCAGAGCTAACTGCTGTTTAGGTTTCTTTTTTACATTTTTATTTATTAAAATGCTCTAGATGCAGAGTAGCTCTTCTCATTATTTATAAGTGTCGCTACCGCCTTGAAATGGAACTGCAGGCACTTTGACAAATGTGGTGAAAGCTTGTCTGGTGTCCCTGCCACTTCTCTAAAATGCCTCCTGTGTCCTCTGCTGAATTGCTGTTTCATCAGTTTGGATAGCAGTGTTCCTCAGCAAATTGCAGTAAAAGTCTAGTTGCATCATCCCATGCTAATGGAAATGGAGCAGGAGGGAGTGAACGTGTGTCATGAGCGTCCTGTAAGTGTTAGACAGAGCAGGGACAGGAGGAAGAAAACAGCCCTGCTGACCCCCACTCACTTCTTCATCCTTGTGAGTTTGGTGGGATAAAGGCTCCTGTCCAGTATTGCTGTGAGCGTGCTTTTCTTCTGCCTTGTGCTGACAGCTAGGAGTGGCATCCCTGTTTGAATTGCCTATGCCAGAGAGCAGAAATTAGGTTTCCTCAGCCTTAGTCCCTCCTTCCAATCATTGCAATGCCCATAGTGTGGGGACAGTACATGGGGTTGTCCTGAGAGCTGAGTGCAGAGAACTTTTAAAGGGCTCAAAGCACTTCACTGGGATCAGAGGAAGACAAAATATTGGCATGGAAAAGTCTAGTCACAAAAACACACAGAGAAAGTTTGTTTACAACAAACAAATCAACCAACAAATAAAAATGACCAACAACATCTAAGAAACAACCTCTCAAAAACCTTGACTTCTCCTTTGGGCAGAGGGAGTTGCTCTTAGCTCATCTTGCTAAACAGAAGCTGTATTTGTGCTGAAGCAATTGCCTGTCAGGATGATGAGGCAATGGAAAGCTTGTCTTACAAGGGGAGATTAGAACAGCTTGGATGGTTTAGCCTGAGGAAAATGGTAGGGGGAGTATGAAAGTGCTCTGTAAATATGTCAGCAGGTAAACAGTGTGAAGGGGGAAGACTTTTTTAAGGCTACGGGAAGATGTTTGCATCAGTACAGGCTCCTATAAATCAGTTGTGGTAATCTAGTCTAGGAATTAAAACACAATTTCCAACTGTTCTGTCAGGGAAGTTTGAGAAGCAGCTTCCACGCAGAGCAACAGGAGCAAAACTCCCAGCCAGGCTTTAAGATGAGTCTCAATCTGTCTGTGAAGGAGATTGTTCCTAGGCCCGCATTAACCATTCAGTCTTCGTGCATGAGATGTGCCTAAATAGAAAGCATAAATGAAACAGAATGGTTTGCAACTTCAAAGTCCTCTGTTGGTTTGTGGGGATTTTTTAGGTTTCATTTTTAGTTATTTTATGACTCCTTTCAGGGTGTCCTTTTGACCTGAATATGCCGCAGCAGCATTTCACCCAGTGCCCAGGTTTCCCCTTCCTTGTCCTCAAGCCATCTCACTTTTGTGCAAGCTGTTTCCACCAATGCATAGCACAACTCAGCACTTTTAGGGGCTGAAAGCTATTTACCAGCTGAGAGGGCAGGAGTACAAACTATTTTCAGCACTGTGACCCACCTTGGCCAATTGGATTGTGTCTAGTAATCCTATTAGGTGGATATGGGTTCACGTAACCTGAAATAGTTCTGCTCTTTGCCTTCACCTCCAACCCCTGTGTCTGCACAGTGACTGGGTTGTGGTGTCTGTGCTGTAATACCTGACCTCCAGAGGGGAGAAGGGCAGTGTGAGAGTTTGGGCCGTAACCCCTGCCAGAAGGTTACCCCTTTCTTCTCACTGATGCCCCGTAGAGTGAGGTCCCTGTGCCATGATGTGAGGTTGCTCTCTACCCCTGTGGAGTCAGGCCAGTGTGACCTTCTGATTATAGTCCAGGCACCAGCCGAAACCTTCACTTGTACCTAGGGTTTTGGTGGGGAGTAGTACTTTGGATTGCTACTCTCTCTTTCCTCCCTGCACTCCCACCTCCTAGTGGTCACATGTATCCTGGCATGGGCAAGAAGGGTTCAGGAATTAAGACAGGTAAAGGAAAAAAAAAAACCAATATTCTTTTATCCAGTTCACTTCAAATCTGTAAAATATTTCAAAGTCGTGAAAAATCTATTGCTCAAATGAAGCCAAAAATGGAAAAAGCTGTTTAGCCCAAACTTTCCTTTGCAGACAGGATTTGAGGCTCTAGGGTTTTTATTGGTACAGTAACTACACAGTGAACTTGCAGAACCCATTTTTAGCCCAGTTTTACTCTGAGGAAAGAATTGTGAAGTTGCACTGTCTACTTCACCCTTCGAGCTTTGTACCTCCTTGGCCCCTTTCAGCCCTGTTTGATGGGCTGCATTTGCCAGGTGTCATCAAAACATGCAGTCAATTTAAGAAAGGAAGATCTACTGAGGGAAAGGAGGTGTGAAATGTGAATTTAGATAGACTATTAGGTATAAGAAAACCCAAGCCAGCAGGGCCAAGAATCTAGGCTTCAGTCCTGCTGCTTGGGGATTCCTTGAGTATTTGAGATGGGGGTGGGTGTGTAAAGTAGAATGTCTCTGAGCTTGTACAGGACTACAGAGCAGGAATGTTGCTGAGTTTTTTAGTTACCAGTTATAGCTCAGCTCAGCTGAGGCACTTTCTGGCCTTGATTTCTCCAGCTTTCAGCCCTATGATTGACAGAGGGTATCGAGCACGCTGAGCTGGGCTCACATGCCTGCTTTCTCTCTCATCAAAACCGAACAACTGTGGGATAATCCCCTGGGCAGCCCCAATGGCAATGAGAGATCCTCTGCCCTCCCTTGAGGGGTAAGATGATATGCTCCCTCTGCCCCAGCACAGGACCCGCAGGTGCTGCTCAGCCCATACCATGGGTTAGTGCTGCTTCTGGCTCAGCCAGTGCTCAGAGAAGCTGTCCCACTTATTTCAAGGCATAAAACTTGGAACGGCAGAGTTATATTCTGTGGAGGAGTTGAAAGAATTAGAAGGCTGTCTGAGGATGAGGTGCAGTCTGCTTTGAAAGAATTTTGCATTTTCCTAACAAAAGTGTAAATTGGAGTTTGTAGTGTGTCACTAAACTCACTGTCAACTCAGGGATGGGACTTCAGTTGTCATGGATGCTGGACTGGGCTGAGCCTGACTTCCAATGCTGTGTGTGGTGAGCTTTTGTCTGCCTTCTGATGCAACAAAACAGTTGCCAAGTGTTGTCAGAAACCAGTGTATGCAGTGTTTTGCACTGCTTTAGACAGTGCTTTTAATCATGGGCCATTGCAGATGCTGAGTTAAGCCTGGCAAGAAACCCAGGAGGTGGATCAAGTGTGCTACAAGCTAGGGGAGAGTGTGGTGTCATGTTTGTGGAGTCACAGGATGGGCAGAGTGGGGCAGATTCCTGGAAGTCTCCCTTTCTTTGCAGTAGTCAAACTACCAGCATTCATTGCACGTTGGCTTGATCACTCCAACCTGCAGCTTCTTCCTCACCTGCTCTTCTGGCCTCTGCAGCAGCAGCAGCTGCTGCATGGGAGTAAAGTGCTTTTCCTGTTACAGAAATATCCAGTTCTGCAAAATTAGACTGAGTTTGCTCCTTTCACCCCCACCCCACTATCCTTGTTCCTCTGTCTTTGCAGGGATGATGTGAGCTCTCCCAGAGATAGTCAGCAGTAGCATGTGATTTATTGTGTTTTCTTTTTCCTGCCTTCTCACAAAGTAAAACCTTCTTTCTTATTTCAGTGTTGGCAACTGCAAGGGCATTGGATTTGGATCCAGCAAGAAGATGAGCAGCCAGCATAAAAACCGGGCAGGTTTTTGGAGCAAATACACCCAGTTCATCTCACTGTGTCATTTGCACTAGGTGTCTTGGAAACTGGAGCCTCAGTTGGAAAGGAAAGCCTGCACCAACTGCAGTTGAAAGGATCTTTCCAGCCTGAGTGCTGGCATCCCTAGAGGGATTTCCTTTTAGACTTTCTCAGTTTACCTGGACAAAACTCGGAAGCTTAGCCTTTCTTGCACATGCTTTAATCTCATGTTTCAGACTGTCTGTTAGGCATCTGTAAGGTCAGAAGGGCATTTCTCCCTCTGATCAGCATGACAGATCTACTGTAATCTGGTTGGGTTTTTACCTTGTCTCTGTACTTTGGGTCACATTTCTCTTTTTCAAATTATGGGGCACTTTTGCCCAATAAATTCTTCCCCATGGTGAAGGCACACAGCAGAGCCTTGCAGGGTGTTAGCGTAGCACTTCCTCTGCCTTCCTGTCCCTGGGCACTGCAGTTACAGCTTTGGGTCTTCTACTTTGGGTCAGGGGCACAGGGCATTGGAAGGAGAGTGAAGTTACCCTTTGTGGGACCTTTTCTTATCAAAATGTTCATTGCCAGGCTGCCAGCAATTGCATCATGTTTCCAGCCCTTCCTTTCTAGTGGCTAGAATGGGATTCATCTAAGGACCGGCAGGATGCTGTGGTGAGGATCAGGCTTCCTTGGGGACTGCCGCTAGGTTTTCCTCCATCCTACTCCAAGTGCACCCTGTGTCCTCAAGCTGCTCAGATCTGAGGGCTGCTGTGCTCCTCCTCCCTCCCTCTCTCCCCTTTGAATTTTGTTGTTCATTAGCTCAGAATTGCAGCAATCGGGGTATTAAAAAAAATAAAAATCTGTCAATAATCTGCATTTAGAAACAAGGCTCCAGGGTGTTTAATTAAACCCAGCATGATGGGAGGCAGCCAAAAGGCATGTGTGGTGTGTGTGTGTGTGTATGCACAGACAGCTGGCCGTGGGGGAGTGGCAAGTGTGTACGTGTGGGTGAGAGAGGGAATAAAAGATCTGGTTAAATAGATCCTTTCTATCCATGCTCCAAATATAATGTTCTTAAATGTGTAACCCACAAGAAAACAGCAATGCCCTCATGAAATATGTGGAGAGGCTTCCGCCAGGAAAAGGTCAGCAGTGCAGCTTCACATAGCTAGCACAGCCGTGGGCCGGGGCAGCTGAGGGTTTTCACCGGGAAGAGATGGCCCTGCCAACCCTCTCCTAGCACGGGGGCTGGATTTTCCTGCTGGAATGAAGCTGGAAGGCTGATGACTCTCATCTATGTTGAAAGGGACAAACGGCAGACCCGGAAAGGGATGTGTGGGCTGTTGCTCTACAGCAAAGAGCAGGTGTGTTACTTTACCTAGGCATTGGATGCTGACAGAGAGAAGGTGAAAAGTGGAAGAGAAACAAAGTTCTGAGTTTCAGCTCCTGTTTTGTCCCTGGCATCCATAACCTCTCTGTCTCTTTCCTTCTAACTAATTACCACATGGATTTCATAACAAACTGATTTTATTTTCTTTCTCAGTTATTTTGGAAGAGATGAACAGAGAAACCCGTGTCTACCAAGGGAAATAAATCAGTACTAGTAGACCTGTCTTTTCTTTTAAAATCAATTCCATAGAATCATCTACTCATTTTGTCCATTGTTTTTTCTGCTTGTGTTCTCTATTTGCCAAAAACATTCAGCTTCTGCTTCCTTTTCATTGCCCTGCAGAGTCCTCTCCTCATCTCTGTCCCTCTGCTGCCCCAGAAATGGGAGGTGTGGGACCCTGATGCCTGGTAGCTTTCCTCAGAGAGCAGGCTGGAGCCTTCGAGCATAGTGGCCCTTTTCTGGGCAGCTGAGCACGTAAATAGGGTGTGTGCCTGCCACAGGGGGTCCTGCAGCGAGTGGTTTTCCTGCTGCCAGTGGCACAGGGTGCAGGTGCTACAGCTGTGTGCAAACCCAGCATCATTCTTGTGTGCCTGGTGCTCATTTAAAAGCAAGGGGAGACAAAAAAAGGCTTTCTGTTTCCCAGCTGAAATAGCTTCAACAAGTCACGGGCACCATCCCTGTAAATGCCACTGTTGTGTGTGGCCCTGGGATGACTGGCTCTGTTGTGCGTGTCCCCAGGCGGACATCAGGCCCACAGGGGCTCCTCTGAGCTGGGGGTTGGTGAAAGCCACAAGATGTGGTGCTGGCAAAGGATCGCCACCAGGGTGGTGATCTGTCCTCCTTTGCAAAATAATCTCGCAGCGGTGAGGCTTGCCAAGAGTCAGGTATGGCTGCTGCCGAGCTTTTCAGCCATGTGAGAGCAGTGAGCCTTCGTGCTTGCAGTGCTACCTGAAATAAAAGGAATGTTGCGTCAAGGTGTTACTTAACAATGGTGGCTTTGCAGTTGATGGAGCCTGCAGTCCTGTGTCTTCCCTAAAATTCAGGATGGTGAAGAGAATTAAGGTGGAAAGGTCCATCTAGTCTACCCGCAGGCAGAGCAGTGCAGCATGTAACTTTACATTAAGGACTTTCAGCTGCATTTTTGCTGTCAAGCTTGGTGACTGCGCTACCTTCCTCTTGCTTTCCAGTGTTCACTAGATTGCCTCAGTGTCTGTGGAGCCACAGTATGTGTTGGGCCACCAGGGGAGAATGGCTGCTCTGTCAAGCTCCGGGTTCAATCTCCTCCTCAGTGATGGCATTTTTGTGCCACAGCAGGTCATGCAGGTTCTCATTAGCTCTGATTAATGCTCCTGGCAGTGATGACAAGTGGCCCACAGGAGTGTAAGTCTAGTTTAAGGAGACTTAGAAGCCAAAAGAAAAAAAGAAAAAAAGAAAAAAAAGCCTTCTAATCTGATCAGTATGCTCAGGCCAAGGGATCAGCAAAATGATCAAGCGAGGAAGAGAAACAACTTCTGGCTACTAGATTTTGCATCCCTATCCAGGCCAAGAGCAGAGGGTAACTATTAATGATTGTACCACAGTGAACATCAATCTTGTAACAAGCTTGGATAATACCCTCTGGTGAATTAACAGGGACCGCTGATATCTAAGTGCTTTTCAGCTGTGTGTTGCCAGGAATAAGTCTCAGTTCTGGGGGGCCTGAGTCTCTCCTCAATCAGAATTTAATTCCTTCCCATCTGCTGTCTGCATTTCCCGATGATCCTCACCCAAGTAGGGCACAGCCTGCATTTTGAGGGGAGCAGGGACATGCTGGGCTCTCTGTGGGCTGAAATTTCCCAGGCAGAGGATTTCTGCTGTGTGGGGATATCCTGGGTCTGTTGTGGTCTTTGTACCCCCGCATGAGCAACCAGGTGCTGCCTCAGCCAAAATGCCCCAGCTGCCCCCTCAAAAGTGGCTCTGCTGGTAGAACAAAACCGTCGGAGTTGGTGCAGTCTGGAGCAGGGGACAAAGGCGACCTCATTCCCACCCTTGCTGGGAATAATGGGGATAATTATCTCATTATTCCTGCAGCCCCCACAACTCCCAAAGAAAGAGTAACTGGTGTGCAACAATGCCTCTGTTGTAAATAATCCCATCAGCACATTCCACTGAAGCAGAAGACAAAGGTATAAAGTGCTGTCTGCCCTCAGACCATTCTTAGATTCACCACTTGGACTTTGGTCCACTGAGCTTTAAGTTTCAGGGTTTTTTTGTTTTGTTTTGGGTTTTTGTTTCCGGTTTTTGTTTCAGTTTGTTTTGTTTTTTTGGTTGTTTTTTGTTTGTTTGGTTTACGTTTTTTGTTTGTTTTCCATTGAGGTTTTGGCAGTTTTTTGTTCATTTTGGGGTTTTGGGTTTTCTTTTAATGGGAGGCAGTGAGCACTCTGTGGGCTTTCTAGTGTTTTATTTAGTAAATCAAGGGCATGGAGGTATATTCAGTTTGCAAATTTTGGAGTTGTGCAAGAAGCCTGTGTCACCCTTGTCCTGGATGTGACTGGTAACATCACAGAGTGGTCAGGAAGGGGCACTTGTGTCCTGGCTATGCCAGTGCAAAATCAGGGAGTGCCACTTATTCCTTCTGGACCTGTAAAAATACATTTTCATCTTTAGGCTGCGAAGATGTCCCCAAAATCCTTGTTTGGCAGCAGGCGAGACTAGGGAGTAGGAAAGGGAGAGGTTTTGCTGAGGTTCATGCAGCCTGGAGAGAGCCAAGAGCACAACCAGGTGCCATGACTGAAGTTTATTCACTTTGCGTTGTTTAAAAGGTGTCCCATAAAAAAAGAAATATACTGCTGTTAGAAGCAGAGAAGTTTCTTTTTCACACTTCCGCATGCTTCACTGATCCATTGCTAGTTTGTCGTGGTTACTGCAGTGCTGCAGATGCCTGTGCCATCCATGGGTGCCTAAAATCTCCTGGAGTAATTTTTTTTCTCAGCTTGTTATTCACATGAGAACTATCAGGAAGCTGTCTCTCAGGTTTTCCTGGAGGGTTTCTGAAAGACTGGAAAGGTGTATGATGAAGTTTCTTCATCCTTGTCTGAAAATTGCACTTGCTTTCAGGAAAACAGTTTTTTCTCACAGCATTTGTCAGGTAACTGGTTTAATTAAGTGTTAACATAGAGCAGAGGGTGAATTTTCAATGGTTCTTACAGTTTCCTGGCTCAAGCTCCTGTTCTGTTACTTGTGATTATTTTATTAGCTCACTGGAGATGTCCTTGGCAAAAAATAGGAAACTGAGACCTAATATTTCTAATGTGTCTTAAAAAGATTTTAAAAGGCAGAGGTCAAAAACCCACCCATACATAAATTTTCACCTAAGCCTCAGTCTATTGCAAACCCATGAAAACAAAAACCCAAAACATCCTTCCCTTGTAGCCCCTCTTGAAACAAGGCTGGTGTTATCTAGCACATGAGCTTTCTCTGTGCCTCTGCTGTGCCTCATCTGGGCTCCGGGCAGGAGTGGAGTAAGAGGGGTTTGGGCACTGCTGGAGGAGAGCAGAGCAACCTGCAGGGAGCCAAGGCAGCCACCATCACTTTGTCCCAGGTTCTGACGCTGACTTCCTACAAAATTTGAGTGCCTTCTTTTCCAGCAATGAAACTGGGAAGGGAAACGGTTGCTTGTAGTGAGGGGAGGCAGTATGAAAATTGATAGGGTTGTGCTTCTGCCTCTGCTGGATGGATGAAGAATGTCTTTATTCCTAGTCAGGTCCCAATCCAAAAGTCCTGTGAGGCTGTGCAGTGGAGGGATCCCTCTTCCTTGCAGCCCATACACAAACCTTCTAGCCAGCAGCCTCTGCCACACTGAGCCAGCATCTCACTGGTATGGTGGGGCTGACTGGCCCTGAGCAAGTGGCGGCTGACACAGAGGATGAAGCTTTCTGAAATCCTGGAAGTAACCTCGGGAAGTGCAGACTGCAGCCAAGCAATAAGATTTCTCCATCTTTCCAACACCATCTGTCTTTTCAAACTTTCTGTAATCCTTCAGCTGCTGGATTATCACCACACAGTGCTGGGCTGAACCAAAGCAGGTTTCCTGCTTTGAGTGACTCAGGGGAGGAAAGACTCACTGAAATATGATGGCCCTACAGGGTAACAACCTGCCCAGCTTGGGGGATCCTGAAGTGGGAGAGATGGATTTCTGCTTTGTATCTTTTTGTCTTCTTCCCATGCCCTGCTGAGGTGTACAGGGGATGGCACTCGTGACTTAGCAGGACTAGTGCTGGGAGAGGAGCACAAGTGCTTGTTTCTCCTTTAGTCGTGTCTTTGCTAAACAACATCTTCAATACCAGTATGCATGTGGGAGAAGTTCTGGCTCCTGGCCTTGCTCATTATCAGTCTGAGTCCCTGGAATCAAAGCAGAAATTGATCTTTCCTCTGCATTTTTGCAAGACCAAATATTTTGAGGAGGGAGACAAAATGTTCCCTTCCCATGCACTGTTTCCCATGTCCATGGTATCACTGTTGCATGCCTACATTTGTCAGATGTTTCCTTGCTACTTAAAACATTTCATCCCTTCTTCCAGCACTGATGGCATAATTTCCCCAGGGGATGCAAAATGAGGTGGTAAGGTTCAGCGCAGAATGGCTGGTGAGTGACGCTCCTGGTGTCACCCAGCCACTGGAGCATACTCAGTGCCTTTGGGCCACCAATACACACAGGGCTCTGAGACACAAGAAGGTATCTTTCCTGCTGCCCACTGCTGGTAATGCCAATTTTATCAGGGTGAGTGCTGCTAGCTTTTCCTTAATGTTTCTCAGTTGTATCTGGAAGAGCATATAGGGACCTGTAGCTTAAGCATCTGTCAGTGACACTGAGGTTATGACACTTGTCTACTTACAGAAGTGCTGTCATGCCAAGGGGCACAGTATGTGGCAGGGGTCCCTCAGTCTGAAACAGCCAGTGGGCTGGCTGGGATGGTGGGGAAAGAGGCATTGAGCCATCTCGCTTGGAGGACCTGGGGTGATGTCTGGTTCCTCATGGCAGGGCACAATCCAGCAGTATTGTATACAGGCTGGCTGGGGCTGCTGGTTGTAAGCCGGTTGTTTTAGGATGTGTTTTATTAATGTTGCAATTTGAAACCAGAAGAGAAACAGCTCAGTTGGTTATGCAGTACCAGAAGGAATAAGGAGCCATTAAAATGTATCTGGGTGAGCAAAGCTGGGCGCGTGGGTGCACACAGAGGCAGCAGGTCTCAGCACTGAGAAGGGGTCCTTCGCTAACAGTTATTTTTCTGACAGAAGCTTTACTTTTGTTGCCGCTCCATGAGGCGCAGTGGAGAAAGGATGACTGCCTAGAGGGTGCCCCTGGGAGGTGAAGCCATGTGCAGCTCCCTCAGGGAAGCAACAGTTTCCTTTGTGAACCATCCCTCTGTGTGCACGCATGTTAGTGGTGATGAGTTGCCACTCAGTGTCATCTGTCCCTGCCTCCCAAAAGAACCTGCTCTACAGAGCAGGAACAGAGAGGGAGAAAAGGAAAGTTGAGGAACAGGGGATTTATAGGCTCACAGGGAGGTGATGTGGGCAGACAGAAGTAAGCTCACTTGACCTTCTGTCTGAGCCAGAGGAATGCAAGCCAGTGCTAGTCTGAAGGCCATGAGATTGCTTCAGTGCAGCGCTGGTTATGAGCTAATGCACCTTGCATCTCCGCATGCTAACCACAGCTCTGAAGCTTTATCCTGGCTTGCTTCTGCCTGCAATACACCAGGTAAACACACCTGTGGCTTTGCAGATGCCATCTTCTTATAACTCTTGCTTCTTCTAAAGTGCAGCCTGCTTCCAAGGGCATATTTAAAGGAAGGCCACTCAGGTTGTCTCCTAAATAAGTAAAATGGCTCTAATGTGCACCAGCTGGTCCCAACTCCTTCAGAAGTAATTGTTTAATGTACATAGCAACTTGACAGTCACAATGTGGTTCACAAAGGATCCCAAATATCACAATGCAACATTGCAACATCACCATTAGTCTTGAACAATACCCTTAAAAAAACCAGTTAGTCTAAAGCTCCCAATTTCTGTTTCTCTATAAGGTTGAATATTCCCATGCTGTGGACACCTTTGATGTCCTAGCAGATGGCCTTTGGAGTGCCAGTGTTTGGGAAGTCACTTGCTTCAGTTGGAGAATTAAGTTGGGATGAGGTGGTTTTGTCCTGAAGAATGATCCCCAAAATCGATGGCTTGGAAAGTCCCTTCTATACATTGCAGTTTGCACACAAACCTATCTTCTATTATCCTCCTGAGTTTTGCTGTTTCTATGGAGGAGAGCAGATAAAGATTCTTCTGCAATTTCAGTGGAAGCCGGAGAGGTTTCAGGAAGGCAGAGCAGCTCCCGGCCTCCCTGTCTCTCTACTGAAGAAATGGGGTAACTACTAACAGAGATGTGAGGTGTCACTGACCCTTTTCATCCAAGGGATGAAAAGCACTTTGCAGGCATTTAAGCTTTACAGAATTCCGCTGCAAGGTGTAGGAGGAATTCTTTAGAGATGGAGACACTGAGACAAAATGCCTTGCTGCTTCTTGATCCATTCATTACTGAAAGAATTGAGGACAGAAGCTGGGACACCTATTCATAGCACTGACCACAAGGTCTTCCCTCCCTGTCACCTTGTGAGGGACACAGCCCACACTGCAGTGCTCCCTGGAAGGCTCCCCATGCCTGCTTTGGTCAGGAGACTATTTTGCAAATGTCTCTTCCATTTTTGCAACAACATTGTGTCTGACCTGTATTTCTTACAGATATCTTATTTAACCACCCTATTTCAGGTGTACCACCCTGCAAGACCCATCTGTATGTGCTTGCCACTCCCTATCCCTCCTTGCTTTCGATCTATGCCAGTGCACTGCTTACTTGAATCATGAAAACTCTCACCTTGTGTGGGCTTTTGTTTATCTCTTGCTGATTCCATGCTCCCCTTTCCATATTGCCTCGCCAGCCATGGTGCAAACAAAACCTGTCTGTGGGGGAAGGGAGCAGGTTGGGAATACCCATCCTCTCGGGGACATGTCTGGTCCTGCGTGTTGTGAATGAGAGATGCTACTCCATCCTCCCATCCTCTTCCCTGCAGTGAGCTGACCATCTGCTTACCTTAATGGACTAGAGATTAGCCTGGAGGTTAAGTTATCAACATAATTAACCCAGATTTCTCCTCTACGGCTGAGGCAATTTTTACTTATCTACTGCTCAGGTGATGTTGCAAAATTCAGATGGCTCTCGAGGAACAACAGAAACTGGAGCAAGCAGAGGGGAAGACTTTCAAAGTTTGAAATTACCTTGAAGCCTCCAAGGCACAGATATGAGAGATTTTAAAGCTTGTACAGGGCCACGTATGTTCTCAGCCAGGAGAACAGTATTGCAGAAAAGTCTAATATATTATTAATACTGTCTGCTCCTTAAGAGGAGGGCTTTTCAGGTCTGTCTTAAACCAGGTAAGACTCATTAGCTCTGTTTTATGAAAATTTGTTACTGGAATGCGTGCAGAAAGCCAACAAATTGAAAATATGACATCCCTGTGTTTCTGCCCAGATGACTATCGTAGTCTACCTGTAGACACTTCCCAGCCCGTGCTCTGGGTACCAGTGGTTCAGTGACAGGCTGTTGCTTGACATTGTAGTCATGTATCACCAGATACTCTCTTCATCCTGGTTTGCTATGCTAGAGCTAATGTGACTCTACAGCTACGTGTGGGTGGCTTTTATGCTGCCTTTTCCTTGACAGTAAAAGATTGTAGTTGCCACTTCCGAGCATCCCTAGCTACCTTTCCTGCCCTAGATTCAGGCTGTGTTTGTGGATAGTTTTCTTGGACTTGTGCACAGGTAATTTTCCGCGGCAGGGCAGTGCCCTAAGTATCGGAGGGCACCAAGTTCCTCCATGCACTCCCTGAGGCTCTTCTGTCCGTGGTCGCGGCATTCAGGCCATGTGCCTTTGCACTTGTATTCAGCTTCCCGTGGGTGGAGATCCCTTACAGAGGCTGTGAGTGTGGGAGCCCTTTCTGACCCATCCCCGCGGGCACTTCCCGTGCCAGAGGACACGCCACTCAAACGATCATTGTAATTACCGTCCTGAAAGCTTTTAATCCCTTGGTTAAATAAAAGCAACAAATGATAGTGGGAGTAGGAAACTGCAGCCGGCTGGAGGACAGCCGCGCCAGGAGCAATGAGATGAGCGAATGAACAAATAGCCGCATCCTGCCAGAGACGTCTAATCTTCCTAATGATGAAATTAGCATGCAGCTTTGGTCAGATCCCACCCACACCTCGGTGCTCAGCTCCAGAATCTCATGGTCACAGATGCAGGCGAGTTAGAAGCATTTCAAAGAATATCAACAATGATTAGGGTGCTGGAGGGGAGCCGAGGTATGTGGAAAGATTAAAGCAACTAAGTGTGCTTATCATGGGTAATTGGTGATTAAGAGGGGAAACCTAACAGTCTTCCTGTAATTTGAAGGGTGTGAACTGGAGGTAGAGGAGTTGCTCAGAAGGGTAGCAGGGGGTGTATAAGTAGGAATGATGTGATATAGCTCAGGGAAAGAAATAGGTAGAATAGGTAGTAGGTAGAATATCAAGAAAATTCCTAATAGACATTTTTGGGCTGACTTGTGAGTGATAATGGTAAGAACATAATTTTTTTGGGATGCATGTGAACAGACAGGAAAATACTGGAGGAGAGACTCCCTAGTAGTAAATTATTATATACAGCCAGGGCTGGACTGCCTGAGACAACATATATTTTGTCCCCTTTTCTGCATCCTTTTTTTTTTTTTTTCTTTGTGTATATATATATATATATATGAGGAAACAAACAGCACTAACACTACTTGTGATTTTCAGTGGAGACATGTTGTAAATGTTATGTTTTCCAGTAACACTTTACCCCACATTGTCACTGTTAAATCTGTCTGCTGTCAAACTGTAGTGGGGTGTCAGTACTCATGTCTCTTTGATAAGGTCTGGGAAGGATTTAGCGGACATTAGCAGCACCAGAACACCCCCAGACTCTGCTGAGAGCAGCTGTCCTCAGTGAAATGGGGGGACTCCTGATGGTGTTGTGCTGCTTGGAGACAAAAAAGCCTCAGACTATGCCTGTGTTGATTTTGTATATACTATTTGTTATGCACTGCCAAATCAATGTGCCCGTCATGCTGTTGGGCTTGCACTCTGCTTTTCAGTAAGGCTTAAAAACTGCAGAACTGTCCTTTTGGGTGGCAGAGCCCAGTCACAGTGTAGGGAGGTTCTCCCTTATCTTGGCAGGAAAGATCTGAGTTTCCTTATGAGGGGTTTGCATACCCAGTCTGTGCTCTTGGAGGCATTCAGAGGACCTCTAGCTGAAGCACTGTGACAGTCATCTGATGTATTAGTCCTTTGTTGTCCCATGATTGTACCCATGCAGAAAAGGCAGTTTCACTCTTATGACAGACAGGCGAAACATCAACTTGAGTGATTCTAGTGATGGTTGTGCTGCAGACTTCTTACTAGTTCGTTATACTCCACCACCCCTTCCAGTATTAAACCTGCCTGTACAGTGGCTAGGGATTGTTCCCATGTGTAGCAGATCCATATGCTTACACATCTGCCCCACCTCTGCAGCTGCCTGCATGTTTTCCACAGAGTTTGCAGAGTTTTTGCTGGCAGGAACCACTGCTTAGAATGGGTTCCAACTGCAAGCATCTCACCTCAATAATCTCCAAAACAATGTTTTTACCAAGCTTAGAGCTGCCCATGGGAACCTACCTGTAATGCACAAAAATTCTTCACCTTGTACCTCGTCTGTTCTCCTGCATCTTTCTGCCTTTCTCTCCAAAGCTGAAAGACATCCCCCTAAATGAATTCCTGTTTTGCACATCAGCTGCCCAAAGGCTGTGACACCAGGTACTAGCACAGCAAATGCTGCGACAGAGTGCCCATGCTCTGTCGTGGTTCTTACCTGGGGCGGCTGCTTCCCATCTTCATCATCTTAACACAGAGTGACTTGGCTCCAATGCCCCTGCAGTAACCTGCCTGGCCATAAATTAGAGACCTTTACAGCTGAAGGTTTGCCTCTAATATTTTTTTTTAGCTTACCTGGTATAATTCTCTACTTTATGATTGTTTGCAGACACCATTGCAAGTTTTATTTCCAAAACAGATTGGATTGTAATTAAGAGGCCCCAAAATGAACTCAGCCTACCAATAACAAAACATAATAAAATGAGCTCCTAACAAGACTGATAGAAGAGCAGTCAGGATGTTTCAGCATTCACACAGACATTTTACCGGACAGAATAATAGCAAGTTTCTTTTAGCTGTTGAGTCTACCTTCTCTGTTAGTGTCTGACAGCAACTGCCACCTCAGGAACAACTAACAAAGGGGTGCATCCTTGTATTTCCAGGGAGGTAATGGCACCAGCTCTGAGACAGAAGCTTTCCTCCTGGAAAATTTCAAGACACCTCTAGAGAGGAAAATCCTGCCACTGGCAGACACTGACCATAGAACCAGATAATGCAACTGATGGCAACTGCAGGATCGATCCGTTGCCTCCTCCCTTCAGGCAGGCAATTCTGAATAGCAGCAGTCGGACAATATGCAGAAAATCAGTGTCTACAGACCCTGATTATGTTGACACAGGCATCCAAACTTTGAGATCTAATGTCTTAATAAACTGAAGGCCTCTTTCTCTCAAGCAGAGTTGTATCAGCTATTTAATAGCCAATATGCACTGTACATGCTGTAATGTTTACCAACTTGCAGCCAGCCTGTTGGGTTGGGAGGCTCCCTCTCTCCATGTTCTGGGCCACTTCTGGTGCAGCCTGGTCTTAGCTTACTGCAGGACATGTGATTGAGCTGCTGGTCCTGGCTCCAGCAATGCTCAATGAACCTCTCAGTCAATTGGCCTGGATAAAATTTGACTGGGTCTTGTTGCTGAGTCTTGCCTTCCTAGTCACACAAGGTCTGGAGAAAAGCTTCTTGCTTGTCGTCATGTCGCAGTCATCCTGTCTCTATGGGAGAAGACAGATGATTGCCTAAAGAGCAAAGGATCCTGGAACCCTGTGAAAATCTCAACTTCTTGCCCAGGCAAAGGTCAAGACTGTTTCTTGAAGACATCCCAAACCCACAAGATCATGCGGGACAATGTGAGACAACAGCGTGTCAGCTGACAGATGGTACAGAACAAGAGTAGTCTTCTCTCTCTGTCCAATCCCTTGTCAGCTCAGAGAGCCATTTGCTGCCTTCTTTGGTGAGGCTAGTCAGGGTGGTCACATAGTGGTAAGGACGTGAGCCAGCAGAGAGCAGCCCTGGACTTACTCTGCACCAGGGAACAAACCTGTTCACAGAGACAGTCTCACTCTTCTTTTCACCTGCTTGCTGCCAGGAGAGGAGGCAACTCCTTGACTGGGTCCTTCTTGCAGGCAGCTTCAGATGCAGGGAGCAGGTGGGTGGCTGGTGTTGTGCTGGAGGGAGGTGGCAGTACTGGCAGGGATGTGGGGTGGGGTAGGAAAGTTGTGTTGCAGGATGATGCACTTGTGCAAGTGGCTGTCAGTCTCCTGGCATCTCCAGAGCACTTGACAGCTGGGCAAAAAATGCAGGCACACTTATGTGAAAGGAAGTGACAGTGAGGAAATAGAAACGTCTGGAAGCATACCAGGGAGTGAAGCCTCATCAGAATATACCCCCAGGCCAGATCAGAATTACTTTAATGCAATGATACATTTTTTTTTTTTCCCTCTGCTTTTCTCTCAGTGAGGGGATGCTATTGCTGAGTATGTAAAATGTCATGTTGCACAGTTGAAGGAGATTCTGTCCAAGTAAAACACAAAGCCTGCACAGAACAGCTAGCTTGATCGTAAGTTTTCTGGATAGCAGAGTTTTGACTCTCTGGAATCAGCCTGGTTTAGAGGTCTCTTAATTTTACAAAAGGATCCAAGTACTTTGGGGCTTCTGCTGGTCAATCACAAAGTCCAAGAAGTTTTCCCTATTCCCTCCTCCCATGTAAGTTTACATTTGATATTGAAGGGGTCTCTGGGCTGTATTTTCACCAGGATCAGATTGACTTTGGCACAACAAAGTAGAATGTTGTCTTCCTTTAATACAGCCTGGATGACATGGAGGTGTGGTAGATCATGTGATAACCATCTCTCTCTTCCTTTTTACCATACTGACAGAAAAATAGCATCTGGTATTGATTTTCACTTTCCCCTGAGATGGTAAGAGAAGAGATAGGAGAGAAAAAAGCACACTGGACCTGTATGCTGGTGCCACAAACCTTTGAGGCCAATGGGCATCTCTGGCTGGTCAGTCATATCATGAATGGGGTTGTACAGTGGTACCTTTGTCCACATATTTGTCCACAGTGGTACTATGACAGCCAAACAGCTTTTTTCCCCCCCTCTGCATCATGCTCTAAATAAATCTCATAGAGCAGAAGGTGGTTATGATCATTTATTATTTGATGAGCTTCAGCTTTGTGTCTGGCAGATGCTAATGGAGAAAATGTCATCCAAACCCAAGGAGCCTTCAGCTGGATTTAAATTACAGCACTGTTAAAGAGCTACAGATTTGAGAGAAAATAATAGCAGGTGGGCAGATTATTAAAATACAATGGAGACAATACCTGGAGGGTAAATATAATCAGCTTTGAGATGATGATGAAATCTGAGAAGCATTTTGACAGTGGAGAAGGCTGGTGTACATGTGCTTTCATAGTGAGAACCCCTGGTTACACCACTGGAGAGATGCTATCTCTATTTTAGCAACTTGTTTTCTATCTTAGAGGAGTGCTACTTGTACGTGATATCTCGCAGTCAGTCTGGATGAATCTTATTTTGCCGTGTTTCACAGTAGGCTTCCTGCGGCATCCCAGAAACCAGAAATATCTTGCTGCAGAAGTAAGTGCTGTGAGAGGCATGGTGGAGGATAGCTGCAACCAGCCCTGGGTTGCATGTCTCACCACTGTGCGGCTATGAGCGCAAGCAACACCAGCCTTGTCCATCCCTAATTCCAGAGGAGCAGTCTCATATCTTCTTTGGATACAGGCAACTTCTCTCTTCTGCTCAGGCATGCTTTCTTCTCCACCTCACACACAGGCTTACCATCACACTCCCAGTCCCCTGCCCCCTGTATCATGCATGCTTTTTGCTCTCTCTGTCCTGCGTGCATTTCAGTTGTTTGTTCTGCCGTACATTTATATCAATAGACTGTCTGGGGAAGACACGTTCATGCCGACAAAACTGATAAATTGCCAGAGAAAGCGAGATACAGTTTTAGTAACTGGCATAACAGCGAATTTGCTGACCTGGCACACGGAGGGGAAAGGGAAAGGCTTGTGAATTAATTACAGTGCTGAAGGAGTGCTGAGGGGAGCCTTAGCTAATGTTGGAAGTAGTTCAGTTACTTGGCTTGAATAGATGTCCAACTGCTCTACACCTAAGGAGGTAACAAATGCATGAGGCTGAGAGTCAGGGCTGCACAAGGCGTGGTAATTGTGGTGATTGGTGTAAGATGTTTAAAGACCATGCTGCAACACTCTGCCTGCCCATCCATGGCTTCCCACCAGTTCCCCTGGACTGACATTTTAAATTGCACCCCGGAACTGACTCTTTAGACAGCTGCACAGTTGCTGAGACTGACGTGAAGGCAGTGGCAAGGCATGGGCAATGTTGGCATATGAGTAAAGCAGGATTTCAGTCTGCTTTGATTCCTGTTCCCAGTTCAAATCCTGGTTCTAGCTTTGCCACTGACCTGAGTGAAGACAGGTCACTTCTCCATGTTGTGGTTGGGGGGACAAACTGCTTTTCTGGTCAGTATTGCCCGCTGTACTCAGTATCCCCAGATGCTTTCCAGTTGTCTGCACAAATCTGGTACCTGCCTTGTTTTGCAAAACTGCAGCTGTCTCTGGAGTGCCCCAGCCATGCTGTGGTCCTCTGTCCCACTCACAGGACTGCAGAAAGAGGAGGAGCACTCAAGCACTCATCTCTCAGCACTGGTGCTTTCTCTCCTGCCCTTCACCCCTGGCATCACCTTGGGGAAAACTAATAAGTTAGTGTCTGTGTTGGAGCACTGAATGAGGTGGCTCCAGTGCTTCCCAGTTTTCTGAAATGTACAGAGAAATGTACAGAGGGTGAGCAGTCTTGTTACCTGTAGGAGGCTTGAAGGCTCCAAGGCTTAGCAATGGGTGAAGAAAGGCAATGCATTGAAGAATATCTCCACAGGTTTCAAGTTTTATGAATCCAGAAGGGTCTGTTTTGAAAGGTATATTATCTCTAAAAGTAAAAAACATTTATTACTGTATTGGTGTGATAATTACTCCTCATGTTTACAAATCATCATTGCCAAAGGAAAAAGATTGCAGTACATTTTGAATAAAAGTTGTCTCCTTAGGGGCCATCTAATCTGTGATGTATGACTGATAACTTGGCCAAACAAAGGTTATTGCAAGAAATAGACTTGACCTTTTAGGCGTACAACTGAGATTTGCAGCAGTAGTGAGCACTGCACTTTGTAAATGAATGTGTTAGCAGGCAATGAAAGCAGAGGAGTGTATCTAATTAAAAATGTATGTCAAAGAAAATAGATGGAATAATAGAAGGTAAACAAATATCAGAGAAGATAAACATATTGTCACAACAGACGTTAAAGCCAGCCAGCACAGAGAGGAAAGAGTCCTATATGGAACAAAAGCAGTCATTTTGAGAGCTGTGCTTAGCATTAAGTTGCAAAGAAATACAAAAATAAAATGCAATTATGACTATACAGCTGGAGGACAAAGCTATTATGATGATGGTGCAGAGCCATTGGTAACTGTACAATGAGAAAATGCAAAAAATCTTTCCACCATCTGGTCAAGCCTAGTACTTACATAGTTCTCATTGTTAATGATTCTCACATCAAGTATGTATTGTAAGGCTGCATCCTTAGCAATATTTTAAGGCTGAATCTATAGCAACAGGATATATGATCAGACATACAATCAAATGCACACAAATCTCTGAATTTCTCATCAGCTTCTTAAGAGAGTATCCGGCCTCGTAGACAGCTCAAATTCTTTTTCTGCTTATCTGCATTTGTCAAAGTCTTTTCGGTTTTCAATACGTCTGAACATAGTCTTCCCTGAGCTTGGCTTGCTGCTTTTGCTGTGCCTTCTCTGTAAAATGAATGTAGGCTGTATAGCAAGTATTGGTTTACTATTGTTCCATCCAGTCAGACCTGAGGAGGGGCGATGGGGGGTATTAAGATAGGGAGCATGCAATTACCTGTACTGGAATTTAGCCTTGGCACTGGCTTATCACTTTTAATATTATTAAGGAATAGGAGCACAGGATCTCTAATGGCTGAAGTGATCTGATCATCAGCTTTATCTCTGGCCTGAAAGCCCAGGCCTCCAACAGCACGTCTCTTCTGTGGGAGAGGTTGCTCTCCCAGCCTGAGAGAACAACCTTCTGACAAATCACCTTGGGCAGCATTTCATTTTTCCCCAGTGAAGACGTCCTTGCTTTTGACTGTTCAGGCTCAAAGGGTTTGGGAGGGGAGCCAGTGGGAGCCTGGCTCTGCCAAGGCTACTATGGAAGGGTGGTTACAGGTTTCTTGTGTTTACAGGGTTGATTGCTTTTGGTATCTCTTTTGGTGCATCTCTGAGGAGAGCTGAAAGAATCATAGAATCATAAAATCAACTGGGTTGGAAGAGACCTCTGAAATCTTCAAGTCCAACCCTGGAGAAATAATAACAGAGAAGAAGGGATCAAGCATGGGCTGGAGCAAAGCAGCACTGTGAACTCAAAGGTGGTGTCACCCCTGTTGCTGTTGTTAAGAGCTCTGGGGCACAGCAGGGGTTGATTTCAGTTGCAGCATCTTTCTGTATCTCAGTGAGAAGCCCATACACAGACATACAATTTCCTAGCATCGTCTGACCTTTGTGGACCTTGCTGAAGAAGGCTGAGGGTATGCAGTGGAGGGATGTTCTAGACTGTGTAAGCACTTTCGATTCAAAGTGATGCTTGCCCTGTGGAAGCTAGCAAAAAGCACTACCTGGCCTCAGACTTCCCATGAAAAGTGCTCTTCAGCCACCATTGGCTCAGCTATTCCCAGGGGTGTTGTGGAAGGAGGTTGATTGAAGTCATGCATTCTAGCCACAGGGACCTTCCTTCAGCCCTCAGCCAATGCCTCAGACCCCTGAGGTATGGCAGGGGCACAGCTGCTCTGAATGGGTCACTCTACCTTCTACTGCTGTGCCGGTGGCTCTGCTGGCTGCACACCGGGGACACGGGAGGAAGATGAGCTAACAGTTTTCGTTGACAAGGCTGTCTTAATACCTGTGTAGATCTATAGGCAGAGTTGCCTGAGGAGAGATGAAAAATTAATGGGGACATTTTCACCCTGGCTGGCTCACATGCCATTTTAATCCTGCTGCCAACATGATGGGCGTTTCTGCCTGAGAAGAAGCGCTGAGTGAAATCCAAATCGTTTGACAAGGAGCAAAAACAGCTACTGATGGGGCCTGGGGCAGTAAATCAGTTTGTAAACATTCTCCAGTTCGAGAAAGGGCTATACACACATTTTGTTTCTATGATGTCTTGGGCCAAGGTCTAAACACCTCCTTCAACAGAAGGCGTGTCTGCTGCAAATGGGGAAAAGTGGGGTGGTAGTGAGGAACAGGCATAGCCTAATGGGGAAGCCTGTTTTATTCCACATGATTAAGACTTGATCTATGTGGAGATTAGCACCCATATAATGGAAGGTGTGATTTGTTAAAGTGT
Organism: Grallaria varia; assembly: GCA_013396735.1. NCBI lineage: Eukaryota > Metazoa > Chordata > Aves > Passeriformes > Formicariidae > Grallaria > Grallaria varia. Next base: position 343,112 of record VWZG01008667.1, read on the forward strand.
GTAAATCTTTTTTTGGTTCCTAGGGCTGAAGCTTCACCTCAGCATTTAGTTGGTAGGTAGCATGAATAATGACAGCTAATGTCAAGGGAAGTATCGTAAAAGCAAGAGCCTCTGTATTTCAGAGAGAAATGCTGAACGATGTGGTGAGCTCAAAATCTGGGATGAAATAGAGAATTAATTGGTTCTGGGGAGCAAAGACAATGGGATGTATAGGTGCTAGAAAGGTAGAGCAAAAGTTAGGAAATTATTCAAGGTTTGTCCAGGCCATGCAGTGCAGGTTCCAACACCATCTCCCAGGGATCTCTACCTGAGAGCTGTGGGTGAGCAACCAGTGAGTGCACCATGGGACTCAGGATGAGAAGGGAGGCACTGGTCTCCATGTAGTCCTCCAGCAGTCCCTGTGTTATCACAACTCATTCCATTCTTTGTAAACTAGGCAAAAGGACTCATCCTCTTTCCAGAGAGATCAAGCTTGAAATGTAAAAATAGTCTGATTTGGACAGGAGCTTAAACCTAAAGTGATTACATGACTTCTATTAAAGCAAAAAGCAAACAAGAAAACCCTATTTTCCTCTGATGATTACATAACTCACAAATCAGATGAATGGGCAGTATTCAAAGCCATCAGCAGAGGAAAACACCTGTACAACTCGAACCCAGTGGCTGTGTGCTGTGGGGATTGGTGCTCCAGTGGAGGCTGAGCCTCAGAAGCACTGTTCTTGCTCTGCACATATCTTGCAACTTGCTTCTCCTGTGCAAGGGGATGGGTGCCTTTTTCCAGTTATGTCTGGTGACCTCACAACCTGTCCTTCAGCATGACACTTCTTATGCTCTGTGCTGCAGGGTATAGACCTGCTCTGACTAGGAGCACTGCTAGCCAGCTGTTTTTCCCAGCGTCTGTCAGCAGTATGGGCAGCAGGGAAGCTGTGTGTTGTACTGGGAGAGGTATGAGCAACAAAAGAGGTTACATTTACAGATCCTGTCTAAACACAGGTCACACTGTACGCACAGTGCAGTGTACATGCTCCTGAAGAGCCTCATAGACAGTTGATCTGAATGGCAGACCAGGATTTCACTGCAAAAAACTTCAGTGAAAACTTGTGTAAATCAGTACCTGTTGGGTTCCTGCTGTGAAGATTTCCCATAGTACAGGAACATTTACTTAAGTGAAGCTCACATACCCCAAATGATAGTTTTCTTGGATCAGCAGCAGTTGAGGGATAGCTGCTTGTTGTGACTTGTGCTCTGGGTGATTTCTCAGGTGCCTTTGCTGTCACTGTGGGCCATCAATCAGTCTCTCAGCTGGAAGTTGCTGCTGAGCATGCTACAAGTTTTTATAAATGCTGAGGATGAAGGATATGGTCTTTCATCTTTTTGATACATAGTTTGAGGGCTTTGAATTTTTCCAGGCCTGAAATCCTGCTGGAAACCTAGCTTGTGTAAAAGGCCATCATACAGTGGCAGATTTGAGTGCAAATCTCTGAACCCAAGATCCTTCTGGCCATAGGCTGGGTGTCCAGCAGGTCCCTGGCTCCTTCATGTGGTAAGGTGGTGGCAGAGGAAGAGAACAATTTCCCATCAGTTTCCTTCCCCCATTGCTCTGGAAGTGAAGCGTTAATGCCGGGAACAACATTGCAAAATGTAGTCTCTAAAGGCAGGTCTGGGGAAGACAAGCTTGGAGGGGATAATGGATATGTTGGGTGCCTATAGATAAGGAAGGAAGTTGTCATGTGGGTAGAGTTATGGGCAGGATCAGGAGGACCCCTTGTCCACACTGCTGAACATGTAGGGTTGTCTGCAGAAGTGGAACCAGCACATGGGCTTTAACCTGGGCCTCTAGCAAGGACCACGCACACATACCAGGTCCAAAATGGGTGTGTGTGTGTGTGAGTTGGAGAAATAGCCATGGAGGAGTTAGGGATAACCCTGCAGTGAAGATCCTTGTCTGGAAGGGATGTAAGGAACTCTGGGCTCTCCGAAGCAGCTGGGTTACTGAATTGGTGGCACTGAAGTTGAGAAGTCCAACATGCAGCCCCACATGTTGGTGATTGTAACAGCCCTGTGCTGCTGTCCTTTTACAGGGTTACTTCCTAACACTTCAGCCTCTTGGGTTCATACCATCAGGCTGTCTGCTTTGCACAAATACTATCAGTATTCACTCCTAAGAGAGGGGTATGATTGATTGTGTCCTATCCAAGCAGAGGTCACAGTCAGAAGTAGGTAGAAAAAGGGGCTTGTTCTCCTTTATGTGAGAGCATTGGGCATTCTGCTTCCAGCAAAATGGCCAGTGCCTCATGCTTTGTAGGAAGGACCCACTGCCGGCTCATTTGCCTGAGTGTCACAGGATAGACAGAGGAGGGAAAAGCACGCCTCAGAGACAGAGCTGGATGTTGAGGATGTGCTAGGGGGCTCCAAGTTTGCAGCAGGTTTTCTGCAATGAATTGCAAAAGGTGTTTGCAATGATTGCTACCAGAAGGGCAAGAAGACTAGATATTCCAGGCAGGGGTGACCTACACCCCAAAATGTAAATCCTAGTGGAGTTAACTCCTTAATCACTGATCAATAATATCCAGCAAATATGTGAATACTGCCAGTCTTAACTGCCTCTAACATATTGCAGAAATATGAAGAACCCCCTTGTCTCATGCTCTGCTGCTACAGCATCCTGACAGCTCCTCTGCTTCAGAGACTTCTTGTAAAGTCATTGATAGTTATGGGGTGTGTGGGAGGAATACAGGAAGGAGCCAAATTAAAGCACATTTTATATAAAAGCAGTTAACATAGTTACTGCATCCCTGAGTGTGCGGTTCACACTGCATTCTATTTGCTTAAAACTTACATTTATGTGGCGTGGCTGCTGCCCATGTTAGCATGCTCCCATGGCTCTCAGTTGCTGCAGAGTACACCAAGTCTGCCTGATCTGGTTTGGTACCTCTAAGCCATGAGACTGGTAAAGCTTTGAAGATGTCTGGGGAGGGAAGCTGCCTGTGGAGTGTGTGGTGAAATGTAGGCAGAATCCTGCTTCCTATAAACCTATCTATGGAAAGGACCGTGTTTCTCCAGAGTTAGGCAGTGCCAGCAAACCAAGGTGCTCAGTCTAAGCACTAAAATTTCTTGTTCTTGAGGTGTTTAAAGCATCTTACATTATTGATCATGATATCTGCTGGTATTGGTTTATCTAGAAAATTTGATTGCTCCAGCAATCTGTATCGATTGCACTTATTGCCACATTGGCAAAGGTTGGTTGTTTTTTTTTCCTGAGTAGATCTACCTAACTGTATACCACCTTCTACCAAATGATGCTTGTCTTATTCTCTGTGTCCGAGATGCAATGCACAAGTGGCACCTTGATTGTGCTCTTCCAGGTTATTGTCAGGCTTTCTCCTTCTCCTGTTCCCCCGTATTTCTTGGTTGCTCTGTTACGTACGTGAAAGTACATTCTGTTATACTAGACCTGCACCAGCCACTGGGTAGCGGAGCAGTTCCATTTCTCTGCGGAGTCTGGTACATCACACACTTATTCTACCCAGAGTTACCTCCTTAAAGTTTTATAGTTTTGTTTTTGTTTGTTTGTTTGTTTGGTTTTTTTTGAGGGGGAGCCGTTTCTTGTTCATGGTCTCATCAGGGTTTTCTGTATCAGTGGTCCAAGGTAAAGCAGAGCAGCTGCATAAAAAGGGCTGCAACCACAGCTGAGCTCTGTTTCTCCCAGAGCAGATGTAACATGGGATTCTGGTCTGAACCATGATGGGGTGTGGTGCCATAATCAGAGCTTCCCACGAAAGGTGAAGCACCAAAGCCCAGACCTGAGGCTGAACACTCCCAGGCTCCTCATTTGAGGGCCCCTGACCAGAAAACTGGGCCTTTCACCAGCCCTCTCCAGTGAGCTGTATCTGATAGGTCTCATCACCTCTGTAGTCCCACTGCCTTGCACCCTGTTCTACCTGTCCTGCCTGTGCTGTGCGCCTTGCTCACCATGGTGCTGTGCCCGGCTGCAAGAGCTGCATGGGTAGAGTAACCCTCTGACCTGTTTTGTGCTCTGCTCTAGAAATGCCTCATCTGCTCAAGCAGAGGGAGGCTTTTTTTTTTCTAGTACATCATTGGTCTCATAAAACACTAAGTGACTCAGTTCAGTGGTGCAGAAAAATGGACTCTGTGTTTTCTGTCTACTGGCTGTTGCTTGTTTTTTGTTTCCGCTGAGACTCATTCTTTCCCTGTGTCCACCCCAGTCTCCCAATTCCTCCCACACCAAGCCATGAACAACCAGGGACTCTTACACTTGCTCCTACACTTCTTCCACCACTTCTCTTCATGCTGCTCCTTGGACTTACACACAGACATACTGTTCTCCTGGTCATGTGTCTTCGCCCAGTGTCTGGGTCAGAATGCTTGAGGACAGTGGCTCCTTTTTCAGCCATGCCTGTCCAAGAAGCCTGGCCATCTCCCAGCCTTTGTCATGTTCATCTGCCTGGGCCTCCTGGCCCTTGCCTCCTCACCCTCTCTGAGCCCTGAACAGCTCTTCCCTCCCAGCAGTGGCTCCTTGGGTGCTGTGAACAAACCCAGCCAGAGTTCGTGTGAACACGGCAGAGCTTCACCTGTGATGTGGCACCAGTCTTACCCTTTGTGAGCTGTGTTCCAGGAGTAATGCTGACTTTGCTGGCCTGGAGCCGCTATGACAGTTCCAGGCTACTGACCCCACGAGCACACAACAGGCAACACGTGTGAGCAGTGCCTGCCAGCACTGCTAAAGGGCTCCTAGCATGCTTGGCCTGGCTTGCATGTAGTAGTTGAGTCTGTGTTTGCCATGCTTTCTGAAAGCTTTCAGAAAGGGCAGAATGAAATCTGTTGGGTTTGGCAACCAGCTTTCTTGGCCCTTTCTTCTGCTCGGAGTAGGGGTGAAGTCCATGTATTTTTATCTCCGCTTCAGTGCTGAATTCCTTGTCTTTATTTGGCTTGCCGTCTCTGTCCCTCTGCCAGTAAGCCTCTGGTTGTACCTGGTTATATCCAGCCCTTAGGCATTCATGTGGGGATTCTTGAGAGGGTGGTTGCCATCCTCTCCTTCTCCACCTGTCACGAAGATTTGGGGATAGGGTGGGGATAAGGACTTGGGCAGAAGTTGTGCCTGGTGGATGGAGTTAATCTCTTGAGTCTTGAGCATCTCTTGTTTTGCTGGCCCGCCTTGTTTCCCATGTCCAGCCCCTGCCCTGTTGGGGTAGGGTTACTGAAGATGCAGGCGGGTGGGATCCACGGGGGGAGTGTGTCTATTCTGAGGAGCCGTGTTTGGTTACCACTACAAACTCTTGGCATGCCAGAGATGCTTGAGTGTCAGGCAAGGAGCCATGTGGTACTGGGGCAGGGGGGCAGGAGCTGCAAGATGGGAGTGAGAGAAGATGGCCAAAGACCTTCAAGACTTTGTGACCCATATTTTTTTACCCAGATAATTGCAGAGATAAAAAGGTGTCAGAGACCAGGAAGCAGTAGCACTGAAAGAGCATAGAGAAGTTAATCTATTAACCTTAAATTATTCCTCTTCTTGAACTCTCCATTACTGTGCCTCCTTGGTCACAGATGGCCCAGTAGATCTGTAACTTATCTGTTATATTGTAATGTACATTGCAGAGATTGCTTGTAGATACACAGTTTTTCTGAATATCTACAGATAGTGATCAGTCATCATTCACATATAAAGTGCTGTTCAACATATTTTATAAGCTCCTGAGGTACAGAAGCTCTGTTTGGAAATAAAAACAAAATACTTCATGACCTTAGGAGCAGGGCATGAGGCAGGGGTGTGATGAGGAAGTGTATTCAGCTTGGCTTGCTCTGATTTCTCTGTGCTTGCTGGTAACATATGGGTGAATGAGGACAATGCCTCACATAGATGTGTAGGTGATGTCACTGTGCAGTGTGTGGGCATGCCTAGAAGGAGCTTGCTTACACTGATTTGCATCTGTATCTACCTGGTACTTGGTATTTGCCCCTCTTTTATAGACTTTTCAAGAAAATAGTGTTTTCAACTGCTAACACAAAAAGAAAAGCTCATTTGGGATTCTCAGTTGCCTGCAGGTTCCTGTCCTACATCTCCATGCTCCTGTAATGCTATCTTCTGCTGCTGACATTCCCAGGATCAAACACCACAGCATTTGCAGACAGTGCACACATCTTCAGGCACCTCTTGCCCTGCCAAAGCTTTCCACAACACCATCCCCAGCCCTGGCCCAAACTGATAACACTGAGCATCTTTCTATATCTCTTTTGACCTTTGGAAATATCCTTTGCTTTATCCTCTCCTTCCTATTTACTTGACCAGGTATTGACCTGGCAAATACTTGGCTTTGGGATCTATTGACTGCCTGGCAGGAGAAACCGGGCAGCTGTCTGTTGAGTTGTTAAGAGAGTTTGTCACAACACAAATTTACTCATCTTCTCAATGTCACAAAACTTACAGGAACTTACATCTTGGAGGTGTCTACTGCTTTGTTAAATTTTCTGCCCAGCAGGTTTGAAAACTGTGTGGGTGACAAAATACTGACGTACACCCACACAAACTCATGGTGTGATCTCAAGAAATTACATAAGTGTTGTGTATATAGACAGCTCTTTGGCTTAAAACCAAGTCCACATCTCAAATTTCATTACCAATCAAGTTTTGTAATTTTTCCTTCTGAATTATCCTTGCAAACTCTTTCAGTCTTTTCTGAGCTTCACTGTGGTGGATATTTAGTGTGCAGTTGTGCCTGGACCAGAGTTCAGGTCTCAGCACTGCTGTGTTACTCTGCCTTGAAGACCCCAGACATCCTATCTTTACGTAGCTAGAGTCCCAGTGGGCCAGCCTCCTACCCATTTCCCAGACATATACCCTGTGTGTAGATGCTCTGAAGTCCATGGCAAAATATCTGTGCCTGTTTGTCTTTGTTCCCTGCTTGGCACTGCATGTGAAATTCCCATTTGAGGGGGGTGTAGGAGACCCCTACAGGAAAGCATAGCACTGTTGCATGAATAAAAGGGTATTTACAAAACAACGGGGTTTGTTATGGCTACATGCAGACTTTATACCAGACAGTGATGCCAGCATTCCTAAGAGTCAGCAAGCAGAAAGACTATTCACAGGCATAGTGGGCTGATTAATTTATTCACTAACACTGATTTTTATGGACAAGCACTCTGGAAAATAGTATTTAGAAAATAAAATCAATAGTCCTTTTTAAGGATTCCAGAGGTATTAGGGAAGGGAAGTAAAGTTGCTTCATACTTTTCATTATGTGATGCTTGATAAAGCACAAGGAATCATATTCTCTCAGTCTGAGCATTTTCTGCATATATTGCCACAGTAACCAGAACTAGTGCCTGCTGTCTTGCAGCTATTATTTGTGCTGTTACAACTGATAGGTTCAGCTCTTACTGTGTCTTTGCCTGCGGTCTATCAAAGTTTCGTATTTTTTCCTCCAGATTTTTACCTATAACTTTATGTGTGTGCCCTCACTATGAGCATTTTTTTTTAACTGCAGGATGCTACTCTGCTGTCCCCTCTTGTCTCAAACTTCTATCCTTGGTTTTAAAGCTTTCCTACTTTAGGCCTTCATTCATGTTTTTACCTTTTTGTGTTCTTTCCCCCATGTACCCCACCACCTCTCCATCCAAACATCTTTTATTACAGCCTCAGTCACTAGTTCTGCCTGCAGATATCTCCCTTTACAGTTCTTCTGTTCACAGCGGGTTTTCTTTTCAGCCTTGGTAGAGCTGTTTCCTTGCCCTCCTTTTTGTTTTTTTTTTTTTTTTCCACAGATCTGTGCTCCAATGTCCTTTACTAATTTGTTGTGCCCTGTTTTAGCTTAAGCCCTTCTTGGAATCATGTTTTACTCTTAGTGTTGCCAAAGATAATGATTCCATGGTGTCTTTAAGTGCTACAGTAGTACAAACACATATTTAAAATTCATCGTCTTGCTAGCGCACATTCCTGATGTCCTAACCTAGCAAGTTCCTTGCTCTTAGTGCGTGGGTTTTTCAAATGATGTGATAGAGAAGTATATTGTAGTCACTTAGCAACCAGAACTGGCTTTTTGAAAGCAAAAACCTTGGTTTTGTTTTGTAATTTTGGTTTCTCGAGCCTTAACCTTAACAATTGCACGCTCAGGAAATCAATGAAGTGTTTGTAGGGTTGTAGAATGAAGATACCCTGTTGGTTTATGTGCTTGCTTGCATGCTTGTGTGCATGCATGCTTACTTGCTTGCCCTCCTTCATTATAGATGGGATGGTGTATTTGCTTTTTCTCTTCACTTGCACCTGATTTTTAGGAACGTTGTTGAACTCCACTTAGCGGTCAGCAGGAACTTTGGTGCTCAAAAATCTGGAAAAATCCATTCCCCTGCTGCAGGCTCGGGCTGCCTTCAATGCATCCCCAGCTGCGAAAACTTCCAGCTACCCTTTATTCAACAGCCAGCGCTTCCAGCTTTGTCCCTGGCAAACTCTGCAATGCAGCTCCAAGTGATCAATGCAAAAGACTTTGGCATAAGAGAACTAAAAGTGTGGGGACAGCACAAAATAAATTGAATTGCAAAATAAAAGAGGCACAGGCAATTCTCCTGATTGTATTATTCAGCTTCACATTTATTTAATTAAACCCAGGCATTTTCTAATTAAAGTGCAGCCCCTGCAGAATTTTCCGCTTGCCGCCTATTGGGAGGCGGGGGAATGCGGCGGGCAGCGCTCGAGGGAACCTGTCTCGGAGATTAGAGCTGGCCTCCTCCTTCGGCCACGATGCTGAGGGACAGCGAGGGAGACACCCTGCTCCAGGGGGTGGGTGCCCGCGGCCCTGGCCCGGGGATGGAGGACATACTCGCGCATCCCGCTTCCAAGGCAGCGCACTGCCCTCTAATGCTGCTCCCGAGTAGTGGAGGAGGGAAGCCCTCTGGAGGGTGCAAGCTGCAAGAAGTCCCGTGGGCTCCCTGGAGAGGTTTAGGGGAGAAAAGGGTTTTTTTTCGGTCCCGCTGGGGAGGGGGAGAAGCAGAGTGTGGTTTAGGGGGATGCCGCAAGTCCAGCATAGATGTCAGACCCTTAGTCTCGCCTCTCCATCCCTTGGCGTGCCTGGTGCTGCAGCCTTACAGGTGCTCTAGCCTTATAGAGGAGCTGCTGTGGTGCCTTCTGTACTCACTTGACTTGGGTGGTTTTTGGCTTTTTTTGTAAGTAAACTTCTTCCCAAATTCACTGTAAATGAGCTTCAGGTCAGAAATATTGGCCCAGGGCTTTATTTTTAGCTGTGACCTGTCTTAGGTGAGACTGTGGCTTGAGCTGCTGCGGAGACAATGCTGCCCTTTTGTCAGCGCTGCCCTTTTTCTTTCCCTTGTGTTTCAGAGAGGCATATCCAAGCTGCGCATTGCAGTTATATCAGAGATGCCCAAAATTACCATACCTTTCAGATCTTGGGGGGTGGGGATTTCCATCCTGTGAGCCAGTGTCTTAAAAGAGGAGTAAGAATTGCTCCTTCTCCTTCCTAGAAGTGAATGCCTGGAGGTGGGTTAGCCTTTGTTTTCTGTGTTTTTTTTGCCAGGTTGCCTTTGGGCCGGGGCTCGGGTGGCCCTGACAGTGATTTCACCTTTGTTAATCCCAGTTCCCCACAGGGAAATCAATGCACCAGAAGGTGCTGGTGTTTTGGACGCTGGCCTATGGAAACCAGGCTGCAGCACAGTAGAGGCTCAATGCAGCCATGGTACTAGTAAGGAAGTGCTGGAGGAAGGCTGCAGAGGTGTGTGGCTGGTGTGTCTCATGCTTGGGGTGACCTCTCTGTGGCCCAGGAAGGAGACTGGTGTGGGGTGGAAAGCTTCTGCCAATAATGGAGTTCACTGTTTTCCTGACCTGAGGGCAATTGGGTATGGAGTTTGGCCGGGAATGGCTCATCATAAGACTGTCATCAGTTGGTTTAAGTCGATACCAATTACAAGGTTATTAATTAAAAAAATGTGACTGCTGTGAATAATGATTGTAACCCTTTTTTTCCCAGAGAGTCACATAGCATATATTTAGTATGAATTAGAGCTCTCTACATGCACTGACTGGTAAAGGCAGTGCTCCACTAAATATGTCTCTTAAATGTCAAAATAATATAATTTTAAGTATTAGGACTGATTTTTTTTTCTTCAGAATTGTCTTTCTTCAGCTTTCAGGAATCTTCTGTGGGTTGAGACTCCCTATTCATGCATCTTCTGCTGTCTGAGAAAACATAAAAGTTCTCTTAAACCCAGCCCATCATGAAAGAGTAAATGTTCAATCAGGCATGGAAACTTGCCTGATGTCATCTCTTGTTCTCAAAGAAAGTTTTCTGGCATTCCACTAAGTGTTCCCATGCTTTGATCTGTGGGAAAGAGATACTAGAGTAGTCACCATCCTTTGCTGGCACTGAGATAAGAGCTTGCTGCGCATGTTGTTGCATGCGAGTTGTCTTCTGGGGTCAGACTCCTGACTGCCTGGTTGCCATATCCTGGAGGACAAAGTTTGGGGCTGGCTGGTGCACATGATGACTGGAGTGCTTGCTCAAGCAATTAATGTATTAGACCTGCACCTCTGATAGTTTTCAGGGTGGCCTAGTGCCCTCCTTTCTGCATTTGCAGAGGAGCACAACCTCCAGAGGAAGAGAGGAGTAGAGGGAGGCAGTGAGAGAACTACCTGTACACTGTGGCTCACCTTGTGAAGCACGGCTTTAATCTGGACCTGCCCTATTTCTGTTCTGCACCTGAGGCACAAGCGCAAAGAACTTCCTGGCTTTGGTTTATGGTTCACCAGCCATATTTACAGACAGCACCAAAATGAGCATACGCCTGCCCCCAAACCTCCCCTGTCCCTAGAGGTCTGAGACAAACTCTAAACCTTACAGTGCTGTTCAGCTGTGCCCAGAAAACCGTGCAGTCCCCACCCTTGCTGACACACAACTTAATGGATTCAGGGGCATGAATCCTTTTCGGGGACGCACGTAGCCCGGGCTCCATCACCGCTGGGCAGGACAGATGTGAATCCACGTGCATTGGTGACGCAGGCAAACTGGATTTGGCCAGCTGCCGGAGCTTTGAATGTTCATTTTGGGGGAGGTAGGGAAGGAGGACAGAAGAGGGTAAAACCTGCCCTCTGCCTGCTTCTGCTGTTGAGGTGCCTGGGGAGGGAGCGGAGGCTGTGGGCGGAGGAGGAGCCAGGCAGGGCTGCTACTTTGCCAGGAGGTCCTTTCCCCATTTGATGCAGACACATAATATTGCAGGGCCAATGCACAGAAGCCCGGCTGGAGCTGTTTGTCCTTTTTCTGCATCCGATGGATTTGCGTGTCCCTGTGTGTGTTGCTTTGTTTTTCCACCCTGTGTTTTTTAGTAATAATCCCCTCCAAGGTTACAGAGATATCATTTGTCAGGCAAGCCGACAGAGCTCTTTCTTACTATGGGATTACATAAGAGAACACAGGCTTTATTACCATTTTAGGACGTATTAGCATTGTGGATTATTTCCATAGAGACTGAGCACAGCGGCAGCTTTCACTCTGAGTTCCCTCATCCCTCCTCCCCCCATATCTAACTTTTTAAAAATTATATTCATTGGAAAACAAACAAGCAAGAAGCATCCTGTGAAGCCTGATCCATGATCAATGCTGTATGTGGAGGGCTGGCACAAGTGCCAAGAGTGCATTGCAAGACTGCAGTCAAAAGGAGGGATTTCAAAAAGACGATACAGAGCAGAAAGAAAGTAGATGTGCCTTCTTCAGTCCTGCTTGTCCCTGTGCCTTCTTGGGAGGCTAGAGGAAGGGCTGCTGCCCTGCTTTGGTTGTTCATGGCCTGTGGAATCATGGCAGGTCAAGTCAGTGCTTTATGTCTCAATTTAACAGTCGATAAAATGGGGGGAGGTTAATTATACTGGAGTATTCTGTTGGCCAGAGTAGTGTACACAACACTAGGATTTATTCACAGCATCTTTTCTGCGACAAAGGCCGGTTCTGGAACAGCTGTCTCATGCTGGCTGTGCGTCTTTCAAGCTGCCGGGAGAGTAGGAAAAGAGTGTGGAGCGTTGCTGTAAATAAATGAAACTGCATATTCCTTCCTTGGAACAGCATCTTGCCACCCATTTAAGACCTGCATTTCTGATGTGTGCTGTAAGCAGGATGTGGTGGGATCTCCTCCACAGATGGACTAGCAGGAGATATTTTAGGTCTTTCCTCTTTTCCATCAAAACTTGCAAGAGCAGAGATGTTCTGCCTCAGCAGGTCTAAGGGATCACTGAACTGTAAAATTTGGAAACTGATTTCCTTCTCTTGGCTGTGCCTCTGCTACAGCACAAAGTGTTGGCATTTCTCATGGCCTGGCAGACTTGGTAATGGGCAGTTTTTGGCCTTCATATGTGCTGGAGGTGTCTGTTACATGAAGCTGTTCATTGTCAGTCTTAAGCTGCATTGTGCAAAGCTGACAGACAGCTGCCAAGGCGGATACCAGTTCACTTGTCAGTGACTGCTCTTCATGGCTAGAAGAGTGTCTTATTTCACTTCTTCCTGGTCTTTTCAGGGATCATACGTCATGCAACAAGTATTTCTTCCCCTGATGCTGCTCATATATTAGCAATAACATGAAAGTTGTACTAGAGCCTGTGTAACTCCCAGATTAGGGAGCACCTGCAATGTATGCACTGCAGCCATGTGTCACAACTGTCCCCCAAGGCCAGTTTAACAAGACAGCTATCAGAGAGCTAACTGTGTCTGAGAAAGAGCCTGCTGCTCTCTTTCTTGAATGCTTCTGTTCAGACCTGTGCCCTTGTGGGAGCTACATGTGCACACCTCTTCTCTACCAGTAAAACCAACAGCCTCTGGGTAGCAAATACACTCCAGTGGCAAAACAGGCCTCTGCAGAAGAGAGACTTTCTCCAGGAGGAGCAAGAGCTACACAAAAAGTCACTGGGGATCAGTCATTTATGAATAACTTGTTGAAAAAGGGCAGGCAACTTGAGGTTATTGGAGATGGGTAGGAAGGTATTACTCAGTTCTGCAGTGGCTGCAGTGGAAACTCAGAGGGGTTCCTGAACATGTGGGAAGCCACGTGTCAGACAGTCATAGGAAATCAGGTTTCACATATTTTGCTCAAGAAATTTTTGGTTCCCCTTTGAAGGAGAAAGTTTAACCAGAGCACTCAGAAAGTTGCTGTCCTGTTCTGAACCTGGCAATTGCATTGTTTCTGTGCTTTACCAGCAGAATGCATGATCATTAATAGCGTCCTTACATGGGACGGTACTCTGAAAACCTTGAGCTTTACCTGTAGGCTAATTGGACCTGAGTTTTGGCATTTTTTCTGTAATTTCAAAAAATTCAGTACATATTTTGCCCATGAATACTCTCTGCTGCTTTAGACAAGTGTGTCTAAGAGATGAAAATAAGAAGTTAATTCTTATCTTTGTGACCTGCTTGGGCTTGCCACCCTTGTGTTCTCTCATGTGCTAGTCTCATGTTTTCTTCTCAAAAAAGAGGCCTAAACACCTTTTAAAGCCCCTGAGAGATACAAGTTTCTAGCTGTGTGGCTAGAAAGACTCATAGCTGTGTAAGTAACAGAATATTTTGCTCACATGTAGAACAGGTTTGGATTTCTAAAGATTTTTAGTTGGATTCCTCATCCAGTCCTAGGACACTGGTTCGCCAGCTGAAAGTGCCCTATAATCATTACTTTGTATGGGAGAGACCAGGTGTGTTGTTTAAAAGACTAATGTCAGTCCTTAGAGCAGTCTGCTTACAAAAATCCTCCATAACTTGAGCTGTTTTACCCTAGCCAAAGTCGGCTACTACAGCAAACCCCAGTGATGCAAGCTTGTTTGTGGGAAATAGCCTAAGGAAAAACTGTTCAGGCTGGAATAAAAATCCATATGTGATTGAACTATTGAGACCTATCTAAAATGTCAGCAATCTATGTCCTCATGGCCCACTCCGCTTACTGCTGCTTGTGGTGTCAGCATTGAATAGATTCACATGCATGAAGCCATCGGTCCTTGTGGCTGGAAACCTTACCCTGAGATCTGACTTACCCTCAACTGAAAATAAGAAAACAAGCAAGAGCTTTCTTAGGTGAAATTCACTACAGTTCACAAAAGAATAGTTCTAGGATGTCCTTATCAGCCTGCAGAAATCACTAGGGAATCACTTAAGAATCAGATCCCTGACAGACTGTTCTGCAAAGCTTAGGGCACACTTCCTCATGGTGGCTACACCAGCATCCATACACTGCAACACCTCAGTCTGTTTCTTGAAGATTTTTGGCAATTGAGAGTGGACTGCAAGTGTTCATGCCTTGGACTGATGACTGAACAAGCAAATCAGCTGGGCCTATGCAAGCAGTGAGGCTGGCTCTGTTTCTCTTGTAGACAGCATGCAGTCTTCCAGGAGCCTCAGGAGAGGGCACACATCTGGACACTGGACTGCCTATGGAAGCGATTGGTATCTATTTATCACAGCTACTGTGAAAGCAGGCTAGCAGTTAAATAAAATGGAGAAGGACCTTCTTTCTACCACATCAGTTCCAGTAGTGCCTTCACCTCATACTTGCTCATTCATGTGGCACAAATCAATTTTCCTTGATGCTTAGCTGGACTGCATCTGCAAAATTACAGGGAGATGAGCTAGCATAATTTTTGCCACTTGTGGTCCCCAAATGCTCCTTGAGCTAAGTTTTGACAGCAGATTCTCTAGTGTCTGCTGCTGCTGAAGATGCAGGAAGACACCCATCTCAAACCTTACTACTTTGTGTCTTTACCTAAGGCATATACTAACTTGGGTGCAATAGGAACCCTGCACAAATGTGTGTCAGTGATGGAGGGTGGTCTCTTTGGGCACATCCCATTAACCTCGGTCAGAGCCTGTCCTGCCCAGAAGCCCTATGGACACAAGCTACTGCCTTGGGAGCTAAAGGTATAACTTAATCCTCACTTCTCCTTGTTTCTATTTGAGAAGTCCCTCATCACCAAAGCAAGAGTCCATGAGGGCTTGGGATGTGTTACACGGGCTACACTGATGGCTATTTTCTGTGTGGAAATACACAGTAAAATTCATGTGTCCTAGCTGCGAGCAGCCTTGCACAAGCTATGGATGAAATTGTTCTTTTTTATACATCATTAGACTATGTCTGCACAGGGCTGACGGAGCTCTAAAAAGACTATGTAGTAGCCAGATTTCTCTTTTTCTGCCCTCCCAGTTTTTCTAGATTAAAAAAAAGAATTTGCTGAGAGACATCTGGTCATACAGCAGTCCTGTGGGTTTTGTAGTGGTGTTACCCACGTGTGGTTTATGATATATTCTGGAAAGTCAGGGAAGCCATATTCAATATGAAATTCCTTATCTACAGGGTCTGTGTGGTCCTGCCTTAATCTCCACGGTGCTCCCACTTCTCAGGGAGCTATCCCACTTCTAGCAGCTATCGTGGAACTGTTTTATATATCTGTTCCAAACAACTGTGGTTGTGATATCAAGCTCCTCATGCCTGCATTGTATTGAGACCCCAATGTTCTTAAGAATTGCCTTTGTTAGACACCTGTTCTTATTTAATGTAGTGTTTGAGCATTATGTGTACGGTGCATTTGCAATCACTGCAGCCCTAAGAGATGCTTTATTGTCCAAACTGTTTGTGCTTCAGTCTGTGAAATGAAGATAATGATTCACCTCTGGGCAAATTATATGGTATTTGGTAATCTGAATTTCACTCTGCATGGGCTTTCCTCTGCACTGAGATCTTCTGAACTGTGCCTGACTTTGTGGCCTTGGGTAGGCAGTGTGACTGCCCTTCCAAATGACTTCCAGGGTCACACATATTGCCTGTACAAAGCAGGAACTAGAGGATCAGCCTTTAGTCTCAAAAAACCACTGTAATTTCAGAGTTATCCTCCATTATCAGGTACTCTGACACCAATATTTCCATTTGTGGAACCCAGTTAGTCTTGAAGCAAGAAGAAAAACACCTTTTGACTTATAAATTGAGCACATTTAATGGGGAGCAACACAGGAGCAGTCATTATTAATAATTATTTGCATAACAACAGCCTTTCTTCCATAGATCTTGCAAAGCTGGGCAAACATGAATTAATTCAACCTTAAACTACCCACATGGGAGGATGAAAAGTATCATTATCCACATGAACAGTTTCTCTGCATGATTTTACTAATTACAGTATAGCACTTAGGTGTTGTTATAGGTGCTATATAAGAAGGTAAATAACATTTCACAGAGAGGACCAAAGGGTGTTTCTCACCCAATCAGACCCTCTTTCCAGCTCTCATGCTACACTGTCTCCAGCTACGGGCAGAATTACTCCGGCAGAAGGTGAAGGAAATGGGCCACCAACGGGCAGCTTGGGCAGAGCTATAAATAGGTGAAAAGCCTTGTTTACACCTCGCAGGAGTGGGCTTTTCAAAGAGATAGTTCTAGACAGTGACTCAAGTTACATACCCTCCACCATGCCAGAACAACTTTCACCTTTCCCTCTTGCTCAGATGACTCTCATTCCTGACCCAAGCAAACGTAATGCAACCTTCCCCAAAAGGCTGTTCCAGTAGCAATTCCTTAAGATGTTACTGGGCTGGTCCAGTGAGGTGCGGGAGCACCTTCTGCTTTATGATGCTTTGAGCATTAGGGAAGGAACTACTGCTTCAAAGCCCTGGAGGGGGCGGGCTGCTGAATTCCTTCCAGCTACCTGGGAGCCTGTGGGTATTCCTCCTTCCTGGCATCTGAGACTTCTAGCAAGACCTTTGCTGTGATTTTCCCCCTGCTAAGCTCGGGCAAAGTAGCTAGCTCTAGGTTTTCCTGAGGACAGCCCAGTAACTGGGCATCGCGGTGTCTGAAATAAATATAGTTTTGGAGTAGAGTTCATTTCCCCTGAATTAATGCAGCCTGACACAGAGTGCAGGAGCATGTGCCATCTGGTCAGATCTGCCTTGATTTTCTGAACAAGGGGGAGGGTAACCGATACTTTTATGAGCTGAGGTTGCTGCACAGACAAAAACAGTAATCCCCTAGGTACTGAAAATGAGAGATGTTAATCTGAAATTAAAATGGGTGAATGTGCACAGGCCCGGTAAGGTCATGAAGATCAAAACCTTCTTCTCTAAGGAAATGAATGTTTTTATCTTAAGAAGCTCTAGGCACAGCCATGTAGTCCATCAATTTAATTGGAGGAGGTAGGATAGTGTGCTGCTCTTCTCTTTCAGACCCAAGCTTGCTCCCTGCATATATAGGGTGTAATGTAATTTCCTTCCTTCATCCCATGATGAATGTATGTTCTCTGCAGAGATTTCACTCCTCTATTACCTGTCCATGCCCCCTGCTCCACCTTGGGCCTGTTTTGCCATTGACCTCTGATGCTGCGCTATAAATGGGGCTGGGATATGTCCCTCTCATTCCTCCTCAGCTAGAGAGCAGATACCTAATTCTGTTCTTGCCTATAGTCCTGTTGAGCATGTAATGAAATGTCCAAATTCCATGGATTCTCCCTGGGAGGGAGTCAGAAACAGTTCAGTAGGATGTCCTGACACAAGCTGTGTGGCCAGGAACCTGTAGGAGGTCGTCATCTTTTTCATTGTGCTGCCTGTGAGAGCAGGGCTTGCATATTCACCAGTGATGGGTGAAAATTCTGCACAAGCTGCCTCAGAGTTCAAGACAGCCTCCTGTGCCCCATGGTGATGGCTAGGAAGTCACGGCTGGCTATGACTTTTGTTCAGGACAGGCTCTCAAGGCCAGCCATGCTGGCCTTAATTTAGCAGATAATGGCTGAGTAGCCCAGAGATATGTGTAAGGTAGGGACAGAAAGTGTTTGCCTTATTCTTCTAACAGAATTGCACTCTGGCCATGTGCCTTTCAGATTTTCAGTCATGATTCTGCAGTACAAAATAACAATGAGGACTCTGAGGCTCCTCTGTAGATCAGGTGAGGCAGGCCTGCAGTGCCACCAAGAGCGAAGGCGATAGCAGGGAGGAAGCAAAAAGCTGCTTTCATATGCAACAAAGCAGGGAAAGACTCTGTCAGGGTGCAGTAATAAGTAATAACCTTCTCTTACTTCCCTGAAGTTTTGTAGTTCCTTCTGCTTAGGGATAAAACTTGTCATTCTGTCATGTCTGCTTGGGGTGAAACAGAGTCATGGGCTAACAGAGAGCAACAAAATCAGGGTGTGTGAACAATGGATGTGGTAAATTGCATTTCTTCAGGGCATGTTTGCACACATGCATGCCAAAGACCTCCCACCTAAGGGGTTAATTTGCTGCAATCAGGTTTTCCCTTGCTGTTGTTGGCTCAGCCACTCGGTGGGCAGTGGGCAAGCACGCAGAGCCAGCGTGCACCGCTTGGTGTTGAGGCCAGCAGTGATTGCCATGGAGGTGAGTGCTGCAGGAAGGACAAAAATCTGGAAGCATGTTCTCTGTGTGGTTATTTCAGGAGAATATTGCAGCTCTTTTGTCCAGGGAAGATGTGTGGGGAGAGGATGTTTTCCTGTGGTAGTTTTGTCGTCCTTTCTCCCCTGATGAAAAGCAGAAGCAGTACCTTGATGCGTTCCTCCCATTCTCAGGTGGAGTAAAACTTGCCTGGCTTTTTAGGGGTAGGCACAGAGCAATGTTTGGGTAAAAGATGCTATAAAACAGGGTGAAGGTTTATCTGACCTGCAAAGCCCAGAAAAAGGCTCAAGATTCAGGTTTCATTCATGACAGAGAGATTTTGGCTTAGAAATTTCCATTTGTTCCAGGAGTGCTGAACTCTGATCATTCATGCAAGGGGCACATTTCTGTAAAAATTCTGTATTTGTTTCCCTCCCACTTCCTCCCCCCTTCTTTTTCTTGCAAAGAAGATATCTCCAAAATCAAGGAACTTTAAATACCTCTTCTTTTTCACCTTTTTTTCTTTTGTTCCCAATCTTGGTTTTGTTTCTGGACTAGAATGCCCGATGCAATCACGCAAAGGTCTTTTATTTATGTTTGGCTGGGAGCTGACCAGATGCCCCAGCCTGTGAAATAATCACCATCTGTTGATTGTAATTGCAAGGCAAAAGCCAAAAGCCTGGAAGGTTTTTTTCAATGATGTATTCAAAGAACTACAGCTTGACTTTTCTGAATAAAAACAAAAGCTTCTGCTTTGGGTCAGACCTTTTTTTCCCTCTTTTTAATACTTCCCCACATGCTGAATGCCTATGAATAGCTCTGCTACTCATCCCCTCCTTATCAGAAGTGATTTGGCTTTGTGCTTTCTGGATTTTTTCATTTCTGTCTGAGAAGGTGGCACCATCACTGGCCCTGGTGCATCGTGTCCATCCTCTGCAGTGAGGGACACGCTTGTCGGGGGTCCCCCATACACTCAGTTTCTACTCTTTCTCTTTTTGTCTCTCTGACATCTTGCCATTCTCATATCAGTCAAAGGTATCTCTGGGGAAGAAGGACAATGCCGAACACTGCAGGTGCAGTGAGAATCAATAATTCATTTAATCATAAATTAATAAACGATGCTGCTGCTTGGGGAGAAGGGGAGGAAAAGAAAGAACATTAATAAAGTGGTTTCCAGATCAATTCCACAACTTTGAGAGACTGAAGGAAGGCTCCAGAGGGCCTGAACTTGATAATTGTCAAGATATGTAGGAGTCCCTCACTACCACCATTGCTGCTGCTTGTGTTTAATTCAGTGATACGGCTGTTGCCTGCTCACTCTCTTCGGGAACTTGGAGGCTGCAGAACGTCCGTATTTGCAGGACACTGAGCAAAATGCCTCTGGGTGGGGCAAGCGAGCTGTTTTTCTGCTTGCTGGATAAAAGCACTGCAGTTCCTGAAGCGCTTCTGCCAGGCATTAAGAGGAAGGTAGGTCTCCAGTCCTGCCCCCCTCCAACAGCTGAGTTTGCTTCTCTGGGACCAGGGAGTCCAACTGAGTATTGTTACCACTGGGTGACCTGGAAACAGTGTTGTGCTGGCCCTATCCAAAATACATGGTGGCAAATGCATGTGTGCATCCCATCTGCCTGACACTACAGTATATGAAGGCAGGGCAAACCAAGATTTAAACACCAGAAAATGAGAAATAAATTTAATAAGGATGTTGAGTGTATTAACTTCCAGAAAATGCCCCTCAGGCAGGTAATGCCTATTTATTCCAGTAAGTGGACAGCATCCCAAAGTCCCTATCATAGCTCTCCATCCTGTAGTAGTGGGCATGATGGATGGTCCAATTTGTCACAAGCTGCCACCAAGCAGCACGTTTCCCTCCAGTGTGCTCTGTCCTTTCCTGTGCCTGCAGTAGTGCAGACCTTTCACGGCAGCTTAGATGAAGGTTCTCGGGGCTGCTGAGCACTATTACTCTTTTGTTTTCACCTTTATTGGCTCTTAAGTACAGACTTCTCCTGACATGGGGGTTGGATGGTTCTTTTTGAGAATATGTATGACCCAAGGATATTTCTCCCTGGATTTAGTGTGCTGTGGGCATACCTGCAGTTTGAGCTGACTTGAATTTCTATGAGAGACAAAAATTTTAATTTTTGTCACTGTCCAGCAGAAGAGGTCAGGTCTATTTATGTAGCATGTTAGTGCTTAGAGAAATTCAGGAACTGTGCCCCCTTCTAGCCCTTCTTGTGGTCAGCAGGCATCTGGAAACATGAA
Organism: Grallaria varia; assembly: GCA_013396735.1. NCBI lineage: Eukaryota > Metazoa > Chordata > Aves > Passeriformes > Formicariidae > Grallaria > Grallaria varia. Next base: position 363,721 of record VWZG01008667.1, read on the forward strand.
CTCCCTAGGGGCAGAAGGTCTTTGCTGTGTCTTTGTATGTCACTGTATTGATAATGGTGAAGAGTAGTGGAATTAGAGCATTAGTATCTCTTTTACATAGCCACACATGTTGCTAAAGGTCATTAAATTAACCAGAGCAGCTGAAAACAATTCCATTTTGCCTCAGGAGTGGTTTGAATTCTGCCCAGTGCTCATGTACTGGCTAAAGTGTCTGCTTTTCCTTAATGGAAGGAGCAAATTGATGGAACCAAGAGTGCTTCTGGAGCTTGGGAGCTGGGATCTCAGACAATGCAAAGACTGGGAAAGAGGGAAAGGATCTCCAAAATGCTCTCTCTGGATGTGCTTCTAGTACCTGTTTTCTGTGCCCCTTCTTTCCTGTTTTTGAGTTGCTTCTAATTTTCACAGATGTAGAAGCAGAACCAGGCCAACTTATTTCACAGAGTCATAGCATATGCTGAGTTTGAAGGGACTCACCTGGATCATCCAGTCCAACTCCTGACCCTATGCAGGACACCCCAAAAAACACACCATGTCCCCGAGAGCATTGTCCAAATGCTTCTTGAATTCAGACAAGCTTGGTGCTGGAAAGCCTGTTCCAGTGCTCAACCACCTCTGAGTGAAGAACTTTTTCCTAATATCCAACCTAAACCTCCCCAACTCACCTTCATGCTGCTTCCTCTGGTCCTGTCATGGGTCACTAGAGTAAAGAGATTGATACTTGCCCCTCCTCTTCCCCTCATTTCCTGGTATAAGGTCTATTTTTTTATTTTCCTTTTCATTCAGTCTCATAACTCCTAGTTATTACCTCCTATCACTCTGTAGTATTCATGTGTATCAAATATATTTTACAGTTTACTTCCTGAGGTTTGTTCCTTAATAAGCTGTACACATTTAACCGTTCTTGATCTTCTTTATATATTCTTCCATGTCTGTTTATCAACCATCTCTGATTTTTTCTAGCTTGCTTCTCATTTATTGCTGGTGAGGAAAAACTGATGGAATTAATAAAATCGAATCCTTGGACTCGTTGCATTGAAATGGCGCAGGAACTATTCCCGTCCTCCTCCCTTTTGCTGTGATGAGATGCCCCTCTGTTTATTACCCGAAATTGCAAGAGCCTGTTTTGCTAATATAACACATCAAGATTTTTTATTTGCTTCTTTTCTGCAGCCTCAAGTCTCAAAGAACAAAACAGTTTCTCTGCCATCTTCCTCTTGCTGAGTATCCATCTTTTGGATTACAGCTCTTCAGGGACACTACCTGGTTTTTTTTTCTATGTTGTTGAGTTCAGCTTGTGGCTTTGATGAGTCTAGATTCAATCATCTCCTATTCCACTCATGATACTCTCTGCTTTAACTTTCGGACCATTGCCCTTGCAAGCTTACTTTTAAGGAGCTCTGTGTTTGTCAAGGGCCTCAGTCTTCCATTATATTTGCAATTTCTCTGTAGGGTGGCAGCTGCAAATGTCACGGAGTGTTGTTTTCCTGTGATACTGGTTTAATAAGGCCAACATGGATGCAAGCCCTTTGGCACATAATTTGTCATTTCCCAGTCCAACAAAGCATATTTTCTTTTGGTACCCCTGGACAGTTTTTTGATACATGGGCTGTTGGTTTTAGTCAAACTGATGCAGTGGGGCAGTGTCAAATCCTTCAAATTCCTAAATAACACGAGGGATAATTACGGACACCACTGTATGACCGATGCGATCAAACAATGCCATTTATTGTTGTGAAAACAAACCCTATATAGTCCCAATAGCACACACACAGCAAACCACCTTGTGATTGGTTAATACAATAACAAACTACTCCATTGGTGGAAAATAACAGTCCATGTGATCGCTCTCCACGGCTGCTGTTTTTCTGTCTTATGCTGCAGCTTCTGTAAGTTTGCATTCCTTCCCTTGTTGATCTCCACAGACATTTCTTAAAATAACTTTTCACCATGGTCTTAAAGGCCCCCAGCACTATTGCATCCAGCAAACTGGGTTCGCTCACATGACCATTTTCTGCAAGAAATTCCCCAACACCTAAAGCTTCAAATTCCCTTTACTACCTTTTCTTTATGTGTTAACTGTTCATGTGTATTAAAAAGGAAGATACTTTCACTTGTGTGTTTCATGTGATTTTATTCTTTAGATTCTTAATGACTCTTCATATTTTTTTCATTATTTCACTAGGCATAGATATTGACACAGAATTAAATATTGCCAGCTCCATTCCTTATTGAAAATCTTTATTACATTTGCTTTTGGGTTGGTTTTGTGGAACCTCCCTAGTTCAATGTAAATGGCCAGATTATTTGTCACTGAGATAATACATTTGTCAATGCCTCACCATAACAAATTAGGCTCCTGATCCTGCATACATTTATGCAGGTGCTTATATGTATAGATTGCTTAACGTTCAGCCCTGTATTAGTTCTGTTGAAGTGAAAAATACTTTTAAAAAAAGCCTCTGTCTTTTCTGGATTAAGTTCTAGGATGTTGCCTGCTTTATTTCATTTGTGGATATATAATTCTTCATGTTCTTTTTGCTTCTGCCATTTTTTTAAACTTTTTTTTTCCCCCTGCTTTCTAGTCTAAACTTCCTGTCTTTATTCTTCTAGCTAGAAACAGATTTGAAAAAGATGTTCAGGCATTTCTGAACTATTAATTTCATCCTCATCCTCATTTATTAATGAACCCACCTTCTTTCTGCTGCTGCTTCTCCTCCTGATGAATTTGTAAATCCTTTCTTATTCTCTTCAGTGCCTTAGGCAATATAAATTCATTTGCTTTTTTTCCCCTTGCCCTTATCTTTTCCCTACATCCTTAGTTGACTCTGTATACTCTTGTTTAGTCACAGTCTCCACTTTCATTTGCAGCACAGGACTTTTCTTGTGATTTTCTTAATGAAAAGGCATCAGTAGGAAAACACTGTGCTGGAAATTACTATAAGATCTGAAATATTCAATTTAAAAGGTGTGTATTATGGAGCTTTCTCGTGGTCAGTTTATGTTAGGAACAGTCACTGCATGGTAAAACCAGTGTTTTAGTTTTAGAACATCTTTTGCTTAATTTTTAAAGCTCTCACCATGGCTTGAGCAGGCAGCTGAGCAAATGGGAATTCCTCTGCTTTCTGAGTGGTTTCATCCACTGAGCTGTGCCGACTGTTCATTTAAGATCTGCTCCTTCCCTAGTAGGAGATAGAAAAAAAGTTCCCTTTCTAAGGGGAATTTTTCTAACCCAAAGGGGATGGTGGAGATCTGTGAGTGTTTCAGCCACTTGTTGCTCAGGGAAGGCAGAGAGCCAAGAGGAAACCCAGATTGAAACACTGAGTGGCTGTAAGAGGGGAGAAGAGGCAGAAGGTCTTTCCATCCTTCCAAGCTCTACTTTAAGACAGGTGGGCAGCAGTGCCATGCATGAACACAGGCATGGTCTCTGAGCCCCATCAGCATGTTAGGCAGGCAGAAATATCCCATGGCCACTGTGGCTGTTGCTACCAGAGACGATAATCCTGCCCTTGGGGAGCAAGGCTGGAGAAGGTCTGATGGAGGAGTTGCTTCACAAAGTTTGGAAAAAAATAAACCTGGAGGCTAAATTTAGAGGCTCATTAGAGAAAACCCATTCAGCTAAAGCTGATCATGTGGCCTGGAAAAATGCCTGTACTCAGCTTGTGTGAATGGGGCTGTGCCACTGACTTGCCTTATAACCTTGAAGAAGTTTCTCCTGCGTACAGTTTCCCCATCTATAAAACAGAGACAGGGTTGCAGGGGTTTGACCAATTCCTGATGGTGAATACTTCAAGAAACTGAGTTAAAATGGAAATGTTTCCTTCTTGTACAGGGGTCAGAGTGAAGGTTTTGGTTGGGTGGGGCAGGAAGAAGTGGGTTGTGTTTAGTGGTTCCCACCACCTCTTTTGGAGATGCTCTTACCCACCTTTCTCCCTCCCTTCCTCCCTGTGTAGGTGCCAGGGAGAGCTGCTATGGATAAGCAAAACATAATGAGCTCATGAGTTCTCATGTGACTCTGGGACCAGAAGCCACTGTGCCTTCATCTTCCCACATCATTCTTGGCATCCTTCCCACACTTCTTGAAGACGGACAAGTCAGGAGCCAAGCAGAGTCCTGAGGAGATGAAATAAAAAACCCGGCACAAAATATGCTTGAAAATAGAGGTTACCTCCATAGACCCATACTTTCCCCCTTCTGTGCCCCGCAGTGTTGGGCTACATGAGGCCAGGGAGTCTGCTGGAGTTCCTTTCAGCATGCTGGTTGGTTGTTCAGAGGAAATGTCTTTTTGTTTACATGGGGGAGAGAGAAGCTTAGAGAAGAAACCTGGCACAGAGCAGTTGGGATTTGGTTAATCTGCTTAGAAATACATTAATCGGAGGATCAGATGCTGTCAACAATACTCTTTCCCCTCACTCTCTTCCCCCTTTTAGTACCTTCCTCATCAGTGCTTCCACTGGGTCCTGCTCCACACCCTCCTCCCTCTGTCTCTTCCCTCCCCTGCTGTGCAAGCCAGGAAGTAATGAAGGACAAGGAGATTAAAGCAAAATTAACAAATAAAATATAAATCCTAGACCTAAATGAAAATTAAAAATGGATCTTTGGCTGTTTATTTGTTTCTCTAAAAATAGCCTTGTACCTCAGCCAAAATAAATGCTGCCAGGATTTCCCTGCAAAGTTCTGGGGAAAATAGTCAGGTCCTAAAAGATGAGCAACTAGTGGCAATAGTGTCTGTCTGCTTTCCCGCTGACTCCATCTATCTATCTATCTATCTATCTATCTATCTATCTATCTATCTATCTATCTATCTATCTATCTATCTATCTATCTATCTATCTATCTATCTATCTATCTGTCTCTGTCTGTCTGTCTGTCTATCCCTCTCTCTCTCTCTCTCTCTCTCTCCCTCTCTCTCTCCCCACTTCCACTGGAGTCTGCAGGAGAAGCTGTGGGGCCACACTGGGACATGACGTCATCATGTCGTTGTCACAGTGCCTGGAGAAAGCATTACTCCAAAGTGCTAACCCACGTTGCCTTCAGGTACTCCACTTCTGGCTGTCATCTCTTGTCAAAAGATGGGCATCCATAATTGTCAGGAGTCAAAATTTAGTGGATGCTCTGATTAAAACTGGAGCCAGGCAGTTCCGGTTCTCTTTTGGGCAGCTGGGATAATAATCTGGACAAAGACATTACCTGTGTGGGGAGAGAAGCTCCAAAAGAAGGTTTCACTGTTAAAGGCACATTCATCAACGTCTTGTTGCTTTTCTGCCTGACCTCTGGTGAATTGGAAAGGAGGCTCAAAGGTGGCATCCTGCACCTACATGGAGCCAGGGCTGAGGCTGAGTTTGCTGCTCTCTGAGCTCTATTGTTGTAGAGTAACTGTTGTCAGAGGAGCTTTTGTTCTACATGCACTGTCTTCTAACATTTTTTGTTTTATGAATTTTTCAAGAAAAGCACAAGAACAAAAAGCATTGCAGTGAACAAGCTATCAGTACCAACTGGGGGATAAAGAAAGAGGTAGATAGCTACGGCTGTCTGCTCTTGATATTTGCTTTGCACACATGGTCTTTCATATCCCTGGGTTTTGTTCTCAGACGTGCAGCATTCTGTTTGGTTCTCTGTATGAAGGTAAAATCATAGGCAATGCAGGATGTGTGGTGTGGCTTACTTAATTTCAGGGAAAACCTTTAAGTTCAAGGATCTCCTGACCTTTGAGCCACCGTTTTAACAGCATTACAGTTGCATTAATTTTTGAGATTCTGCAATCCCATGTTAATCCAAATTCCATTGAAGTCAGTACACAGACACCCATTGTCTTAAGCTGGGGTTGGTTCAGGTCATTGCTCTTCAAATTGTACTCAGGGAAAGGATGAGAATAAAGGGAAGGATGCAGTGGTATATCAGAGCAACTTCTTTTTGTGCTTCCGTGGGTGAAGCAAAAGACTTTCTGAGAAAGAAACTGAGGAGGTGAATGTTTTTACAGGAGAATTATGGGGTTTTTTGAGAGAGCGAGAGGCAGGAGGAGAGCACAAGGCTGCTGCCTAAGTGTGCGCAGCAGTACTTAACCCAAATGGGAACAACAGAGTGTTTTGGCCAGAGAGTTCTCAGTCCATCATCCCTTCCAATGGAGGATGTGTTCTTGTGCCAGTTTCCCTGAATGTACCGGGTTGCCTCATGCTAGAACACTGCACTGAAGAAAAAGGAAGAGCTTTTTCTGGTTCTCGTCAACCTACTTTAGAGGAAGATCCAGAGGAAATGGTGCAGTTCCCCTGTTTATGCATACACATGAGCAGATGCACACAGCTATTTGAGGGCACATGGATCCCTTTAAAGCTGGTGCACCCCATCTTTGCTTGGCCTGCCTCCTGTATCCCCCTAGCCACTGAGGTGCACTGTGACACAGCTGCCCGCACTCTAAGTGTGGCTGTCAAGGTGAGTGGCGGTGTTTGCTGGCTGTGCCCTGCAAGTCCTTCAGAGGCCTCTTCTCTAAGGAATTATTTGTAATGCAGATCTCATGACCCTTACTGTGAGCCCTTGATACCTAGGATCTTCACAAGATCTGGGTTTGAGTGTGGGACTTACAACCAAGAAGGGGTCATAAGACTTTCCTGAAGTTTGTGTCCAGACCTTGGGCCAGCAAGTCAGAAATGCTGAGTTAGCATGTTCACAAATTCCTGTGTCTTGCCTTCCTCCCAGCAAGTGGGAGATAGGGAGCCAATAAATCTCTCAGAGACATGTCTTTGACAGCAGCCCCACACACATGAACTGCTCTATTGCTCCTGCTTGGGAGCTGGGGCTTTGATACCTGCTGGATGAGATTATAGCACTGAATCAGTGCATTTAAGGATTTTGTCTGTCTGGGCAAAGGAGAGTGAGATAGCATTGCTGCATCCATTCTGTTCAGCATGAGTAAGAGTCAGAGGTATGATGTGGTAGCACAGATCTTGCTGTGAGCTGCTATCAGGAAAGTACACAATGTCCTTTCCAGCATGGTGTTTCTGCTAGCTGGATTAAACCTAGTATAGACACATGGTGTATGTGAATTTTGTTGACAGATACCTGTGGCTTTGGGGTTAGCCTATATCTCCAAAATGTTGTGTGGAGCTGATACATGTTTTTGCTTGGCAGGTGCTTTCTTAGCCATGATTTTAATCTGTCTGAGATCAGCCACTACTTTTTTCCATCCTCTTAATAGCAGTGGCTTTGCTGGGTCTTGCCTCAGGCCTCATAATTGGGCTACTGGTTAGAATTTGGATTGCAACAGATGTTCAGTTAAAGAAGACCTTCAAAAAGGCATCATTTCCCATGTACCTTCTCCCTAGAGTGTCATGAAGGAGGTATGAAAGAAGATTTGCTTCCTAACAGCCTCTTCCCCTGCCCAGGGTGTTGCCACTGGCTTCCTTGCTCATAGCCAAGACCTGAAATGACACAGTTCACACCCTGATGTGCTCCATCTCAGGCTCAGTGTTATATGTTGGTATGGATGATGACAGTCTGTTGTTGGACTGACAGGGGAGTTTGGAAACACTGGGAAGACTGCCTCACCTGATGTGGCTACATACAATGCATACACTATTGCTGAGCAAGTTTTAGGTCCCTGCAAGGAAATGGGCTTCCTACACAACTTTCTTTTTCCTGTCACCTCCTTCACATCTCCTGGAGTCTGTCCCTACAGTTGAATCATGTTTGCTGCAGAAGCTTGAGACCATGGGGCATCTTTTTAGGCCAGTGATATATGGACGGTGGTCTGGGAGACTGAGGAGAGCACTGCGTAAATAAACTGTATTATTAAACAGCAACTTTGAAAAACTCAGTGATTTCATGCAACTACTCTCCAAAAATCTCAGAGTTGATTGTGGGCCAAAGGTTCAGGCACCACCACTCTGGTCTGTGTGCTCCTCAGGCAAAGTACCTGGTTAAGTCTAAATCAGCTCCACACCCTGCATTTAAAAGCTGCTCCTGGAGCAGTTTGTTTCAGAGCTTTGTTGTTGTCGCAGCTAGATAGCTAGTCTGAGACCTCACTGCAAATTTTGTTGCTAATAAAAATGATTGGTGGGGAAAAGAGAACTATTTTTCTCATGCAAATTAAAAGCATACTACATTTATCTTTTAGCGCTTTTTTCTATCTATTTTTCTTCTGTTTCTTTGCTGTCCCTTTGATGTATGTCCCTATCTCTGTCTCATTTCCTACATTCCTTCTTCCAGGACGATCACTTTCTCCTTTCATAGGGAGCAGAAAGAAGCAACTGCTGTGCTTTCTGGGTTCCTACTTAATCCTACCTGATCTCCCATTGTTAGAAGGCTCCTTTCCCTCTTATACCTTTCTGTCTGGTACAGATGAGTATGGCAGAACCCTGCAGAGGGTCCTCTGCTTTCGGGATGCTTCCCAGCCAGCGCCTCCAGCCTCATCTCCTTCCTCTCTTAATCCAAAAAGCTCGTGCTCAGATGCTAATGTTATCACTCATTTCTTCTAGCATGGTAATGCCTGGAGCTTTCAAATATGTTAATTAATTAGGCCTCCTGGGGTGTATTCCCTGCTGTCCACTATGTATATGTATGTGGAGCTGGCAGCGGGGAGGGCATGCCTGGCTCTGGAGCATACGCTGTGCATCCTGCCGCTTTGCAGGCTCACTTTAGCAGTTGGTCATTCCTTAAAGCCTCAGCCCCCTGCAGAACTGGAGAGAGCCTGGAATGCCTTGGAGGGGCAAAGAGACGCAATAGGGTTTGACAGGATTTGCACCACAAATTAAGTGCTGAGTGTTTACGTTTGACACTCCAGCTCCATGGAGCTTTTGGGTAGCCCTTTGCAGAGAAACCTGTCAGAAACCCAAGGATCCAAAAAGCAGGTGAAAAACCACTCTGCCACCTCCTGTTTTTCACTTCTCAGAGGATGCAAGCCACCAAATTGGTGCTGCATGGCCTTGTCAGCTCTGGTGAGCACCCTGACTCCATTGCACTGGGAAGGAAGGTACTGTCATGGCCGGGAGCTTTCATGCTGCCACTCCTCATCCTACACCTCCATGTTTGGTGTCTAATTTTAGATGTAATGGGAATGTGGAAAGAGCTCCACCGTTCCTCTTGACTGATTAAAAGAAAAGGTATGAACCAAACCCTTTTAATTATGTAGAGCCAGGGATGTTTTTGCCAAAAAACTAACACTAGCTTAGTTTCATTTGATAGATTTTCAGTTTTTGAGGGTAACTGTATTATCTTAATCTGTCCTCTGTGGCTATGGATCATTGCTGCATGTGCTATCTGAAGCAATGCTGTCTTCCAGCCAAGCTTTACTACATTGTCGTATTGCTTCCTAGAGCCTGGAAAAGACTGTTTTGCGACATGAGTACAGAAATACATATCAATAGTTCCTACTATAATGAGAGCTGTGCAAGCCATTCTAAAAAGCAGTTCCTTTGATGAAAGTCATCCCTGGATGGGCAGCAGCCTTGTGCCAGTCTCAGTACAGCACAGCCTCCCACAATTAGAGCTGAATGCCTTTTCTGTGGAGTGTATTTACTGTGAAGATATCTAGCATGCCTGTGTCAGCATCAAAAGACAATTCCTTCTGAGCTTCTGTGGTTCTAGGATTTTTCCAGTGCAGTGCTGGTCTTTCTCTAACTCTTGGTTCCTCCTTCTCAGAGACTACTCTTGTCCTGCTGTACTGTTCTTTAGCCATTTCACATCCTGTTTAGAGATAACCAAATTAGCCATGGAGATATGGGGCTCTTGCAGAGGCATCCAGTGGGCAGCCTTTCCACCTATCTCTGTGGGGTGTGTGTTTTAAGCCATGCTGATTTAACTCCGCAGTCTCTCTCTGAGTAGCCATCAAGTGTACACTGTTGCATTTGTTACTCTCTGCTTTTCAAGAGATGTTTTCCCCAGAGTCATATTCTAGTTTTCAATCTACTGCTTTGAGTATTTATTGCTTTCAAATGGCATCTAGACCTCAGGGTATGGTTTCTGTTCCTTCCATCGGTCTCTCTGCTTGTTCGCCTGCTTTCCCTTGATACCACATGCCCAAGCAGCACACAGTGATTGTGGAGTGAGGGGACACTGCCTCAGTTCCCAGCAAGGCAAATGAAGGCAGGGAGCAAGGTGGCAGTCAGATGTACTGCCTGGACTGCTGCTGATGTGGATGAAGAGGTCAGATTGTCCCTGCTCCCCTTTCCCTGCCATTGGTTACTGTCTGTTCAGGTTGTCAGCATGGCTGCCTACCTTCTTGCCTTTTAGCCTGATTCTCTCAGTGTGACCTACAGTACTAAAAATTTTGCTCTTGCGCACTAATGAGAATCTTTCAGCCAGAGCTGTGTGAGAGAGCTATTACATCAGCAGTTATGCTGGCAGGTCTGAGGGGGAGACAGTGGAACAAGGAGTGCAAGAGGTGCTTACCTTTATCTCTGTGGGTAACCAGCCACAGGAGCAGGTATGGCCTCAGCATAAGCTGTTACCCCTCTTCTCCTGGCAGGTTCAAACTGCAGAGCCCAGGATTCAAACTCACATACCGATTTTTCAGTGGCAGATCAGCCTTTGATGAAGTAAGTTTTAGCTTTCTGACTTAAGGTTGATTTATCTTAGATGGTCCAAAAGCAGCCCGCAATCCTTGAAAGGTTGCCGTCCTTCACCAGGCAAAACCATCTTCATGTTTATGTGAGTGTATGCAGCAGCTTCTCCCTCATGTCATTTTTTAACAGGGGAGAGCTGGTGTGAGCACTTGCAGAAGGCAAGGAAACCAGGTTGGATGAATACTGTTGAAGTGAATTCAGGCTTATTATTCAAACAGATGTTCATGAATATATTTTGCCATATTTGCAGAGCCTTAATTGTAATCTGACTTGATGGGCAAATGAGTTTAAAAGTAGAAGACTGAATTTCTGGAAGGAGAAATGATTTGGGAGATGAACTATCAAGCCAGGCTCTGGAGAGTGAGGATTCCTGTCTGGTTCTGCATAATCATGGGCAAGTCACCAGGGTTTATTGCTTCTTGCCTCCCTTGGGTCCCAGGGGTGCTCAGATCCTGTGGAAGAACACATCTGCCTCCTGAGCAGGACTGTTTGTGTGCTGAATTCCATGTTTGTTCATAATTATTGCTTTCTTTGCTTTCTACTCTTGGAAATATAGGGCTGATTTGCCACCTTTTTATCCTCCTGCCTGTCACTGCCCTGTCCCCAAACTGAGGCTCTCTTCCATTCGTCTTCTGTTTTCTCGTCTTCCACAGGAAGCTGTCAAATCCTTGCTTGGTGGTGTTTCTCCTGAAAAACCAGGTCTCTGTGAAGTTTTGGTGATACAACTTCACTGCCTGGTGAACAAGAAGAGAATCTGGGAAAGAAGCCAAAGCGTGACTCTAGTACAATGATTACTATTATTTCCATTAGCAGATATGGCAGGAAAAGTTACGATAAACAAGGGAGAGATAAGTGCGATTTGTATCTGTTTAAACTCTTCAGTACGTTTTTTTTCCTTTTAGTTTTTTCCACCCTGAATACAAATACTGCTTTAAAGTTAGGGGCAGATTTCTTCAGTTTTGCCCAGAGCCTGGTAGTATCGGAGTTGTGGGGCAGCACAGCATATTCATTCTCACACGGTACCTATCATACAGCAGGTAGCAGTCTTGACTGCAGATGAGATGTCTTCTCCTCTGATGGCATCTAGAGGGTCAGAGAGGCATCAGCACCTCCCTGAGGGGGACACCTCCTCCAACAGCTGTGCTGTCTGCCCATGCATCTTCCTCACCCAGGAGGTGCGTGGGCAGCACTCACCTTGGCTGGCATGGTGGTTCATCTGGCATGGACCCAGCTGGCAGCAGGTGAAGGCAACCTCCTGAGGATGGTCTCAGGTGGAGGATTTGGAAGGAAATGAGCCTGAGAGTGCAGAAAAAGGGGCAGGAGAGAGGCTGCTTCATGATGGTATCTGCTAGCATAACTGTATTGAGGCAGCTGTTAAAAACAGTGATGCTCAAAAAGGTTTTACCCCTTACGGTAAACAACGTGGTACCACAGACTCTAGAGACAGAAACCTCCTGCTCAGACTACTGCAGAGCTCTAAGACAACAGCTGGTAAGAGAGCAAATGGCTCCAAAAATACTTGTGAAAACTGCAACACCTCTGCACATGCTGCCTGGTCCCTTGGTTGCCCCTCCAGGCAAACAAAAAGGGAGCACGGAAAATAAAGGGCTCAGCCACATGCTCTGTATTTCTAAATGAGAACCTTTGTAGCAAGGTGGCATGGGGCAATTTGGTAACAAATCTTCCTTCCATGATGCAAAATATTTTGGTGAGTCCTCTCAAATAGTTTCTCTGCCACAGTGAGCTGTGGCAGCCCAGACCATGTCAAGCACAGACTGTTCTTTTCTCGGGGCTGTTAAGAGTGAGTGTTTACAGGCACAAACAAGCTTGACACTGGGGCTGACCTCCATATTTGGTGGGAGTCCTTGCCAGCATTGCCAAGACACTTGGATGAAGGTTGAGGCCAGTGACACTTTTGATGCTGGTGGATAGGATTTGGTTTCAAAAAGGTACAAAAGCAAGTTGAGCCAAGCTGTGACCTTGCCCCACTGCTAGGCCTGGCTGAACAGGGAAATGTTCTTTGTAAGTTTCCCACTTGTTCCTGCTGGCCCTGGGTTTGGTCCCCAGGACCACAGAGGGAGTGGCTGTACTCTGAAATGGGACCCAAAGGCTCCCAGCATGAGCCTTTCCCAGCTGGTGGGAACCACAACAAGGTTTCTATAAGATTTAAGGATACATGGGGAGAGCAGTGAGTACCTGCTCTTGGCTTTAAGAGAAAACAAAGAGTTTGGGAAGACTTCTTTATGCAGAGTAGCACTGATCTGAGCTTTTAATAATGCAGTGGACTTGTAAGTGTTCCAAACTGTGAGATTTTCGAATTAATTTTTAATCCATGGTTTAACATTAAAGATTAACATGTGTGTTTCAAATTTCAGAAAGGGAATTTACCCCCGAAAGGCTAAGACTTCCTTCAGTGGCTTTTTTTATGTTCGGTTCTATTTTACCTTTTTTTTTTTTAACCACCCTCTGAGTGCATAAAAGAAAAAAACCCAAAACCTAACCAACAAAAACCACCCAAAACCAAACCAAAATACCACCCTCCTCATCCCCCCCAAAAACCCCACAACAACACCAAAACCTAAAAACAAAAGAAAGGGAAAATCCAACACTCAGCCTGTGCTTGGGACATTTTCAACTTGTTAAACCAGTGTCCAAGTGGGCTCTTTCATATTAATGCTGCTCTATGTACTCTTAGACTTGGCAGTAGAAACAACATCTGTGTGAAAAACTGAGACAGCTGTGCAGAAAAAAAATGTTAGTTCAGAGCAGTTGTGTACTTTCCTACTTGGGCATAAGCAACTTCTTGCATCTGTTACCGAGAGAAAATTTGCAAGGTGTTCTCCCGACTTTAACTCTAAAAGACAAGAAAAGCTTGTAGCAGTTTTACGTTCGCAAAAATTAGCAGCTGTTGTAAAAGGGAATTTAGGACATCATGGGAAAGGAAGAAGAGAGGGCAAGCATAAAATCAGACAACACTGTGAGACTGGGTCACCTCAGATCCTGGCACCAGAAGGTAAGGTGGTAAGGAGGGAGGCACATTGTCATGTACAACAACAGCAGTATCTGTATTTGCAAAGTCCCTTTCCTGTGTTTCAAGCATGTTATGATGGTACTCCATATTTTTTGAAAAGCTACTTAAGAGGTTTGGAGAAGCATTTAACATTTCCTTGAGGGTGCCTGCTTTATGCCTCCCAGCTTGGAGAGCTTTGGGCAGGGCTGCTTGCAGAAAATGTTTGCTCCTAGAATCTTGTTGGCCTCCAATAGAGCTGAACATAGTAAACCTTCTTGGTTATTTTCTTTCTCCTTGATAAGGTGTGTATGTCTGTTAATTTGAAATCAATACTAATACTTGGTACAGTGGTGGAGAGAGTGATTAATAGGCAGAGCAGGGCCTATGAATCAGGTGCTGAAGTCCTGTTCCTGTCTTGCCATTGACCTGCTGCATAGTGTTTAGGTGAGTTATACCCTCTCTCCATCTTGGTTTTCCTCACTGCAAAATGAAGACTCTGCATTGCCCCAGTGCCTTACCTCCTGACATATTTTAGAGCTACCAGGGCAACTTGAATTTTTTCAGCATGATGCTGGGTACCCACCTAGAGTGCTGGAGGTGAAAATGCACAGCATTAGTGAAAAGTCAGGCTCAGTGATCTTAGCTTGGATGCCTAGAGCTGCAGGTGCTTCAAGCCTGGGTACAGCGTGAGCAGGGAGGACCTCCCAGCTTTGGGACTTGTTTCCTTTTGTGCCCTGTGCTGGCCCTTACCCACATGCCAAAAGGACACACAGCAGATGGACAGCAGATTTGTATTAATCTGACTGTGTCCATTTCATCTATTGGTCCTGCTTCCACTGTACAATATGGGAATGATTATCGCAAATGGTTGGAAAATTGGGAGCTGATTTATAGTCAGCAGCACCTGCATCAAAGCTTTGGGTTTTGGTGTAGGGAGGTGGGGAAGATGGCACTCCCAGAGGACAGAGGGCAACTCTTATTCTGGGAAAGGACTGCAAAGTGCCTAAATAGATGTGCTTCTCTGGCTTATGTGTAGGATTCTCTGTGCTTGACAGTGGTCGCTTGAGCAACATGAGGACCCAACTTCACATGGAAACGTCTGCAGCTCCAGAACACTGGGAGTTCCAGTGAGAACGTTGTGATAGAGTAAAACTGGTAATGAACTGGACATGTGTTCCAAGGAAGTCCTAATGTACACTCTCTGTTTCGTTTCACATCACAATGAGAGTCCAGGTCTTTTAATGGAAGGACCAAAAATCAGCGAAAATTTCAATTCACAAGATGCTGAAAGGCCTCAGTGTATTAAGTATGCATGTGTGTATACACTGTACTGTTACTGTATAAAATTATGCAAAGTTGGAATTTATGTAGTATCTAAATGAATGGCAAAAGTTTAAATGGATTCAAATAAAGTGTTTTTACGTTATTGAACTGAAGTGTGCCAATATTACCATAATTGAATGGGAAAGTTGAAGTAATTCATTTTGTCTTCTCTCACTGAAAATGTCATCAAAGTTGATATTCTTACAACCTGTTTTGATTTTAATGAAAACTCTTCTTTCCCCAGTGGAAAATTGTCCTTTTACAGCCTCTTTCAGACAGCTCAACTCATAATCTGAAACATTCAATTACTGACCTGACATTTGCCAGAGCAAAAGACAAATTTGTGTTTTTGTTTCTTTCCAATCTAAATGAAAAAGAGCCTGTCTTTTTTTGTTTCCTTTCTGTTTGCTTGTTTTTAATAATTTTAATAATTTTAAATCCAAAACAGTTTGGGATTAATGAAGTTTAAGTTATGGAAGTCTAATGTCTTTGAATATGCCCGTGAAGCCTAGTTTAATTCGGAATGCTTTTGGACACATAGACTACTTTTCTCAGTCTTGTTTGGAACATCATGTATGACAGGGAATTTTCACTGTGATTTTCCACATTCTCACTTAAAGGCTCTTTCTGCTACCAGTGGGCCACAGGAGTTTCGTTATTAAAATGGATGCAAATGTGATTAGACCTTTAAGCCCCAATTTGGCAAGATACTTAAGCATGTGCTTAGTTTTTAAACATTAAATATATTTCCACTGACTTAACTGCCTTTAGTGGAATTTCTAGGACATATCAAATCCACTTGGGCATTAGTGTCTGGCTGAGCAGCCCCAGTTCCATGTAGGCAGTCTGCTGGCCATGCAGGTGGCAGCCTTGATGAAGCAGGACTCACAGTCAAGCCACAGAGCAGGAAAATGTTTAGGGAGCTCAAAGGCAGGGTGAACAACAAGGACCATTGGGCAAATATCTTTTCACTTGCAAAGCTTGTGCACTCCATAGGATGAGAGCACCAAGACAAAAACATGGATGGAAAGCAGATAGCCAACATGTTGGCATTGCCTTAGCCCAAACTTGTGGATTGCTGGACCAGATCCTTTAAGAATCTGACACTCATTCTGGTGACAGTCCCTCCTGACTACAAAGAGAATGGGATTGGTCTATAAATGAAAAATTTTCTTCTCAGAAAGGGCTGCTTTCTGTCCCCTTAGAGGTTGCATTTGGTTTCAATTATTTAATTTTGCTTTATCATGTCTTAGGCACCCCTTTGTTAAGGGACTAGCCCATCATAATACCCCATAGGCCATCATAACCAAGCATGGGATGATGATTATGCTGGAATATCCTGGTAACAGGGAAAGACAGGCAAGGGCGGTACCCCTGGAATTATTTGGGGGAGTTCCCCTGCGTTTGGCCCGGAGAAGTAAGGCCATTTCTTGGGAATTATTTCCTATTCCCAAATCCCACTCTCTATGGTCCCCTAAACTTCCTTAACCGCAACCCCAGCTCCCATACTGCTACTGCAGCTCCACAGTCCCCTCCCTGAACCTCTCCTTCCTGGAGCAGTCCTCGGTCCCTCTCCAACCTGATCTAGCTCTGGCCCAGCCTTCCCTCTCCCCTTTGCAGGGAAGCTTCCTCACGTCAGAAGCTCCCTGCAGTCCCCATTGCACATCCGAGCCCTGCCGTGGCTTCAGTGATTTTGTGTCATACAGCACCCCTGCGTGTGTGGGTGCACTCCTGTTTGTTGTGGAACCCATCAACATCTGTGTGGGTGGATGCAACATGTTCCTGTTTTCTTGCTGCCTTGTTATTTCTGGAAGATGCAGCAGCACCAACAAGGCCTGGGTTTCATGTGGTCCCCTGAGGTTCCTGGAGGACTCCCAGATGATGTCACTGGTGCTGTCAGAGAGGGAGACACAACACAGCATGTCCCTGGATCTTCATCCAGCCTGAGCCTAATAGGGAAAGCTCTGTCTCTTTTTTGCCCATCGCCCTCTTTTGGAGGAGGATGGACATAGCTTTTGGTGCTTTCGGTAAAAGCTATTGGTTGAACCATAGTTTGGAACTATTTGCGCTGGAATATGAGCTAATGATGGTTGTGTCAGGCAGCTGCACCCCATGCTCCTGCTTCTCCCCACCATACAAGAGTTGCATATTCCAGCCTGCCCACTCATTCATCCTGCCTTCCCCTGTGCCAGCTCCCCTCATTGGACTTTAATCTTATTCCTTATGGGCTCTGTCCTTCCCATTCAATATAACTTTGAACATATTTAAACCATGAATTATTTTCCCTTAATAAGCAGTTTATCACTGTTGCAACTTTTTTTTTTTTTTTTTTTTTTTTTAGCTAGGAGAGAAGGAAGAAATTTATTCTTTTGACCATAAATCATTTACAAAGCTGCTGGGCTGTTAATGTATTTTTTATGTCTCGGCAAATAGAAAATAGAAGTGAGTGTCTTAGTAGAGCTTTGCCGACCTGTTTTAATTTCAGTTTCCTAACCCTGATTCTCTGTTCCCCGGTCCTGGGAGCAGATACATTTCTCTTGCAGAGGTACCACTGGATACCTTCTCTCGAAGGAGACAGCTTTGCTGTGTCAGCAATGTCATGTGCTGTTGCCAGCACTTGGCACTGATCCGCAGCATGACACATCTCTGCTGACTGGGCTGTGCTGGGAGAATACTAGCAAAAAAATGGTATCAGGGAGGGGTGGAACTCGAGCCTATTTTTGCTTTTAGAACCTGGGAAGAGCTCTAATTAGACTCCCACTGTGGGGTAAGCAAGTTACATGCAGCTCTCAATTCATCCCATGCATCCTCATCCTGCACTTTTCATGTATGGGGCTCAGCTGGCCTCAGGTGTGGTTACAGATACACATGGGGATGCTTGAGGGTGCTTTCAGAGACAATGATTGGCCATGAAGGGGCTTTCCAAATGTTGAGGTGGCTCTTGTGAGGTTTTGCACACTGCTTCAGGAATATGAAGCCAATGTATGCTTTGCTGCTCTCAGTCAATTCCGTACCTTCTCCCTCTTATAGGAAACGTAGGTACAAATATTTGTGTAAAAGGTTCATTTTCCTTTCTGGTGTACTGTGACAAGCAGGAAGATAATTAAGAGGAGGGATGTGAGAGGTTTATGTTGGCATTTGAGCTGGATGAATGGGAGGTCTGCAGGTCTGAGCTGTTGCTGCAGGCTTTTTGCAAACTCAAGCTGAACTTCTCACCTTAAATGTGCTTATATGAACACCTGATAAGCTTTCATCCCCAAGTCACTTCAGTTAAAGTAACTGGCTGTGGCCATTTAAAATGGTCCCATCCCTCGACATTCATTTCTGTTGGATGATGCCTCTACTATAGCAGGGAGCAGAGCAGGACAGCGTGTCTGCAGCGCAGCTTTCCCTTTCACAGCAAAGCAAGTAAACCTGTCCCTACACCTTCCTCAACAGGTTGTTACTTCATGCCTGGTTGTGAGGTGGAGTCACAGCTTATTTCTGGTTTTGCTGGCTTTGTGGCAAAATCACCTTCTGCTGAGCAACAAGGCAAACAGCAGAGCATGAAAACATCTTAGGTTACTGCATTAGGATTCCTCAGAACTCATCTATGACAGGACTAGGAGTGAAGGAGCAGGAACGGTGTTTGCCAGCCTCAGCCTTTTTAGAAGACAAAGAATAGGAAGATACCTCTCTGTGCCCAGCCAAATGTTTACTTTCCCCCTTGTCTGTGCCTGGCATCTCTGGAGGACCTGAGTAGGGAAAGAAAAGACTGGCACCCTGTTGCAAGGACACACCACTCTGTTTGTCCCTTGGGTATGCTGCCTCATTGTGGCCTTCAGCCATCTTCTGTAGACAGATTGCGTGGTCCTGATTTGCCTACCAGAGTCCCAGGTGTATGAGTCATCGATGACTCCGATTCTGGGCACAGCCAGGAATGGACAAAATTGACATGAAATGGACCCACAAAGTGGACTGAATTGAGTTTACCCATCCCTTTGCTCTCAATTCAGGGAAGCAATGAGTGAACCCTTGAGTTCCTGTTCCACCTTGGGTCCCCTCTGGCCTTGCTCATCTACTAAAGCAAAAAATTCCCCAACCTCAGTAGTGCAGCAGCTCCTTGAAAGCTGCTCTGCGAACGCTGTGAATTCAAGGACTGCCAGTTCAGATCACAGCAGTTTCTGTTTCCAGCCAGTGCCACATGCATCCGAAGGAAGTGTTAAACTTACCATAATGTACTTAATTGTGCAACACTAAACCATAGAAAGGGGATTAATGCATGCCCAGAGCACAGCGATTGATTAGTTTTATCCTAGCTAATGTCATTGTAGACGCTATTTTTACTCCTATCAATGTTCCTTTGTATTGTTATAATCTTGCTATAATACAATGCAGTTGTTTTTCTGTCTCTAACTTGCATGCATACTGGATTCAGGGCAGCAAAGGTGCAAGACATCCATTTCAGCTAGCAGGAGCTGCAAAGAAGGCAGCTCTTCCGGCAGCTTCAGCAAGGTTTGATAGAAACAAAAAAGAGAAGCCTGTACTGGCAGCACAGCAGGAGTCCAGAATTGGAAAGGATCATTTGGGTCATTGGCCCCCCGACACTGCATCTATAAACCAGATTTAGGTTCTTGTTCCCACTTAGCACATATTTGCAAGCTGCTCTAACATGGTGTTCTTCTCACATTTCAGAGAACTCTTTTGAATTTAAAGACTGTGACTAATTAAACAGAAGCATTAAGATCTATTGAAAAAGCACCACTGAGGTGCTCAGAGAGCTTAATATTATATGGTCTCTGGTACCTGGTGAGCACAGTCCATCTCGATCTCGCTAGCAGGTTTGAATGCTCAGCAGTTCAGTAAATCAAACTCTTGAGGTCTAAACCTGAGTACATGAGGATCTCACACTAATGGGGACCCTCTGAGGATACCTGAAGCTGACTGGCTTGCTCAGCAGCACCCAGGCCATCTGTGCCAGAAATGGGAAAGGAATCAAATTCCTCAACATGCCATGAGAGCCCATTTTCTACCCCTGCAAGAGCTAGTCCAGCTTGTCTGACAAGGGCATGGAAGGGAACAGACACCATTCTCAAAGTATATACAGCTGAAAGCTTTCTTGCCTTTTTTTTTTTTTTTTTTGTCTTAAATTACAATTTTTGTCCTGCCTATGGCTGTAGGTTGGGGAGGTCAGCACAGGGAGATATGTCATCTCAGTCGTCGCTGTCATCTCAGTCATCTCTGTCATCTCAATCAGTTGTTTGAAATCATCCGCCTCCCAGCTGGCCTGTAGAGAAAGACCTATTTCTATAAGGAAGGATGGTGGAGGTGGTAGTGACCACTGCTCACCAGGTCAACAGCTGAGGTCAGAGTGGAGTGGTCAGCAGGAAGTTTCTCTGCTAGTTTTCTGTTTATTTCAGATGAAGTTGTAAATGGCAAGGAAGAAGGGTCGGTGTTAACAGCACAGTTTTACAGGTAGCCAATGCCCCGGGTCAATCAATCTAGTTCTTGGCAAAAAATGCTGCAGGCTCAAGTTCAAGACCCTGGCATTGTGTTTTTTTCCTGGATTAGTGTTTCTTAGGCTGTGTGTCCCATAGGTTGGGCAGCAATCCTGAGATTGCTCTTACTGTGGTAAAATGGATCTATTCACTTCCAGCTCCAAGCTGGAGAAATGACCAGATATTACCACTTGTGTCTGATGGTTTCTCCAGGGATAAAGGTGCGTAGAAGTTAACTTGGCTTTTGACTGGCATTTGACAGGGATACTAACACTACCTACACCTCAGAGGAAGAGTTAGTGTCAGTACAGTTTTAACGCCTGTGATAGAGAGACCCGGCTCTAAAACCATGCTAGATGTGATAGTTTTCCTGCTGTTTGTTCCAGTCAGTCCTGAAGAGCCAGCAAAGACAGAAAGGAAAAGCGAGATTTTTTTTTTTTTTGCCTTATACACTGTTCCACTGTTCCCCATAGGTTAATATCCTGTTGCTAGACCTGTGAGTCACCTGTATTACACGTGCCCTCAAACTGGGGCATGGAAGCAGTCATGCTACGCATGTCTTTGAACCAAAGTTTGCCTTCTCCTTGCTGTAATCTGGCAGGATGTCTAGTGTGCTGGACCCCTTACTTCCTATTCCCATTGCTTCCACTGTAATTGCTCTGAGGAGGTCTCTACCAAGCATCCTTTCCAGGAAAGTTTGTGCTAGGTTACGTTGTGCCCAGGATGCAGTCTACTGTGAGAATGTGCATCTGTCCCAGATGCCTGCCCTGCAGAATGACTTTGGAGGCTGGAAGTTTTCCCATGGTAGAATTTCCTTAGTGAACTGGAAAAAAATCAGCCTAGCTGCGCAGAAACTCAAATCTGTGCTCCATTGGAGTGCTCGGTGATGCCGGTACCACAAGCAGGGTGGAGTCTACTGCAAGCTGCCTCCAAATACTAGGCTGGGTAAACACTGCATTTGGTTAGATAGATTCTGAACTAGGATGTGTAGTACATCTGGAGTGAAGTAGGATGCTCAGTCTCTGGCAAGAATGGGCAATACCAATATTCAAGCAGCTTGTTGAGCAGCCGGTTTGGATATCATGCTGGATAACTTCAATGTTATCAGTGCTTGCAACTGCAAGCCAGGGTCCTTCATGGGCTTTTGAATAGTTGCAGCACAAACAGGTCCTGTGACAGAAGTACTGCCTGCATCTGTTGCTGTCTTCTCCAGCTGTGAATCTCTCCTTTCTGGGCTGTAGGTTTTGCTGCTGCTCGGTGTGTTGAGTTGGCAATGCACCTCAGCTCATTTGGAGCGGGACATATTCTTCTTTAGTACAGGAGGTATCTTTGGTCCCAGACTTAAAGATGTGAGGCAGGCCAAAGGCCCAGCTACTTATGTTTTCTTATAATCTCAGGAAAAAGAATGCTCTGCAGTTTCTTCCTCCATTGCCTGAGGTTGCCAGATGGAACATTGTGTTTCTACCCTTTTCTTGAAACTTTGTGTAATCTCGTCTTTGCCTCTCTAATGAGGGACCTAAAATGTCAAAGGTATCTTCTCCAGCATGTGGCAACATGATTGCTAATTGCTCTGGGACAGGAGGGAGCCATTCTGGTAATTCCCTGGGTTTCAGATACAAACTGATAGAGCTTAAAGCTTTATTCTCATTTTTTCCCCCAGCCACACACATTTCTGCATATTTTCCCTTGAGGTCTGGAGATGCAGAACGAACATAGCTGAAGGTTTTTTCATCCCTTTCACACCTTCTTCCCTCCTTCCTCCCCTGGTCAATTGCTTCCCTGGCTTGCCAACGCTGCAGAAGGAACCGGCACCCTTGGCCTCTGCCTGTGAGTATCAGGAGTTTGCTGCTGTCAGATGCCAAAAGCAGCTGACTTACCAGCAATTCTTGGGAGTACTTGCAAAGTAGATGGTGTCCTCCAGAAGGTGAGGCAAGGCAGGAGCTTGACTTTCATGATATGTAAGATCTTCAAAACACCTTCTATTTTTCTGAGGTCCTGGGAGATGAACACTCTGAAGATAAATATAGTGGGGGAAGATCCTCTCTGTGCACAATACTGCGACTCAGCCAGTGATACTCAGATAGCTTGCTCAGCACCGTTGCTTCTGAAAACCAGGTGCTGGGTGTGATTAAACAGTAGAGGAAGTCTTGCCCTTAGCACAACTCCAACAGGGTAAAGTAGCCACAGTGATTCCCAAAGGCGCAGTCTCAGCCTCGTGGGCCTTGTGGTCTGTGGCCATCTGCCATCATGGTGATATGGAGTGGTGATTGTGCCTCAGCTGTCCGTGTTACAGTCTGGCCTAGTGATGTGAAGGGGTGGCTGTGGAAGTCTCCATTTCACTCATGGGGCTGACAGCCAAGGTAATTTGCTGGTCTTGCTGATGATCTCTGGAAGAGAGATGTGGCAGTGAGCAGGAGCTGGGACCATTTTCAGCCAACCTAGAATGAGTCGAAGTGTTAAGATGCGCCCATGTCTTTCAGCTTCGTTGTATCTGGTATATTCTGAAGGTTCTGAGGCTTGCAACTCTTGTAGGGCAGCTAACAAATATGCGACAGCATCTGACCTCTCCTTAAACCCAGCAGGGAGGCAAATGCTCATGTGTGACTGTGTCCTACATGCATGTGCCATGTTGTATGAACTATCTACATGGACTCCTTCATGAATGTAGGGGAAGGAGTTAAGTGTGCCACTTGGAAAAGCAGAAGTGAGCCATCAAAAATTAAATCAGAGTGACCTGTTGCCTGAATAATTACTTGGATCCTGGAAATATGAAGAAATTCTGAAAGAGCATCTGTAGCCAAAACATTGTTCTGCTGACTGGCTCCCTGATAGAAAAATGGAGCATTCATTCTAATTAGGGATGGGAGCTTGCTGCCTCGGGATCAAAGGAGAACATCGTTTGCTGAATCAAGCTAAGATCAAAGTGTCCTATGTACAGGAAGGACCCAATCCTCTTTCTGCTGACAGTGGTGTACTCTGCTCTTCCTCCAGGCCTGCTGCTTACAGGGATGCTTAATTACTAAGTAAGAGGAGACTACATATAGAAAAGAGGGTGTGATGACCATTGTAATCCAATTCTGAGAGAGTTTGGTGGGGATCGATTCCTTGTCTCTCAGAAGTCATTAGACTTCTGAATGTTTAAAAAACATCTGGATTGTGTAACTTTGCAAAAGGAGATACTTTACAACATCCTTTGCTTGATTTTTTCTGACCTCTTATGTGTAATTTGACTCAGTAGACTGAGCTGAATGTGTGTGCATATATCTATATTTGCATTTATATATACTCGAGGGAATTCAAGTCCTCATTCCTTAGGCTGCATTGAAAAATCCTTATCCCAATAGATATGCTAAATATGAAATCTCTTCTTCCTTCTCTCCCCTGCTTAACTCCTCTTGCATTAATGCAAAGCCACATTTTTTCAACTCCTAACTTTGAAATGTTTTAACATGTATCATTTGGTTGAGATTTTCTACTAGGTGTCTCCCCAGGAATACAGGTTTATAAGTGTATGTGACTTTTTGTGCATCTATATGTGTTTTGGGCCACGAGTATTGATGTGGAAGGATGCAGTCACATGGGTACTTGCATAGATGGACAAGTGGATGTGTAAATGTGTAACATTTTCTAGTAGTCTTGAGATGCTGTAGCTTCTGAAGAGGATTTGACCTTTGCTCTTTCAGCTGTCTCCCTGGGAGAGGAGTTTTGTTGCAGTACTGTCCCCCTGCCCAGTGCTATGTTAACACACCAGCCAACCTCCCTGTTTGTGCTGGTGGAAGAGGACTTTGCTTACATTTGGTCTCCTGACTCTTACTTGTCAGAAGTGGTTGTGTGCATTTTCCCCAGCTGTAGCCCTGCAGGTGCCACTTAGCTTAACAAAATGAGTCCTTGTCTTTAAGTGCTGCCAGCCGTGTATACATCCTGGGCCAAAGAGCAGCTGACAGGCCTTGGGGTGCATGAGGCAAATGTAAGCATGAGGAGCTGGGTTGCCTGATGGTTTAACAAGACAGAGACAGAACAGCGTGATGCGGGTGCTCATCTTGCAAGCCAGGTTCAAAGCAGCTTGCTTTAGCAAGGGATATAAGGGAGACCTCTGTTCTTCCTTAGTGCTCACTTGCTACATGGCATTAAAACTAAAAGGGATGCTGTGGTGCCTTGAAAGGAGGAGAAGATTATGGGGTGTTGCAGAATGAGAGTGGGGTACAGGCAGAGCAAAGAGAATAGGTGTTTTTTCCCTTTTTTTTTAATTTTTATTTAATTGTTCATAAGTAGATTGTTCAGTTCTCAAATGTATTGAAAATTATTTTTACAGTGAATAAATGATGCATGTTCTATTTCAGGGTTTTTATTGTTCTGCAGGATGTTTGCAATCAACTAATAATAAATATTAGGAGTAGCAAGAGGGTGATTAAGTCTGAAAATCTCATCATCTTGATGATTGAGTGATTGATGTAACAAATCCTGCAAATCAAATTGTGAAGTCTAACTTTTCCAGGAAATTTATTCCTAGTGAATACTCTCATTTAAGTATTACTTTCTCTGAATTATGAGAATTTGAATGTGTGGGTTTTTCTTGGAGAGGAAAACGGGATGGATAAGGGATGGGGCCGAAGGACACATATTTCTGTTCCAAATCAGATGAATAGTTTGTTTTCTTCTCTTGTAGTGCATCTCATTAAACCTAAGACAGAAGCGCTTTCTGCATCATGTTGGAGAGAGACGTTAATCCAATAAGGGTTCAAACTGTTGTGAATCCCTGCACACTGTTTAGCACGAGGATGGTGCCACACTGGATGAGTAGTCATGGCAATACATCCTTCAAATTTAGGCCTGCAGAAGACAATTCCTTGTCAGGGTCATATTCAGTAAGACACATCCACAAAGTTTGCATGAATCACTTCTGGGCTTTGGGCTACTGCCACTGCCTGGCCAGCCATAAGAAAATAAGGAGTCCAAATTCATTCCCAGAATGTTGCCCACAGATGCAAATAGAAAGCAGGTGCATTGTAATAAAGGTGATACTTATTACTTGCTCTTCAAGTTATTTACTTCTGCTTGTAGCTGAGAGCCTTGCATAGGAGATTGATGGATTCACCAGCAGTTCCTCATCCAACCTCCTAATTCACTGAGATGTTAGCAATGAACTGTTTCCCTAGGAATTTGCAAAATGTTCCATATTGTTAAATACGTCCCAAGGCTGTGAGGAAAACCAGACTTGGTTGGTTTTTTTACCACAAAGTAAGAAACTTGTGAACTTTACTTGGAGAAATTTCAGTTGAATTTTTTTCTGGCTCTGCTCTGAAGCGTTTTTGAACCTCCCTGAACTACCTGGGGCTTTGGAGGTGAGAGATAGGGAGGAAGGAATAGAAATTCAGAGGAGGTGGTTGAGTATTTGCAAAGTCCTGGGGTATTACAGCTCCAGAGCAGTCAGTTCAAACCCTGGAACACATCATAGGCTGTTCAGGTGCTAGAAGATTTGTATTTGTAGCAGCTGAAGGTCAGTACTTTCAGCACCTCACTCTCAGCACCCCATCTATTTATTAGCAAGTGTGGGAAGGATCTCAGCAAACAAGCATGTGGGACACCACTCACATTTTATTCAGACATTAGCCTCCTTGATTTCTTTCAAGT
This sequence comes from Grallaria varia, assembly GCA_013396735.1. Classification (NCBI taxonomy): domain Eukaryota; kingdom Metazoa; phylum Chordata; class Aves; order Passeriformes; family Formicariidae; genus Grallaria; species Grallaria varia. The sequence continues at coordinate 389,715 of VWZG01008667.1, forward strand.
TCAGATAGAAAACTATTCATATGAAGCATTTCACCTTCAGCAAAACAGTGTCTCTTAGTAGAAAATAGAAACTTTGCTGGCAGCCCTCCTGGAGTCAGCAAGAGAATAGGGTGGTCCACAGGCTGCACCTGGGTGCTAGCAGTATTCTGTTATTGCCTTGGAGATTGAAAACTCCTTGTGTTCTCCTCTGGTAGCCTCTCACACGCTTTCACTGAGAAGATGGTGAGCTTTCACGTAGAGACATTGTTTTTGTAGTCTATATTTTGTTTTTGTGGGGAAAAAGGGTTTAAAACATTTCAGTGCTACCCAAAATGGCGGTGAAAACTCCTTGATTAGTTTCATTTGACAAGATTTTGGTGGTAGGAACAATGATATTTCCTTGCGTGGCTTGCAGTCTCAAAATAGGAGCTGTGAGCTGTGAGCTGTTGTTCTGAGAAGCTGGGGTTTATCAGGTTTTGAGCTCTGTCCAGATTATGTGGAAAGCAAAGAAGTGAATAGTGGAAATGCTGGAAAAGAAATGAGATTTGATGAGATTCTCCATTATCAGGAGGCATTTTCCACCAACTAAATAGAAATGCCTGGACTGAAAAATATTTTGGCTTTTAACCCTTTGAATTAAAAATATTACTAAAATATTTCTAGTCATGCTGAACTTTTTGAAGCATAGAACTGGGGGCAGAACTGTGTTTCTTCTTACCCCTTGGTGAAGACTGCAGTTTCCTTTTCTGTTTCACTGATGCTGATGGGTTTGAAACCATATTTCTTTATCTCTTAGACACAGCTTGGCTGCACTTCTGGCTCTTTCCCTGTCACCAAAACAAACCCAGTTGTTTTCAGAGGCTCTGAAACTGGAGTGCTGTCACTTAAAAGGGCCACCTATCTGCATTTGCCTGTGAAAAAGGTCTGCATGAGAGCAGCCTGATCTGTGAGGAAGTAATATAATTATTTTTAGTCTGAAGTGGCTGGTAAGGTACAGTTGTGTAAGGACAGAATGCTGATATCATGACCCACAAGTGTATGGGGCCACCTGCAGTGCTTTGAACTGTGTGTCTTTCTCTTTCCAGGTCTGGTGTGTCCTCTGGAGGTGTCAGTCAGTTCAGGGAGTATCCAGGTTGCCCGAGGCCAGACAGCAGTACTGCCCTGCACCTTCACCACTAACGCTGCTCTCACTAACCTTAATGTCATCTGGATGGTCATTCCTCTTTCTAATGCCAACCAGCCTCAACAGGTAGGTCCTTTCTTACTAAAGCACGTATTTCTTTGGGGCTTTCCTCTTCCCCATCATTTTCTGAATGTAGACCCTTTACAATGCTGTGTCTCTGGTTGTTCCAGAACTTCATTATCCCTTCATTGCTAAGCATGCCCTATGGATCTTACATGAATCTGATTTCTTCAATGCTTTGGTAGCAGATGCACATTGCATCCTTGGCTGCCTTGGCTGGATGTGCAACTGGGGTGTTTGCAATACTGTATTGCTGCCCTGGACCTCTAGTTTGTGTGTTCAAAAGGGCACAGGAGACATAGTCCAGGTTTTTGGAGCACCTGGGAGCAGCTGCAGCTTAAACCTGTGAAATCTGTGTAAAATGACCCATAACACAACCTCTCCTAGACTCATCATCCCTTTTACTTCCCTTCTTATTTTTTTTTTCATTGTCTATTGGTTATGCAAGCCCATTCTTATGAACATCAGCAATGAGAGCATATCATGGTGGGCACAAGAATCACAACCTGAGATCAGCTGGCCTGTTTTTTGCCTGCATATTCTGACAAGAGAAGAATGCCATTGCTCTGAAATACATCTGTCTTGGGTCACACTGCCCTCATCACATTTTGTATTCAGTGCGAGAACCTTCATTGAAGAGTACTTGCTCCTCAGGGATTTGATCTGAGTACAGTCTAACTGGTCGAGGCTGTGCCGGTCAAAGGTTGCAATGCCTGTCATTCAGTTCATCCCAAAGACCTTCAGTAAGCAGAGTCAAATCATGGCAGGATCTGACTGACTGAGACTCAGAATGGTACTGTCCACTGTGCAGATGCTTTTCAGCAAAGCACTCACTGACCCGCAAAGAGTCTCTGTTTCTGTACATTGATCCTGACAAGATGGGTAGTGACTATGTTATATGAAGTAGGCTGGTATTACCAATCCAGCTGTATCAGAAGATTTGGGTATCTTTCTGGCCCATTGTTACCTTTGTGAACATTTTTATTGAGAAAAATGGGCTACAGAGTGTGTTCTTCTTTTGCAGAAAACCCCTCTGTCAGAATGTATACTGAGGTCTGTTTATTCAGAGATCCTTTAGTAACTAGTCCTGATGGCTTTGGAAGCCCATGTTTTGCTTGTTGTTCTTCCTCCTTGCTCAGCGCCTGCAGAGTGTTGTTTGAGCCTTCCTTTCTTTTCCAGGTTATTCTCTACCAAGGGGGCCAGATCTTTGGTGGTGCACCTCAATTCTATGGGCGAGTGGGGTTTGCTGTGACAATGCCAACCACCAGTGCCTCCATCTTCATCAACAACACTCAGCTATCGGATACTGGCACATACCAGTGTTTGGTCAACAATCTTCCCGACCGAGGCGTCAGGAATATTGGAGTCATTGGACTTACTGTCTTGGGTGTGTTTATTGGTATTATGGGGGAGAAGGAGGAACAGAAACAAGGGGCCCCTCTGTGCATGATAGTGCGTCATAGCAGAGCAGTATGGTGGTGTATCCCCCCTGTGTTGAGGGATGGGCTGCCTTGTGCGTACTTGGGGAGTTTGTAGGACACATAGACTTAATATGAAGGTAGCATATAATGAAGTTTTAAAATATAGTGATGAGAAATTTTTTGTGGTGGCATTGTAATACAGAGTTACAAAGGAGCAGTACGAGAGTAGCTGAAGGGACTATAAGAAGTTTTGTGCATAGCAAGAGAAGAGGATTACTTTAGATATTAATTTCCTTTTCATGAATGCAGTTAATTCTGGATGCTCCCTTTTATTTCAAATATTCCGAAGTGTTTTTAGGGATATGAAGGCAAAATCCATGCACAGTAAATTTTGTTGGTAGCTCTGTTAGGTCTCATCATCCTTGTCTCAGAGACAGAAATGTTCACCTTTTTCTTAAGGGAGAGATGTAAGAGAGCTGGGTCCAGTGAAAGTCAGCACCCTGTAACCCCGATGGGCTGGTGGGTCAGGAATCTTTGCGTGAATTGTCACCCTCCAAACCCTAATGGGTTCTTGTCTGCTGCCTCAGTCTTGTCCCCTTGTCAGCTCATGCCAGTGTCCTTGCTTTCTCCAGCAGCACATGTCCAGAGTGAACCTGCACTCCATTGTTTGATCTTATTTCCTGATATGCTGTCACCTTCCCCTCTTCTCTCGCAGTTCCTCCTTCTGCCCCACTTTGCAGAATCCAGGGGTCCCTGGACGTGGGCAGCGATATCACACTGACCTGCAGCTCAGAAGAAGGCATTCCCCGGCCAACATACCTCTGGGAGAAACTGGACAATGTTCCCAAGTTGCCCCCAACTGCCACACAAGGTGCTCATTATGTTGATTATCCTCTTATTTCCCAGGGGACAGCCTGGGCCTTCCTTTGTCTTTGCTGCCAGAGGTGGCATGGCTCATTGAGTGTCTGCCATCCTTTGCATGGTCTTTTTATTGGAAGGAAGATTTCTAAAGCCCATGGTGGACTAGGCAACCTTCAGATGCCACTTGAATGATCATAGGGGGTTTTTGTACAGAAACATGTTCCCCATTGGGGAGGATTGGGTTGAATGGGAGAGAGAGAAAGTGATTGCTAGATGTTGCCATGTGGTTGGAATTTTCAGCTGCCAACTAACTTGCATTTTAAACCAAATGAAAGACATAGAATGGAAACTGGGAGAAGAGAAGCAGAATCATCCCAGGAAAATACTGCCGGCTTCTTACACTGAGGTCACAGTTCTCCAATAAATTACTGCCAGAGCTGCTTTTCAGATGTGTGTAAAAGCAAGGCTCTGATCAAACTGGTATTTCCCAGCCTCAAGTCCCATCCACAAAATTTCTTACCCTAGGTGTCCTGATCAAGTGATGGCTATATTTTTGCCCTTTATCTTGCTGCATTTTAAGAATATGCAAGCTTTCAGTTTTATGTAACTCAGGAATGAGAAAAATCAGTAGAGCAGTGGGTGGGGAGAACTGGGGTTCTACAGAGCAAGACTGAATTTAGCAGGTAGATCTGGATATATATATATATATATTTCACATCTCTTTCTTCACTGCTCTCATACAATACTATGAGTCCCAAGCTTCCACATGAAGAAGTTCATCTATAAGAAGAAAAAGAAACATCTAGTGTAAGCTTCTTAAGACCTAATCTTGTCTCTGTGTGTGTCTGTGCACGCACAATACTTCCTTCTCAAAGTTATTTCCTGATTTATTTCTCCCTTAAGAGTCTCACACCACAATTCTCTATTTGCTGGCTTTGCCTTTTCATGGTTGTCCTCAAGGGGGGGAGGGATTTAAATCCTTCTTTTCTCTCTGACTAGACCAAGTCCAGGGCACTGTCACTCTCCGAAATATCAGCACTGTGTCCTCAGGTCTTTACCAATGTGTGGCTTCAAATGCCATTGGAACCAGCACTTGCCTTCTGGACCTGCAAGTCATTGCACGTAAGTATTGTGCCAGGGAAGACTTGGCCACCAGCTTCTGTCTTGTGACAGTAAAGTGTGTAACCATGTTTGCTGTGAGTCACCATGTGCCTCTCTATCAGAAGATAATTGTGCCCTGGAATGGGAACACAGCCTTTTCCCCCTCCCAAGACACAATACCGTTAAATACTCATAGGTGACCACAGCCTGTCCCTGATTTCTTCTCCATGCTCTGTTCAATCATCTCCACAGCTCACCCACGGAGCATTGGCCTGATAGCAGGAGCGGTGGCCACAGGCGCTGTTGTGCTCATTGTTTGCATTGTGCTGGTGGCCGTGGCACTGTTCTACTGGAAAAATAAACACAAAGAAGAAGAAGAGGAGGAAATTCCCAATGAGATAAGGTAAGGGTCAGGGAAATCTTGTGGCAGGGGACCTCTGATCACACAGCAAAACCTGCTGCTGACAGGAAGGGAGTTGGAAATCTCATTTTTGTTAATCCTGGCTGTGTTCCCCTGGGTCAGGGGAAGATGTCCATATATATCCAGAAAATGGAGGGAGAAAATAAAGAATGTTAACAACAGATTTTGTTTCCAGTATTGGCTTTAATGAGACCTTTAGCTTTGCAGAATCACAGAGTGTTTTAACTTGGAAGGGACCTTAAAAATCATCTAATTTCAACCCCTCTGCCAGCAACAGGGAAAGGACTTGCTGTTGCTAGCTCCATAGGAGAGTGACATGGCTGGAATCCTGATCCTCAGCGCTAGACAGTGATAGCTGAAAAGCTCTGGAGATACGGCTGTGATATTCTCCAGTGTTACAGTCACAGGGTTTCTCTCTGGTAGCTTCCTGTCACTCCCTTGAGGATCAGCTTCACTGATTTTGCAGTCATACTGACTGCCTGTAAAGTACCAGAGGCTGTGACAACCACTGATTTTGTTCCCCGAGACACATGATCATGGGTCATTTGCCTCAGTGATAGGCACATGGAGCAATTAGTGTGCCTAGAAGTGGGTCCTGTAGAGAGGAATGAGCAAACAAGCCAAGGAGCAATGCTGATTCACATTGGTGCTGTCCTTCAGCCCAGCATGGTGGTGGTGGTGGTGGAGGTGTTGGGCAAGTGGGGCAGCATCCTCCATGTGCTCTCACACCTTCTCCTTCCCAGGGAGGATGACCTGCCGCCCAAATGCTCCTCTGCCACAAAGACGTTCCATGCTGATGCATCCTCATCAGAGAACGACACCCTCACCTCCTCCAACACCTACAACAGCCGCTACTGGAATGACCCCAAAGCTAACCATGCCACAGACTCCTTCACCCGCTTCAGCAACAGCAACGATGCTCACCAGCCCCCCTTCTCCCGCTCAGGGAGCACGAGTGCCCGCCCTGTCTATGCCAATGGCGGCCACCCATCCCCGGCTCCCCCTAAGACACTGGTGGTGACAGCCAGCACGGCGCCGTCCCCTCAGGAGGTGATCCGGAGCAATGGTTCTGTCAGCAGGAAGCCACGGCTGCCGCACACCCGATCCTATGCAGTCAGTCAGGCCACGCTGGAGCGGATTGGGGCTGTTCCTGTCATGGTGCCCGCCCAGAGCCGGGCTGGCTCCCTTGTTTAGGACCGTGTTGGTGGCTGAGACCTGAGCAAGGAGCCTCTCATACCTGGTGGGGCGAAGAGACCCTACTCCTTCCTGAAAGGCAGCGAGGCGGCAGAGGGGGGACACACTTACCTCTCCACCCTGTCCTCCCCTCTGTAGGCTGCTGCCAGCTGGTGGGACAGCCCCATCCAAACCGCTTTCCCCACAGCTGTTGGAGTTCCTTGTGCTGATGGACACCACAGATGTGCCAAGGCCAGAGGAGCAGGAAGGTCGTGACATGCTCCCTGGCTGCTGGGCCCCAGCTGGGACATGCACCCAGAACTGACCTTGGGGGGAACTTTTGTTTTTATTTCCTGTTGGTTTTGTTGGGGACATTCCATCCACTTGGGTCTTTCAGGGAGGTTCGGGGAGAAATATATTATTTTTTTTCCATTGTTGTTGCTATTTTTTTCCAAGAGGACGACAGCCTGCATTGCGGTGGGGAAGGCTGAGCAGTCCCATCTCCCTCTCCAGGCTCTGCCTGTCAGGTTAGGGAGAACAGTGCATTGGGGACAGATTTGGGACAGGCTGGAGGGGCGAGATGAAGGTACAGCCCACCAGCCTGGCCAGGGGGATAGCTGGGCGAGAGCATGGACTGGGGAAAAGTTGTCTTTATATTTTGCAGTTCTTCTCCCACCTCGACATACACACAGACACACACACAGACACATGCAGGTCCTTCTCAGACTGGGTGTTTTTCCTGCACTAGGTTGGGGTGCCACCAGAGCCCTATTTTCTGCTGTGGAGGATGAAGCCATCGGAGCATCTTTCCTGGGGACACTCTATGCATCACTGCTGCTGCTGCTGCTGTAGGATTCACATCTTTTTTCTTTTCTTGGGGTGTTGCTGGGGTTATTCAGGAGGCAGAGAGGAGCAGGGTGGTGGGGTAGGGCACCAGGCAGGTTCATGAGGCATCTGCTCCCTTAGTCTGCTCTAGTTTAGGGAAGGTTCCTTCAAACCCCACAGCTTTGATTTTTGCCTGGTGGGTTTTGCTCATCAGAGTATCCAGGGGTAGCAAGCATGGCAGGGCACGTGTTGAACTTGGGGTCTTCACACAGAGGCATCAGAGTTTTCATTTCTGCTCTCCCATGTGCACAGACAGGTTAGCAGGAATCGTATCCAAACACCTTTCTTTACAAAACAGAGGCTCATTGGAGGCCCACATGCTATATCTCTGCCTCCCCTCCTTCCCTCAATGTCCCGGGACTGGGTACTGGTGGCATCTGCCACTGGCTCTGCCATCTCCTTGCAGTCAGGCAGGTGGCTGTGGCTGGCACCTCTACTTTTTTCTATTGCAACTAAATAGCCTTAATCAAAGCCAAGAGTTGAAACCTCTGAAGGAATCTGATGCCATTTGGAGGGCTGGGCTGAGGGCTGGGATTTCCCCTTCTAGAGAGCATTGGCTCAAAGAGGCCATATCTAGATGGATGTCTTGGCCCTCCTGCATAACACGAACCCTTGCAAAGGCAAAGGCAGTGATCACCTCCAGAAGCACCAGAACCCTCACAGGTCTGCTCTTGGAAAAGCAATGTGGAGAGTCACAAGTGACTTTCGATAGTTCTCACATTGGAAAAAGGGTCTGTTTAAGCCAACAGATTCTCCCTCATCCCCACTTTCCTTGTCTTGACACGTCTTTACTTTCCCTAGCAGTGCACAAACCTTGGGCAGGGCCTTCTACCTGAGCAGTACCTTTCAAATGAAAGCACAGACTCTGAGGAAGAGGAGGGAGAGGTGAGGGCTGGGTTCCCACATGGACACACTGGCTTTTTGGGAGGTTGGGAGCTCCCAAGCAGCACTAGCTTTGAAATTTGGCTGAGATTTTGTGCCTTCTTTGCTTAAAAAAAAAGATAAAAATAAAAAAAAATAAAAAAAAAAAGGAAGAAAAAAAATTCAACTTCCCTTCCTTCCCCCTCTACACAGCTCCATCCAGAATGGGTGCAAACCCCCATGGTGGTGCAGGCAGGCAGTTGATCTGTGGGTGTGCACATGTTTCACTGGAGCAGTCCTCTTTCCTGCCTGTCTGCTCACTTTGCTGCTGGGTGGTAGGATTGACGGGGGGAAGAAGAGTGGCTTTAGAAATCCTACCGTGGAAGGGGAAAAAAAAATAAGAGAAAAGCTCAGACACATTCTCTCTGCTTTTGTAACAACCCCTGTGTGACATTTACAGGAACACTGCCCTCAGCAGGTGCCCTCCTCTACTGGGAAAGCTCTTCTGGTCCTACCCTCCATGAGACTGTTTGCTCCTCTTTCTTTGTTCTTTCTAATTGTATAAAATTCAATAAAACTTTATTCATATAAAAAAAAGGATTTCTGACTGCCTGCTGCTGCTTTTTCCTCCCCCTACCTAATTCTGTAACTACAATGAATTTGGCTATTAATACTCATCCTTGTTTTAACTGGCAGTGAGCAGCGACCACGCAACCAAGAGCTGCATGTTATTGGACCAGCTAGTTTGGTAGTGAGCCCTGGTACCGTAGACTTGTTTTACTCATTCATAATGGTCTGACACATTGCCCTTGAAGGTACAATTTCCCAGGCTTGGAGTGCCTCTACCTCTCTAGACAAAGGTGAGTTTTATTTTCTGTCGTTTGGCAGGGGATACCCTTTGCTACTTAGAGTGATGTCAGAAAATGTTTTTTAGAATTGCCTAATTTTGCTCATATATTGGTTTTCCAACCTAAAACATGGCATGTCCATCCCAGATACAAAATCTCAGGCAGTGACTGACTTTCTTGGGCTTTTGAATAAGTTTGCTGGGGGGAACAGTCAGGAGTTTAACAGAAGTGCTCATCCCCATAGACAGAGCATGGGAGGTTTCAGTGTCTGAGCATTCACGCTTTCAGGGCATAAGAGGACTGGGATACACACACTTCTTAGTCTGTATCAACAGCTGCTACCAGAAGGTTATTATTAGTTAGGGTAACCTGAAGTTTTACCCAAGATTTAGCATTTTTCTCTCTGTGTATCATTTTCCCTGCTTCTTCTCTGAAATCCCCCAGGTATTCAAAGAGTAATTATTAAAACAAGAAATCTACAGATCCAACAGCAACAGTAATTCAGCCCTGCTGCACATGCATCGGGTTCTCATTCCTTGGTATTTTCAACACCTACTTTAAAATACTCTTGTAAATGTGTTTTCAGCTCTGGACCTTACTGGAAATAAGATGACTGCATTCCCAGTTTCTGAGCGAAATGTTAGTGTTTCCATTGTTCATCTTTTGATTATGCAACCTTGATGTGACATTAATAGTACCTTTATATTTTATTCCCATGATAGCTCTGTCGGTATTCTTCTACACTATTCATTCCTAGCCATTGTTTTGGCCCTTACATCTTTCTTCTGCATGTCTTTTGATCGACAGCAGAATTTCCTAAGATGCAGGATAGTTTACTAGGTTTGTGCAGCACCTGGCATGCTGTTTTAATCTGTAAATTGTACCTAGTGAGGCATTGCTGCAATACAAATATCTAGGAAAAATATAATACCAGTTAGATAACTCGGTAGTGCTCTAGAGTTTTAATTTTTAGTTAAAAATTAAACAAAGGTTCAAGCTATTACAGCTGTAAGTGGAAGCCACTGCTGAAATGCTTGAGTTTGCTGTCAGTCTTCAGCCCCAGCTATGTAGTAGAAATTGTCCACCACAGTGGTTGCCATGGATGTTACTTTCAATGTGGGTACCTATTGGTTATATCAGCTTCCACCAAAAAAGACCAGAGGGAAACTTGTTCTGACACAAGGATTAACTGTGCATTTGAGTGCTGAGACAGAAATAATCATGACAGGATGCTTCACACTTTAAAAGTGGACATCTTTTTAGAGATTGTTGTAGATGAGGCATCAATTTGAAATGTTTGGGAAATTTGGGCTGTAGACTGCCAGAAGTTTTTTTTAACTTACACAGCTTTTGGACTTATATCTGCTGATTCAACTGAACTAAAAAAAACCCCAAGATTACTCAGATGCATGCACTTCAACACAGTCTTGCCAGAACACAAATGAGTTTCCAGCAGAAACCAGTCTAACAGATGGTGTCCTGTCCAAGACTGCCTGGTTTCCCTATGAGGACAAGTCAGTCCTCCTTACACCATGGTTTAGGCCCTCTTGAAGAGTCCTCAAATCAGGGTAGCCTCAGATGATACCCAGGACTGAGCAGGTATAAGATACCTGTCAGGTATCTTGATCTTCCTGTGCTTTTTCCAAGGGCTGCTGGCTACACTTGCTGCAGCTTGTTCTCCTGATGCCAGCAAAGATGGGGTTTCCTCACCATGCCTTTGTTACAGTTCTGATCTTGCTACAAGAAAGGCAAGATGGGCTGAAGAGGATTTACCACTATGGGTGTTGACACAGTGAAAGCAATGTCACTGAGCTCACTGAGCTCTCTCCTTGGCTGGGGAGTAGGTGAACATCAGGGACAAAGCAAGTCTTGAAAGCAAGGAAAGTGAAGGCTCTTTTTTTAATGTTGTTTTCTTCCATGTCTGCCTTTGTGCAATGCAGGTGCCTGGAGGGTGTTACCGAGAATTACCAGGTGTGTGACCTCCTAAGCAAGGGGGGGGCACATGCAAGGCATTTCCTCAGCTTTGGCACTAGCTCAGAGTTTTTGTCAGCTGGTGGGCAGCGCAGAGAAACGTTTCTAAGGTCACCTATGCAGCCACAGTGAGGGAGTGAGAGATAATATGTGGCAAGAGCTTATGACATGGACTAGTGAATGCAGTTTTTTAAGGAGAAACTTGGTAGTCTTGGGACTTCCTGACTCCAGGGCTCTGGCATATTTTCTTCGATGTGTTTCCATAGACAGTGACAGCTAAAAAAGCACTTTCCCTGCTGATGTGCAGGAATGGGGCACTGCACATGGCTAAGGATCAGACTCTTCACTAAGCCTTCTAATTCCATTTTCTGCTTGTTGTTTGTTCCTGATTTCCTCCTTCCTCCCACTTTCTCTGTAACATGTTTGAATGAAAAAGTAGCTTGGCAGGAAATTTAATTTATCCATCTAAAAAACAAGGGAAAAAACCCACCATCCTGAAACAAATAGCAGCAAAGAAGAGAGATTAAGATGCAGCTTGCATGGCTGGCTGGCAAGTGATTCTTTAGGACCGGATGCAGTTTGGGTCAGGTCCTGGATTTGGACTTATTAAATCATACCTGGGAAAGGATGATGACTTGCATCCAGTTGTTACACTTTAATGGGAAAACTGATGTGGTGCATGCACAAAGAGAAACATTGACCCGATACGGTAAAGCCCAGAGGCTCTGTAGTTTAGGTTGCCTGTATTTAAACAGAGTATGTTTGGTACGAGGAACAGTCTGCTTTCCTGGATACTATCAATATCTGCAGAATTTCTCTCAGGAAGCTTTTTCTTGAAGGATCTCAAGATCTTTTGAGAAGCAATTACTGGGTTGTTGTCTGTGTGGACCTCTGAGATGGGGGAAAAGTGTGTGGTTTGGGTTGCAGCAGCAGTTTAAGTTGTGGCAGTTTCTAAGGTTGCACAGTAGCCTAGAGACTCTTCTTTAGTACTTGGCATCAGTGGTACAGCCTTTCCATTTGGGATTCTCCCCTCTTTTCTTAGACTAAGGCTTGTGGCCAAGGCAACTATGCCCCTGTGCCCCACATGAAGGACCATTCTAGCAGGGGCTAGAATTAGCTCAGAAAAGCCAGGGTGACTTTAGACTCTCAAAGTCAAAACCTATAATTAGGGACAGAAACTATTACAAAAACGTGCAATGAACATCATCAGTACTTCTTTCTTTTGGTTATGGTTTGCTGTTGGGACAAATATGTACAAAATGAAAAGCACATGGATCTCCCACCAGTGCTTTCCTGAGTGCACTTGCTCAATGACTGCAGAATGCAGTGTGTCCCTGCCAGCTGGGAGCACAGTCTCCGCGTCCACAGTTTTTTTGCTCCCCGTCCTTGTGTGCGAATGCATCCTCCACATGCCCATCCGTGCTCGGGGACACCGAAGCAGGTTGAAAGCAGGATTGTAAAGCACGTGAAAGTCCCACGCCTTTGCTCAGTCCAGTCACACAGAGCAAGCATCGCGATTGTTTTGCCAGCGAACCTGTTGCATTATCTCCCAGGTTACGGTGGGTTTCGCCGCTCCTCCTGTCCTTCCACCAGATGCACACTGGCTAGAGACAATTGGTTACTTTTGGGAAAGTAAGCAGGGAGGTTTGAAGCTACTGTCCGAAGAGCGGCTGCACATTAGTCATTCACGCACTCTCCCGCCAGATTTGGGTCACAAAGATCGCCTTTTTTTTGGTGGCTCTATGATGACATCCTCTGGAGGGATGAAGAACTACAGCGACTCCCGTTCACTTGCTCAGTTCGGCTGCACCAGGCTGCACCTCCTTACTAGCTCAGAGGTTGTTTTTTATCCTTGTGGTTCTGCAGAGAATAAAGTGCTCTGCCTCTTGAGTATCAACACCTCTTCCATTTTTTATCTCCTACGATTGTTCCCTAGGATCTGCCGTCAGTACTCTGGTATCTGCTAAGCTGTGGTGAAGAGGCTTGAGTACTTTGTCCATGTCCCAGAAGCAAAGGGTTTTCATCACAACCTGTGTTTAGCTTCCCTGTTCCTCCTCTTGTTGTGATGGTCTGTGGTTCAAAGGCCTGGGGAATGGGGAAAGGGCTGATACATGGACAATGCTGGAGAACAGAAGGGACAAAAACGGTGTAAAGAGATGCTGCCACCTCCTTATTTAACTGTATCTGCCAGTGCAGCTGGTTTCTTATGGGTTCACAACAGATTTAAATTTGTCCTACTGCCCTGAGGAGGCTGAGAGGAGCTGCCTGGCTGATTTTTCTAGCTCCTCCACACTGGGACAATGCTTCATAGCTTGGAACAGCACCCAGCTGAAGAACCACTGCAAACTAACTCTCGTTTGCCTACCAGACAGCTCTGGGGATTCAAGGCTGCAGTGACCTTGTGAAACCAGCAGCCATGTCCATGCTCATTAATGGGCCCAGATTAGTTGCAACACCAAGGACGTACAGAGTTTGGGGTCAGATATGAGCGCAAAGCACTTGCTCATGCAAGTCTGGCAAGGCTTTGGTTCAAAAGGCAAGGTGATTACTTGCAAACCTCCTAAGTGTGATTTTCTTTTCAGCTACATGTTGAGGGAAACACGACCCTAATAGATTTTGGATGTGACTAAGACTCCAAAGCTTTTCACTTTTTAAAGAGCCATCTCCAGCCCCAAGAAGTGGACTCCTCAGCTATTAGAAATATGAGAGCTTGGTTCCAGATTTGTGTTTACTTAAGGTGATGTATGAAATGGTCCAAACAACAGTTCAAAATTCAGCTACTCAGTGAATACTGTTTTCCTTTGAAATGCAACTCATAATCAGGATTTCCATGTCATGCCCTCATTTCTGTTCTTGTCAGTCAAATCAAGAACATACAGCCCATGGGGCTATTCTGGTAGCCTCTCAGCTGAGTTTTAATATAAGCATTGTGGCCCCATCCCAACACACATCAAATACACAGTATGTCTAACCTTCCTTTCAAGTGACGTGAAGTTCCTTGTCCTCTGGCAGGGAGGGAGCTGCAGTGCCTGACAACTGTGTCATATTTCTGAGCATGGAGTTCGAGGTCTGCATTAAAATTGATCAAATCAGTCTCTGCCAGTTTTAAATTATTTTTGTAGGCCACAAAGTATTTTTGGACTGTAGATTTACATTTCTTTTCTTTTCCAAAGGTTTTTGGAAGTTATCAGTGACTGTCTGTCATGTAGATGTAATGGCTATGCACCTTTGCATCATATTTCAGTTCTCATAAACTGAAGTCTCAGCATTAGTCTTGTGTTATCCAGAGAAAATCCTCTGCTTGTTGGAGTGAAACATAGAGGAAAGGGAATAGCCCTCACACAAATGCAACTGCTGCACAGGGTAGGTAGTGAGAGAGAATAGTTGCTAAGTTGTTTAGAACGTGGTCACTATGATTTTTCCCAATGTATTAATTTCTTTCCTGTCCTTTTCATTATTCATTTAAAGCTTCTGATGGTGTTTCTGCTGCTAAGCTGTACTTAATAAGCGGAAAGAGTACTTTGCTACTGTCAATGCTATTGAAGTCAATGCTATTCCATTGGGAATGGTTCCACTCCTACATTTCCTCCCCCTAGTCTTTATCAGCAATAAGATCAGGGACAAAATGAAATTGTGGTGTGACTCAGAGAAGTAAAAAGAAACCTTTGTTACCTTGTCTTCACCTGAGCGTGGAACACAACAACATGGAGCTGTTAAACTGATTGAGTTAACTTGGGGCAAAGCCTGATGTATGCCTGTGTGCACATTTGGGGCTGAGAGCAGTGTAGCTCGATTTAGGGGAAATGATTGAAGGCAGTATTAAGTTAAATTGCAGCAGGGGTATTCACCCACAGTAGCACCCCAGTGTACGGAACACTGGCTTGCAAGCCAGCTGGTATTGAAGCCATAAAGCATCTTCATATAGTGAAGCCAAGTTATATTCACCAGTCAGTCACATCTCAGCCACTAGGGAGTTAAATTCAAACTCCTTTTTGAGATTAAATATAAGTGTTCTTTAAACAGTTCTTTACTTTGTAGGTATGCAATTTATATCCTTTAAGGGAAGGAAATTACTCAAGAGGATAGAAAAATAGCACATTAAATGAAGACAAATACACCGGGTGCTCGTGATCCAGCAAACGTGCTGCTGGGGTCCTAGTCAGACCTGGCTTTCACTCTCAACTTGTCATTGACTTGCTGCATTACCTAAGGTAAGTAGGGATGCAGACACTCATCCTGGGGGGCCACAGCTGGATGCTTGGAGTGCATGTCAGAGACAGACCTGGTGGTTAATCTGAACATAGGAGCCTGAGAGTGAAAATATTAGCTTTAGTCTCACTGAGGCTTTTGCTTCCCACCTGGAAAATTGATGTAATCATAAAGAGCAGGTTTGAGGATGACTTAAAAAAATGCTCATCTAGTCTACACACACGTGTACCTGCACATGTGTACACACAACCCCCACAGGGTTGGATCTAAGAGGTCCAACTGTATTTAATCCCTTACTGAAAGATAATTATCTTCCTCTTAAAGATCTCTGCTCATAGAGTCCACAGTCTTCCTAGGCCCAGGGTTAAAACGGAATGTTCCCAACTTTGGTTTTGATGGAATGCCTTGTAAGATTTTTGTATTTTAAGGATAATGTACATATCTCTTCATATGAACATTGCCAGCTCTGAGTGTTAACTTTGCCAGATGCTGCAGAGAGGGTGTGCTAGGAATATATAGAACTCTATTTCTCATAAACTTAACCAGAGACTAGGATTTTCCGTAATCTTAACCTATATTTTTAAGGAACTGCACTAGTTTGTTCACTTCCTCTCTGTTGGCATTGCAGCTCTTCAAAGTAGGAGACCAGCCACATTCAAAGTGAGAAGGGATTTAATTCAGTTCCGGTAACCCTTTGCAAACCTGTTGGCTTCATCCAGGGGCCAGGAAAGCCATGGGGGGCTAGTTTTGTTTATCATCAAGCAAACTCAGTGCCGGGTGTGTTCCCTAAGCACAGGAAAGCTGTGTATTACCTCCACAGGCAGATCTGTGGTTAGTGTACACCTGGCTAGCAGTCTTATAACTCCCAGGTAGGGTTGCAAGGTGTGGGCTCCCAGCTAACCCCAGAGCTCTCCTCGAGCCAGAATGGAAAGATAAACCTTTCTTTTGGCCAACTGGAAAAAAAGAGAAGCTTTGAGTTTCATGTTTCTGGTGCTCCCTGTAGAAAACGGAGAGCTTTGGTTGCCATGTTGCATGACCTTGTAATATGGATTATCCGATGGGTTTGGGGAGCAGCAGATGGGCTTTAAGACTTGCCCCACTAAGTGAAGGACCGTTGCTGCGCTGTGGAATAGCACAAAACCCAGTCTTCTCTGTAGAGCAGTGTCAAGGCTTTATCAATTCTGCATTGGTGGTTCAGCTTGCTTTCAGGATACCAGGTAGAAGCATCAGCTCTGTTGCCTGGGCTGTTCCTGACAGAGTTCTGCTGCACAAACAGCTTCCCAGCATGCTGGTTGCTTGCAGTTATGCAGTGTCTTCAGAGGTGAGCTGGTGAAAACATCTGTTGAGAGCTTTCACGGTGAATACAGTTCCTTTGCCAAGTGACAGACACAGCACAGACAGGGGCAGCTGCATCTTCCTCTGTGCTGTCCCTCTTCATATGCTTCATTCCCAAGACAGCTGTCCTTTCAAGTCAAGTCCCAAAGGCACAGTGTCCTACTCCCTTATCCTACTGCTCTCAGGCCTCTCTGGTTTTCTCCATCTCTTCCATCTAGTTATCCTCTCTGAGCTCTTTCCTTTCTGGGTGTTGGCCTAAGAGAGGACTTTTCTCTTGTTCTCCACTTCTGCTTTGCTTCTACGGCTGACAAGTATGTTCCCTCTTTGTGGAGTCTATTCCTTCCCTTCCAATCCTTCCCTCTTTTTTTCTCCTGTCCTTTCTAGTCCATGTGGTTGAAGCCTATTGTTCCGTTTTCTTTTCCTCACTCTGGCTTTCAACTCTGTGGGCTTTACCTCACCCATCCTGTTTCTGTTCATCCACCTTCTGTTTCCTACCAATTACCTCCATCTCTTCCAGTTTTTCCAGTTTCATGTTGAGGTCCAGTTAGCCCCAGTCTGATTCTCTGAGGAGACTCAGGTGGCTGGCTGTCAGGTTGTAAGGATAGTGAGCCCAGTGACATCACCAGAACCCAATGATCTTGTACTACCATCTCCTAGGAGAACACCTTAGTCTTGTCCACACCTCTGTAACTCAGTGGTGATGGCAGCACCAATGGTAGTGAAAGTGGTGCCCATGTAATAGACTTATCTCTTGGGGTTTGCCCTGCCTCCAAGGTGCAGAGTTTCTGTATGAGTAACAGAATCATAGAATGGTTTGGGTTGGAAGGGATGTTAAATATTACCTAGTTCTAGCTCCTCTGCCATGGGCAGGGACACCTTCCACTAGACCAGGTTGCTCAAAGCCCCATCCAGCCTGACCTTGAACACTGCCAGGGATGAGGCATTCACGACTTCTCTGGGCAATTCATTTGAGTGTCTCACCATACTCATAGTGAAGAATTTCTTCCTAATATGTAATCTCATTCTACTCTCTTTCAGTTTAAAGCCATTCCCTCGTCCTGCCATTCCCACGTCCTCTCATTCCCTTGAAAAAAGACCCTTTCCATCTTTCCTGTAGAACGCTTTTAAGCACTGAAAGGCTGCTGTAAGATCTCCCTGGAGCTTTCTTTTCTCCAGTCTAAACAACCCCAATTTTTTCAGCTTGTCTTCATAGGAGAGGTGTTCCAGCTCTCTGATCTGCTTTGTGGCCCTCCTCTGGACTCCCTCGAACAGGTCCACATCTTTCCTGTGCTGGGAGTCCCAGAGTTGGATGCACTAGTCCAAGTGGGGTCTCACGACAGCAGAGTAGAGAGTCAGAAACACATCACTTAACCAAATGCTGATAACAAGTCCCAAATGAAAATATCTCCATCCAAATATCCCCCTCCCTTAAAGGAATGCACGAGTTATAGATAGCCTTCATGTCACCTGTAGTTCATCAAGGATAGTAAATAAAAGGAATAATGAGAACAGCCAGCACTGTTCCTGACCTCTCTTGCCAGCAGGCTTAGCCAGGAGGCCAGCAGGGTGTGTGGACTAGTTGTCCTTGTGAGCTGGTACAGTCGTGTTGCTACATGGAGCAGGCAGGAGCCAGTGCTTAGAAGTTTGCCATGATACTGTGTGGACAGATGGTACTATGTGGATACCTTGAGGATTGAGAGCTTTGGTCTCGGGCTTCCGAGGTAGCAGCTTCAACTATCCACACATATCCTTACTGCAAGGTATCAAAACCAGAGCTTGATGTTCAGCTGCCAGATTAAGTTTGGGAGGAAGGAAGAAAATAAAATCTTTGGACAAGAAATAAATCTCAGCGACAGGGAATAAACGGAGAGCACCGAGTTGCCACTTCTAATAGACCATGACTGCTCTTGGAACGATTTGAAAAGGGCGATTTCTTCCCGAGGTCACCTCTGCACGGCGACATCCCCGCGGCCCGCCGGCTGCGCCCCCTGCGCTGGGGCAGCGTAGCCACTCCAAGCCCGGTGGGAGCCCCGCAGCCGGGACCGGGCTCCGCTTGCCGGGAGGGACCGTCGGGGGGCAGCAGCACCCAGCGCTTCGCAGCCCCGCTCCGGGAACCTTGCGGCGTCCTCCTGAGCGGCGGGCAGAGCGCGGCGCTTCATCGACACTGCCGCCCGGACCCCGCCGGCTGCGGGCTGCGGGCTGGGGTCGCTTTAACACGCAGCATATGCATCGCATTTCCCTGCTCACCGGGCTGTTTATAAACCTAATTTAAGCGAAATATCTCCCTACTTTTATCGTTTTGCGTTGCTCCAAAGGAAAGGGTTGGAGGGGGGAAAATAAAATCGAATAAGAAGGCCGATGGTATCCTGTCCTGTATCAAAAATAGCGTGGCCAGCAGGACCAGGGAAGTGATCCTTCCCCTGTACTCTGCGTTGGTGAGGCCACACCTTGAGTATTGTGTTCAGTTCTGGGCCCCTCCGTTCAGGAAAGATATCGAGATGCTGGAGCGGGTCCAGAGAAGAGCAACAAGGCTGGTGAAGGAGGGACTAGAACACAAGTCCTGTGGGGAGAGGCTGAGGGAGCTGGCGTTGTTTAGTCTGGAGAAGAGGAGGCTTAGAGGTGACCTCATCACTCTCTATGACTACCTGAAGGGAAGTTATAGCCAGGTGGGGGTTGGTCTCTTCTCCCAGGCAGTCAGCAATAGGACAAGGGGGCACGGGCTTAAGCTCTGCCAGGGGAAATTTAAGTTGGATATTAGAAAAAAATTCTTTACAGAGAGAGAGTAATCAGGCATGGGAACGGCCTGCCCAGAGAGGGGGTAGATTCACCGTCCCTGGAGGTTTTTAAACTGAGATTGGACGTGGCACTGAGTGCCATGATCTAGTAAACTGACTGGAGTTGGACCAAGGGTTGGACTTGATGATCTCTGAGGTCTTTTCCAGCCCAGTCAATTCTATGATTCTATGATTCTATGAATAAGAGAGGTGCCAGCAATGTGCTTCCCCCCCTTCCCCTTCTAGTACATTAGCTTTGTAATCGTTTGTTTGCTTCATAGGAAGGACTGGCACCCTTGGGTGTAACCTTCACTTCTTCCAAGGCCGACATCAGAGAGGAAAAATCCTCTGGGTTTCCCGGGAAGGGGTGAAGGAGTCTGAGTAGTAGGAGCACTTCCAGCTGGGATCCATCACTCCCCTGCTTTGGTAGGGAGGTGGGCCTGCCTAAGTGAGGGGCTGTGTTGAGCTGCTCCAAGGCTGGAGTGGCAGCAGGCAGTACACAGAGGGAAGCAGTGGGATTTTGAAGGAATGCACAATTTCTTCCAAGTTATTAAAAAATGTTATGTGCTTTGTTTGCAGACAAGTTTTGTTTGTTTGTTTTTGACAAGTCTCACAGATATGACCAGAGGGGGTGTCATGGTGTCCCAGCAAGTAAAATGCATAAATTTGATTAAATTTTACAGTTAGAAATGTAAAATATTTTACCTCCCTGAATTCCTACCAAAGTAGTTTTAACCAGAAATAGGCTTCCTTTGCCCCCCCATTCTTCCCTGCTGAGATGCAGCTTTGCTGCTCACTATTTAACAGCTGCTGCTGCAATCCAAAGGGGTGTTTAATTTTTGTCGTAGGTGAAGTGGGGTTTTTTGTTTGTTTTCTGGAATTTTTTGTTTGTTTGCTTCATATCATGATAAAAGTGGTAGGAACTTTTAAAGGTAGAGAAAGGCCATGGCAGTTGTTCCAAGGAATTTAGAGGCTGCTCTTCTGAAGGATGCAAGAAAACTGACAGTAAGAAGAATGAGAGGGCACATTTCATGTGTGCCTTTGTAATTTCCTATTCAGTAACGTCTGTGTGTTTAGAAGAGCAGAGAAATGCTCGCAGGTGTCTGAGGGAAGACCTTGGAAAGTCAAATCTCGTCAAGGGAGAGACTTGTAGAATGGCAAGAACAGCTTCACAGAAAGAATCAGGGATGCATCTTTGGTCACAGGACCCTTTTGGAAGAGGTGAGAGACTGTGTACTCCAAAGGCTTCAGCAAAGGTGCTGCTAGAAAGCTGAGTGAAGACACAGATGCAGAGACATGGGTGGAAGTTGGGTTGTAAAAGTGAGGGCAAAATGCTTCAAATGGACTGCAAAGGGGAAAGAGAACTGGTGAAAGATGGGTTTGGAGGCATTTTGAGCCAAAGATGTTAGAGAGGATAATGGCAGCAGCATCTTGGATAGACTGAGGCTCAGTGTGTTTCATGGTTTAAGCTCAAGGTAATACAGGTCTAGACATGGTTTCTTTATACTGTATTCTTTCTGAGGGATCTGTATCAGGGCTTTTCTTGTATGATGAATGCAAATGTCTTTCAAATGGCAGCTTGAAAATTTTTATAACATATTCAGCCTGCAGTAGACCTTCTTTGAAACTGTTTGGCAAAAGAAGAAAAGTAGTAAAAAGACCATGTGAAATTTTCATGCTTTTCATGGGACAGAACACAAATATTTTGCATCATAAACTGAAAAACTTTCATGTTTTGTATTTGTTTACTGGGTTTGGTTTTTCTTTTCTTTTTTCCTTCTCCCTATCACCTTGTTTACTTTCTTTTGGCTTTGAATTTCTCAACATAGTCAACATTTTCTTCAGCTGGAGACATTTGCAATTCTCTCCTAGCTGTTGATATTTTCTTTGAAATCTCAACTAAGAAGGCCTCTGGATTTTCTTCTCCATTATGAAAACAGTACTTGGAGCAATTCATACATCAGAAATCAGAAAAGAAGTCTCACAATGCAGTATCAGCCTGTGAAATCTCTTCCTAAGGGCACACCAGTGGTACAGAAAGACATACATAAACCCTATTGTTGGCTGAGATTTTTAGGGTGTCATTGACCTGGCATGCTGCTGCTGAAGAAGCAGGACCAGCAGGTGCAGGTGGGTGGCT
This sequence comes from Grallaria varia, assembly GCA_013396735.1. Lineage (NCBI taxonomy): Eukaryota > Metazoa > Chordata > Aves > Passeriformes > Formicariidae > Grallaria > Grallaria varia. The sequence goes on from VWZG01008667.1 coordinate 410,937, forward strand.
GTTTGGAGTCCCTGTGTGAGTAGTAGCTGAATTCGTCGGTACTGGCAGCAGCACTCTGCAACAGGGTGGTTTGATAAGGAAAATGTCTGCTGGAGACAGATAACAGGACAAGAGAGGCCTGCAGACTTCTTGACAGGTAACTCAAACTTCAAGCTAGTGCTTGCAACACATTACTTTCTTCTCCTGAGAGGTGAATGATGCTTACAAACACTCTGGAAACATGCTAGATGGATTAACCCACTGGAAAGCAGGTTGGCAAGAGGAAACTAGGTCTGACTGTAGCTCAGAACTCATCCATGTTATTTCATTATGAGAATGCTCAGTAATGAGAAAGCATCCATCTTTCTTGAGCAGCAGTAGAACGTACGTCGTAGTTCTGCACAAGGAGATGCTGCACTGTAGATGCAGCCTTCTTCCTAATTATGTCTGGTGGTCACCCTTCAGGAAAGAGTGGGGACATCAGCTCTGACACTTCACAGCTGTCCAGTGAAGTATTCCTATCCTCCCTTTATGCAGAACAATTCCAACTAGACACCACTCTGCTCCTTTCCCAGTCCGTTGTGCTGATGTAGACAGCTTAACCTACCCCGTTATATTGACTAAGCTGATTCCTCCTAGGGCTGAGTGAACAGAGGGAGAAATTCACCGTGAATATTGGTTCTTATTTGAAAGTGAATTTTCATTCAGAACAGAGACAGATCCACATGACTGCTGCAGCTAAACTAACCAAGCATTGAATTGAGACTATTCATAACAAACTGTCCATGAACGGCCTGCAGGGCAAAAACTATCTACAGGAGAAATTTATGGGCAATTTTGACTAATGAATGAATTTGGGAATTTGGCTTGCAGTTTGCAGACAATTCACAAATAGATTTTTTAAAAAATGAAACTTACTGAATAAATGATTTATAGTGAAATATTTGTTCAGCTCTAACCTCTGTAACATATGTAGTTTATGGTGCTAGAAAGCACTTTAAGATTAGCTGTGGGAGCTATATGCCAATGAATAGTCTGTGAAAAAAACATTCCCTTCAGGACAAATATATGTCACCTGCCCCAGAGGGAGTGTGGTAAAGGGCTTGTGCTTTGGAAATGATAGTTGGATTCCAGCAGTATCCCTGGACTCCTCAGAGCAGAAGTTAAGGCTTGAAGTCAGCCATTTTTGCTGATTGCTGTAACTGAGAACAAAAGGGGTGAAGGGCTTATGCGTGGCAGGCATATCAGAAAGTAATTTTGCCTCTGCAATGATATTCACTGAGAGACTGAGCTGTGATCGATTTTTTCACTGAGGCTGTAAGAAACATCACTCAAACCTTGTTATGTAACACAGTATTTACAAATTCAAGGTACTAAATGTTCATCTGCCTGGAAGTTCCTTGCAGCTAGGTACAGTGTTACTTTATGCCATTGCATTTACATGGTGCCAATACTAACAAGTCCTGCTGGGAAAACACTAACTACACCTTGAATGAATATGCTTTCTGTTCGTGTAGAAGTATTCCTAACTGTCCTCTCTTTGTTGGTCCTCCAGATCCTGTTTTGCCTCGTTTTGAGACTAGCTTGGTCCTACTGTGCATGACCTTTCCTACTCCAGGGCCCTTTTGGCTGGCTCCTATCCACGTATCCAAACACTTGCTAGTAGCCTTGAGTGCCCAGTTTCCCTGGAGAGTAGTATGGAGTGGGAGCACTTTAATGCTTCTACATAACACAGGCAACTGAAACTCCTCCACAGCATTCCTTTGCAGCAGCAGAAACTGGCTTCACTTTGGCAAAGCTAGAAGTGGAGCTGACTTCTGAAACTTGTCTGTCAATGAATCCAGGGTAACTCAGAAAATGCTGATGAGGACAAAAATGAAAATGTTCAAATTCTGCATTGGAAATCTGGACAGCACTTCTGCAAGCTCTTTTAAGTGGTGTGATGAACTGCTTTTTGCTAAGTCCATCTTACTTTTACTCTTTTCCCCTAAAGCTTCTAAAGTGAGTCCACCTGGGAGGAGATATATGATGCACAGACATCATGTGAAGCAAACTTAGAGGGGCAACAATGTGATAACAAATATGGTGTGGCATTTCATTACAAGCATCTGCAGGGAATAAACCCCATATATAGATGCTGCTTTGTTCTGCTCCTCTGTTTCTCACAGTATTATCAAAAGTGGGTTTCAACCTTTCTTTCCCTTGCAATCACTGACTGTAATTGCCCTGTGTGCCAGTTCCATTACTGCTCCCTGCTCCCTCCTCCCTTCCTCACCCCATTTATCTCCCCTCTGTGTCTCGTCTGCCCTATAACCTCCCTGGCCTGCTCCAGACACCAGCTTCATGCAGGGGTTAACTAATCCTGCATGTTCCATATCAGGCTTGTTTATGGTAGCAATAGAAATAGAGACAGTGAAAGCAAATGTACATTGGCTCATACTCTTACTTTTCTTCGCTTTTAGTAATGTTGATGGTTCAGGAAATAAATGGCCCAGATTTGACTGTGAAGACATTTCCAAATGCATGAAGGTTTTAAAGCATTTCAAGACATTTCGCTCTAGTACAATTACTGTTGAAGTCTATTAATTTCATGGCATGATTCAGATGTCAAAAAAGAGAACTTAAAGCAATGATAGTACTCTATTTTGGTACAAACAATGCATAGTAAAGCAACTTTCCTGGAAGTGACTATCTTGCAAACACTTTCTTTCAATTCTGACTCATCTAGAAGAATAGGGACTGGATAAAACTAACCTGAAGCTATAATGGAGGATTCTTGAGTTAAGAATGTTCTTAATAACACTGCTCTATCTTTTTACAGCTCACTTCCACTATAGCAAATCAATGTTTTTAAGTGAACATATTCTTTTATCCTTAAATCTTACCTGGTGATACAGCAAATTTCTCAATAACAGGACACACATTGAGACATTGCAATCTTTTTGGGCTGCTTTGTCTTTATGTATGTTTGGGCTGGCAAACCCTTGTTTCACCCACTGCCCTGTGTGTGGCGCTGTAAAGTCATGAGTAAGGCCACCTCTACTACAAGGGGCAGGGCCTTGGCAGGCCCTTACAGTCGAGGTTATTGCACTGTGAAGAGACAAGAATTACCGTAAACCTCTTTGGGAAGGGACTAAAGAGTAGTAGAAGAGAAATCCAGAGAAAACAAATCAGTGAAAACAGAATGCTGACTTAGGATTTGTAGAAATGCAGGGAACCCAAAGGCCCATTCACAGAAATATGTGGGCACGCCTATTTTTGTTTTTACCCAGCACTACTCCTTGAAGAAAGCAGGAGCCTGGTCAGAGAGTCCAGAGGGAAGTAGTGAAAGTAATCAGTGTTCTGACAAATATGACATATGAGAAAGTGTTGAGTGAATTTTGGGAAATTAGCCAACAGAAAAGAAGGCTGGAAGGGGAAACAGGTAGCAGTCTATAAAAGGCTGCTGCAAGGAAAAAGGCAGTAAACTGTTCTTCTTGTCCATGGTGAATAGGACAAGAAATAATGGGCTTAAATTGCAGCAAGAAAGATTCAGGCTAGAAATAAAATTGCCATGATAGTGAAAAAACAAAATGTATTTCATGGATAGACTGTAAAGATTCCAGGACTAGAAAGCTTAAGAGGAGATTAGGAGGTCATTTGCCACACATGGTTCAGTTCTAGTTCTCATCTTACGTCATGGCAAGGAATGAACTGGATCAGTTCCTGGTGTTCGTCCATACCCTTATTCTTTGTTGATCCAGATTTGCCTGGGATTTATTCAGCTCTATATGTGCGTTGGAGTACTGGGATCAAAGGCAAGAAGAAAGATCCACTCACACAGAGTGTGATAAAGAAGAATGATTCAGTGTTCCCTTGGGCTATGATAGGTGTTATTCTCAAATGCCCATTGAAAATACACTCCAGTGGGTTCTCTTTCCATTGTAATAGAAGCTGGGGGTTTAGGGGGAGGGCTGGAATCATGGACAGTTAAAACAAGAGATGTCCTCTGTAAGAAGATATGTCCTATCACAATTATTTTTCAGGAATAGATGGAGATGGTTCAAGATAGTTGGTCTAACTAAGGTGTTAAAATCACACTTGGGCTTCAAACTTCTTTTCAGATTTGTTCTTTAAACCTTCCTTTTCTTGATCTCTGTTACTGTTTTAGCAATTCCTGGAAGTCTGTCCTTTTCCCTATGCTGATTTATTCTGTTTCTGGTCTTTCTTCTTTTAACCCCAGAGGAATTAACCAACCGGTCCATCTGAATGTGACACAGTTCCTCCTCCTCTTTCACCCTCCCTCTGTCCTTTCAGCCTGCCCCCACAGAGACACCGTTATTCTTAAGGCTGTCAAATCCTGACAAAACCAAACAGAATGAATACGCTTTGCTTGCTGTGCATTCATGCCCCAGTCATTGCCTTTCCCCTCAGAGGAGGAAGACTGGGCATCTCTGACTGTTTCTTTGACCATATGGTGACACCATCTCTGTCTTTGTCAATCCATAACGTACAGAAAACGTTCACTTTCTGCTCCTTCTCAACCCCCAAGGTCTCTCCCATGCTGTCCCAGATGCTATGCAAAATACAGCAGGCATTTATCACACCAGGCATGTTTAGATGATTTATAAGGCAGTACCACCTGCCCTTCAGTCCCCCAGAAACATGTGCAGCTGACATTCAACAAGGAAACGCTTGTTCCTCCAGTCTAAAGGTGTAGTGACAGGCACTGCAAACCAGGTGGGCTGGCTTTCCTGCACTTGAAGGAAGACTTGTAAAGAGGGAAGGAAGAAAGCAAGTAGTTTGCAGAACCTTTTTACAGCAGACCAGCCCCTGTTCCTAGTGTTCCTGAAACCATGAGCCTTGATTTCCAGACCTTCTCGCACTGAGGCACAATGACACACGCTTTCCTGGCTGCTGCTGTACCAGGTGAAGGGCTCGCTGACTCCAGCTTTCTGGCATGGCCCACCTGCCAGGGTAGGTTACTTTTGATACTGACCTCTTAAGGTGTTTTTGTTGTCAGGACCCAGCAAATGGTTGTAGCCATCTGAACAAGGTTATCAGTGGTCCTTCCACTTGAAATGGGGAAGGGATTAGTTTCAGGAGCATCTCGGTCAGGAGATCTGACCAAGAAATAATGTCTTCTTGGCTGCAGTTGGAAGAGGACATGGCACCAGCCCTGATATTTGTGACTCTGTAAGTGTCACCAAACCCAGGCAAAAAGAGCTATGAGTCTTTACATTATTGTAAATAAGTCCAATAAAGTCTTTTGTCTGATATGTGAGGGACTGAAAATAAAGACAGAGAATCATTTGCCTGTCTCTACACGGTCTGGAAACACCTTCTGTGCAAAGCTATCAACAGACTAGGTGTGATATGTTGCGGTTCTTCCCACAGGGAGCTCTGAAGGGAATTTTCCACTGGCTTCCTGAAGAGACACGGCTGGTCATCTAGGCCCTACAGAGGATATCTTAGTGCTTTAGTCATGATTATTTCAGCTGAGAAGCAGTGCTCTGCGAAGAAAATATGATCCCAGTTAATGTCTAGCCAAAGTAAATAAATGGGAAGTCTCGTTTCTCACTCATACTGCTGTGATATTGAAAGCCTAAGGAAAGCCGAAATCCAAATCTTCTCACTTCATGGTTTCTTATACTTGCGTGTGATCACAGCCTTATTTTGTGTCTTCTAATGGCAGCACCTATCTATGTAGCCTCAATTTTATCAGACAATATTTCAAAAATAGTACTGGAAACATTCATGGTGACATAGGAGATGAAAACAAAGTTTGTCAGTTCAGTCTCTGCTGCAGCCCCATATTTCTTACGTATCTGCTGTGAAACTCAGTATGTATTAGGCCAAGGAGTATAGAGCAGAGCAATGCAGAATCTTGTACCACCATTCCCTAAAAATACTTGCACATTAATGAGAGTGAATGTGGAGCCCCATATCTACAATGAAGTCAGCCTTAACAAGCAGTGTGCATGCACTTTGGGTCAGGAAGCTGTACATAAAGCAAATAAAAAACAGATATGGCCTTGGGGTAGATTTCCTCTCACTATGAGAACAAGCCCAGAAGGAGAGGAAAGTAGGTAGAGAAAATATAAACCTCTCTCTATAAATCATTGGGTTCCTTTGCCTCGATGCAAAACAGAGGAGACTGAGGGTTAGGTATGGGTGGAAAAGTAACTTCTCCAATAGGAGACAGTGAGCACTTCAGAGGAAACAGAAGGTTATAATGACAGCCCTTGCCTGTGTTTGCATAAAGTACTCTTGGTTTGGCCCACTGTAGTGAGCTAAAACCTATGCACACCAGCTCTGGGTAGTGAAGCTTCTTTTATATACTGCAATGCCCTCTTCTCACAGCAGCTATATTTTGTCCTGCTTTCAGTTAACATTATTTTGAGTTCTGCCATCATGACATTTAACAGCAAACACCGATCTGCAATATTTCCTTAATGACAAGAAATGCTAGATTTCAGTCCTTCAGTTTTCTGACAAGAATAAAAATGTCTCTTCCTCTAGAGCAGAGGACTGGAGGCACTGTATGTTATTACTGGAGCTTTGTGTTTTTGTACGTGACTGTTTGGTTAGCCTCTCAGGTGATACAGATTTGCCAGGAATCCCTTAGCTGCCATCAGAATTTATAAAACAAAAACTCACCTGACCCTTAGTGACAGGCTACTGAGACAGGAAACCTCTGTTGGTCCACAGAAACTAGGTAAATAGGGCTGGGAAAACCTCCAGAGTCCGCAGCTGTGCCAGAGAATGATTGTCTCCCAGACAACTCCGCATGAGCGAAGCAACAGGCTTTCCTCAGGGAGACAGGTCAGCATCTCCATTATCAAGTGTGCCCATCAGAGGCTAAATCTCCACCCTTTTAATTTCACCCTATTCTTCATAGCTGTAAGACCTTTATTCCTCCCAGGACAATTATTCTTCCATCAAATACTTGTAGCAAGTTAAGTATGCTCCTCTGGGTATAGGTAGGCAGCTATACATATTTAGCTCTCTTTCTCTCCCCAGGAATCAATTTCCCCAGCCCTTTAATCATGTTTACTGCTCTTCTCTGAGTCTGTGCGGGTGCTGGTATTTCACATGGGTTCCCATTCATCTCTGGGCTTTTGATGAGCTGTAAGGCTTCATCTTTGCCCTTTTTTCTACCAAAAGAGAGGCAATCTAGTGAAGCAGGTAACACTGAGCTAATGGCATTCTGTGACTATGATTCTCTGTCTCCTTAAAATGCTGGGTGATCTCAGAGACCAGTTGCTTGTTGAAGCCTTTCTCATTGGGTGAACGGAGGTAACAATAGTTCCCTCTCCTGTGAAGTGCTTGGAGATCTGTGCATGTAAACATGGTAGAAACACTAAACTGTACAGCAGTTTTTGCTGCCTAAAGAAGAGGCTGGTATTGAGAAAGGAGGTCAGGCTCTCAGGCAGGACCCTGCCCAACCTTCCTCACACACCCACTCACCAGCAGAGATGCGCTTGTGTTCACTGGTGTCCATCTCTGCTGTGTGTCTCACGCCTCTCTGGGCTGTGAAAGTCTCAAAGGAAGGAGGACAGCTTCAGCTCAGGCTGGAGGCAATTATGTTGCTTAACAATTTCACCTCCCTCTGGTTCTTCCATGTCAATGAGGGACCAGGACATTAACTCTCAATAAATTAAGTAATTACATTGTGTTTTAATCTTGCTATAATATTTCACTGTTGACTTTTCTAACAGAATCACAACATTTCTTGATGGCTTTTTCTTCTTACTCGCCCTGGCAATTGACACCTACAGGAGCAGTTTGGTTTCTCCCAGGATATTGGATGCCAGCAAAGAACTCTGCTCAGCTTTCTTCCCTGGCATCTGCTGCCCTGGCATTTCTTGGCCTCAAAACAGTAGATCAGATTTCACCTTAATCAAGCTGCAAAGCACTAAGATAAGAGCCTAGTTCTCCAGGCACTGTTACTTGGACTGAAGTGGGATACCACAGTGGGCACAGGGTAGCAGATTCCTGCCAATGAGCTGATTCCTGGTGCCAGTGAGTAGAGCATGAATACCTCCTGGATGAGACCTGAAAGAAAAGACAAAGCAGCTGAGATCTCCGTGACTGCTTTGCCAGATACGTTGAGCAAACACTGCTGGCTGCCCAGCTGTAGGGAACTGACTCCAAGCCTACTTACTACAGGCATCCTATCAAGGCTGATACGCATCTGCCTGGCTGGAGAGGCATCATCAGCCAGTGGCAGAGACAGGGCAAATATGTGCCAATGGATGCGAGGCTGGAAATGTGTCAGGCTGAATTCTACAAGCATCTTTCTGTGTCAGGGAAGACAAATTGTAAGGAAGGGATTTGGCTTGTCTTAGAGTCAGGGGAGGAACTTTTCTTCCGTGAACTATTCAGAGACAGGTTATGGTTCACATTCAGTGTCTGGGAAGTATAATCATCTTGATTTTTAGCGATATTTAAAATCTGTGAGAGAAGCTACAGTTATGGAAGGCAGACAGCGTGCAAGGGACAAGTATAGTGAAAGGTAGGTATAGTGTTTCTATGGCGCAAGAAGGGGTCATCTCAATGGTACTGCCCCCAGCATTCACACACCTGGGTTTTCTCCCTTTTGAACTTCTGAAAAAGGGATATGACATACATGTCCCTTTTCCCCATTATGTGCTGTCCCCCTTCCCACAGCATGAGCTCACACTCCTCTTCACAGTGTCCTCGTGGCTCCTTCACTAAGCAGACATGTGATGTTTAGATGTACAATGTCATGGTATGTTCAGACAAGAGGAGGTTCTTAAATGACACAGAGATATGTGAAAGGAGAAGCTGTAGACTGTATACCCTTGTTCTGCCTTCTGGTATATAGGTTATGGTCTATGTCTTCAGGATCTTTCATTTCAGAGATGGTCTTCTGTTCTTCAAGGTTACTAATACAATGTTCATTTTTTTGTCTTTGCTCAGTGTGGTGGGTATTTTGGAAGCCATTTTAGATGCCACATTCTCCATTTATCCTGCAGAGGGCAATTCACTTACATGAACATTTTGGATTGTAACTTGGCAAAGGAAGGAAAGGTGAGGTGTTGCAATGATTATATCCTTGGTTGGCGCTAGTTACATGTGACAGAAGTGGTAGTGGAAGCACAGGCAGGTATCTTTGACAGACCTTTCTGGAACAGCATAAAAGGCTACAACTCTTTAGGCATACTTAGATAGTGGTTTTAGGTCTCAACGTGAGGGCAGTCTTCTCCTATGAAGGGCTGTAATGAACAGCAGGAACTGCTATCTTCTTAAATTATATTGACTCGACCTGTAAAGAGCTGCTAGTGTAGCAGTAAAAGAAAAAATGTCTGCAGATGTACCAGAAATCTGAATTTGTGATCCCTTGGCTTCTGTGTTAGAGCAATACTCAGAATCTCTCTTCCTGGGCACCGTATGGGAGAATGGACTGCCCACACAGGCAGTTTGCTGTTGACCACTGAAGACAGATTGTGAGAGAGATAGGAACAATGCTGTCATCCTGTTTAACAGAAGAAGTCACCATTTTCAGTTGTCACAAGCTCTAGAAAAGGTACCACAGCTACATGACTGTTGAATGTCAATGTTACAGGAGCTGCCACTTGGTGTGGCAATGGTGATGCTGCCTAATGCAGGTGAGGTCCTCACTCTGCTCCTTCACAAGAAACATGTTTGCCATTGCTTAAAAGTTTCCTCAAGGTGAGAGTAGCAAAGACTGAAAGGCTTCAGGCTACTCTGAAGTAAAAAGCTGCTCAGAAAACTGCCAGGAATAGAAATTCTGAAGAAACCCATCATGCTGTAGTGCCTCGTATCATAGGTGAGAGTGAAGTGAACTGTGGGAGATATTGTTCTGTCAAGGATACTGGCCTACAGGGAAACTGAAGTGCATCATGTTTTCAAACTGCTCCTAGGAGGCAATGGATGCATGTTTTGGAAAGTCACTCGGCTTATTGGCTATCTGCTGTAAATTTAGGTAGGGATCTGTGCTTTCCCTCAGTACCACTTGCTTGAAATATATCCAAAATTACTGACTTGAAACATGAGACTATAATATGTTCATAGGTGGAATCTAGGCACAAGAGAGAGGCAAGGAGCACAGCATGTTAGCATGGATTACAGCCCCAAAAATACCAGTCACACAATCTATGCAATCTCATACAAGAGAAGAGAGACAAGGGAGACAGATGTTTGACAACAGGTTTTATCTGAAGTGGTGATTTATAAAAAGGAGGTTCCTAATATTTTCTTCTGTTCAGCACAAGCCATGTCCTTTGCCAGGGAGCGCAGAAACTACTTAGACAGAGAGATGAGTGACTCGGGGAAAAGTCATCACTTGTTTTCCTGTTTAACCCAAGATGCTTTCACATAATGATAACCAAAGCAGGAGTCAGCATCTCTTGGCAAACAAAGTGACATTAAAAGCACTTGCTGGAAATGCTTTCCATTTGCTTCCTGAAAAATGTTCAAAGGGTATTGATAGAGTAGCAGAGGACTCATTTCTGCAGCAGGGGCTCAGCTACTGTAATTTGAAGTTTGGGGGCGAAGGCCCATAAGTGTGGTGAAGAACCTTTAGTGAGATCTAGGAGCTTCTTCCCCTGGGAAGCTTCTTATATTAAACACACTAATCAGTTGATGCCATCTGGCATAATCCACAGACAGAAAATACGCTCTTTCAAAGCATGTTTAGAAGCTATTGGGGTATGTCATCTCAGTTGGAAAATGATTCACCAGCATGGGAGAAGAAAACCTCTGGGGAAATCATCCCCAGCATGCAGATGAACCTGGGAGTAGAGCCCAGCAATGTTGCTTTGAACACATCGTTTCTCTGTCCCATGGGGTAAAGGCAGCAGCTAGGACTGACACAAGATATGCCTGTTCCTCAGTGAAAGGAAGTTGTGCAAAGAAGCACAAATACTTTGCCCTCTGTCTGGCTTTGGAATCTCAGGCTCCTTCCCAGTTAACCCATGGGGCTGATTTGGAGGCTGTACCTGGCAGCAAGGTCTCATGTTGAGTATATGAGGGCTTCTGTTGTCCTACACATGATGGGAACGATGGTTGCACTGTGCCTGAAGCTACGCTCACAGCTTGCAGTGTGGAAACCAGGCAAGGCTATTCTCGAGGCTGTCCTCTAAGGCTGAAGGAACAGTGACAGATTGCACACTGCTGGACAGCACTGCAAGGCCTAAGATTCTATCAGAAAGAAGCAAACAGTTTACAAGACCTAGTCTGAGTTGAAGTGAACTCCTACAGGAACTAAGGCTTATCTGTCCTCTCGCTGACCTCTCCCCAAAGTACAGGTGTTCCTGTAGAAGGGTGGTAGACCTTAGTATCAAGGCCCAAACCCTGTAAGGATGTAAAGAAGAAAAGAATAAACCAGAAGCAAATCTGAGTACTTCCCATACACCTCAGGAAACTTTCAATTCTGATGGTAATTAGGGCAACTGAAAAAAGCAGTGTAAGAGTCGAAGCAACTAACTTTGCCCACCAGCAGTCACCCCAACTTGTGTGCATCCATTGAGCCTTACAGCAATTTATAAAACTGGAAAGCCTCTTTGGTCTGTGGATATCTTACAGAGCTTCAGTACACTGAGGGAAAGGCTTGCCTTCTACCACAGAGTCTTACATGTAGATAGAACTCTGGGCTAATCAATTGTGCATCAAGACCCTGAGTGTATGCATGTGGCTTAACAACCCTGACCAGCCTCACCTGGACCCTCCACCCCTGCATCTTCCGCCATGGGTCAGGAACTGCTTTTATGCTCCAACTCAGACTCCCAGTCCTGGCTTGAACTATTTTGCAGGTAGTCTTGTCTCCACTGTCAGGACTTTCTTCATGAGCCCAAGACCTGGATCATTTCATTGGTATTCATCACTGCACTCTCAGCAGAAACTGACCCAGCCCTGTTTGGATATCATGGGGCTGTGTCTCCAGTTTGAGATGACACTCTGGATATCCTCCGCTTTTGGCTCATCTTCCCATATGGAGCAGCTGTGCTTTTGTTGCCTCCTGATATCAGCGGAATGACCTCAGCCTGAAGGAAAAGAGTGGAAAAAGTAGAGTGTTTTGTTGACTTCCTCAACAGCTGCTGACCTTCCCCCTCCAAAAAGAAAAAAAAAGAAAAAAGGAAAAAAAAAAAGAAGTTACCTGTGCATTACTGCTTCTGTTATGGAAATGAAGGGATTCAGAGTAAGTGATCACTAAAAGGAAATGACAGACAGATTTCCAGTTTTTCCCAAGTGGAAAAGAAATGTCAGGCTTTCCTCTTTATTCACTTGTTTCTACTGTTTCTAGTACCAGTAGCTTATACAAGTCTGCCTTACAAATCAGGAGCTTCTTCTTAAAGAAAGAAGCTGAAATGAGGCATATATGTGAGCATTATAATGTACAGGAAATCTGCATCGCCTAATCTGCATTCACTCCTCAGAATGAGAAGTAGGTCCATTTTTCCAGTTCCACTATCCTGTGGAACTCTCTGCCACATGAGAACTGTGGGGCTGGAAGCTCAGGATGGGAAGGTGTGTTAAAATAGCCAGAGAGCATACTCATTTATATTTGACAGGCTAAAAATGCAGAAGGGATGCAAACTTTCATGCTTGAGGGTTTCTGCTCGCTAATAACTGAAGGCTTTAAGGAAGAAACTTCCCCTGTTTGTGGGTTGTTAATTGCATGAGGGCTCATGCACTTCTGCAGCTTCTCACGCATGAGAGTTGGGCCCCTGCACTCTATGGCCTTCACACATGATCCAGTTATAGCAGTTGTTTTCTTTGTTTCCTTATTTTGTGAGACACCAGAAACTAACGGTGGGGATGCATTGAGAATATAGTAAGTGAGGTGGCAGCAGTTTAGTAGGAGGTGAAATTATTTGTACAGTGATACGTTAACAGATGTGTGAATTGTACACAAACACAACATACGAAGTTGTGCAGCAAGGAAACAAGTGACATGTGCATCTAAACAGGATCTTCCTTGCTGTGGAGTTCTCATTTCTGCTGCTTATTTCCCACCTCCAGTCTTAACAATAAAATCTGGCAATCCATAAAGTGCTGTGGACCCTGTCTCCAGGTTGCAAGTCTGTTCTTCTTCTGGTTCTTCAGGGTTTCTGTGGGTTCAGAGTGATGGTGTAGAAGAGAATGGGGAGGGTCTATGAAGCTGGGCAGTGCTCAGAGCTGTGTGAGGAAGGTGCTGTGTGAGACTAAAGAGATAAATGGAAGTGAAAACTCAAGGAACAGGTATTCAGTCACTTGTCAAAGCCAGGAAAAGAAACTGAGTTCTTGATCTGCTTGCATGTACTTCAGCCATTTGTCAAGGCTGCTGGACTTCTATGAGACCTTTGTACTGGAGACTAGAGCAGAGTAAATGAAAGAAGCAGAAAGATTACCTCTGTGGAGACAAAGAAACAAGATTTCTCTCATCTTTCCTCTCTAGATTAAAATAATGGTAGAGGAAAATATGTTTAGGGGCTTTCTAGATTTTTCCTTGGGACAGTAACAAGTTCTAAAAGGAATATTACTATAACTTTTCTACTCTTGTCTTCTGCTGCAGCAGCAGGCTGTCCCTATAATGCCCCATCTTGTCTCTATTTGTATTGTACTCACATTTCCCAGCCATGTCTCAAATGGGATACAAAGAATAGTAGAATTTGCCCTGAAAGTGTCACCCCTAATTAATATCCTCCAAGGCAGCTCCCTAATTAGTATGCAGATCTGGTTTCAGTGCAGCTTGTTAATGGGCTCACTCCTCAGGGAATGGTAATTAGGTATGACACTGATATGCTGTGGTGCTACAGGAACCTGCCACAAGGCCAAATCCACTGGATAGGTAAGTGGCAGCCACCATTCCAGGAGAACAGGTCCTGCTTGGGCAAATCAGTTTCTGGCTGGGAACAGAGTGAAATAAGAGGGGGCAATCTGATATGGTGGAAGAAAGAAGCCAGAGGTGTGACCAAAGATCTGGCTGGTAAACAGGGTGAACAAAAGAACCTCACTAGCTTGTGTCCTATAGTCTTCACACCTATGTCTGCTCACGCCCATTATTCATGTGCTAAAGCCACTTCTTCCTAACAGAACTGTTCTGAAGTTGCTCTGCCCAGGCCTGAAAGAGTGTATCAGCTCTGTCCTTTAGTCCTCCTAATACTGTCCTGTTTCTTGTCTTTTCATGACCATAGAGTGTATAAGTTTATTTGATAGCTTTGTGAAAGTAAGGGACAGCATCATTCTGCAGAGGTAAAATCTGATTTTTATGGAAACCTTCACTGTCTTTCACTGACCTCTTCTGTTTGGGCATAATTTGACATGTTGGAAACATTAGGGGGAGCAAAAATCCCGCAAAATTCCTCCAGGGCCTCCCCGAGTACTAAGGGAAGGGAGGACAAACTGAAAAAAGTCCTACTTTATCCAAGAGGTCAGACCAAAGTGCTGATTGCCAACATGCTGAGCCATCAAGTGTGTGAAATCTAGAGTCTCTTTGAATCAGTGGTTCAACACTGACTTGAAGAAATCTTTCATCTGGGCACCTCTTGAGCTTCCTGGAGTCACTTGTATGTGCAGCTTCTGTACTGGTGGCACCAAGAGGGCTGCCACACATCTCTTGCAGCTGTCTATCATGACCATGACCTCAGATGTACAATATTATACCCTCTGTGATTAATATGTGAGGATTGTTACTTCGAGTGTATAAGCATCCCTGCCTTCTTTATGTATTCTTATAACCCTCTTTTCTCTACCACAGAGAGGCAGAAATACTTCAAAAGGCAGAAAGCTCCCCCTGTCTTCTATCCAGGGCTTAGGCCCACCACCTTTGGCCCAGAGAAATCCTTAATGCAAGCTGTCAGTCAGTTCCCACAGACAAGTCTTGTAGTTGTTGGATGCAATTTTTCTGTGGTGCTGTATACTTGTGTGTGAAGTGATGGTGATTCACCATGGCAGCTGATTGACAAAATGGCTCTTACCAAAGGAACATGAAGGAGGGAGTGAACCAGTGCATAGCATGAAGGCCATAGACCTCCATCTGATAAAGACCAGGATTTTTTTCCTGAATACTATTTTCTACATAGTCACGAACTGAACATGTTTATTTCCCCTTGTCAGTCAGACCTCTAAGTAGAAAATGAGAGGAGCTTCTGGAAGCTGAATGTCTTTGAGGTAGAAATAATCCATTGTTACAAGCCTAAGGCTTAGAATTTTTTAGCAGATCTTTAGAAAACAGTCAATGAAAGGTCTGAGACCAGGAAAGTTAGGAATTTAAAAGAAGCTGCATTAAGATGTGAGCTTTACAAAGCCTGTATTCCCTTTAAAGCTGAGGTGAATTCAGGCTAACCAATGTGGAGTTAAGTAGGTGAACCTTCTGCTCCACTGGGCGTATTCAGGATTTTTTAGCAATGAAAGTTGCTTCTTTAATTAAAAGCACCTGTAAAAGATGTTTGGTTTGTATGTATATGGATTCCTTTTGTCTCCTGAATGATATACAATAGAACTCTAATTTTTTTTTCTTCTCTTAGAGATTTACTTCAAAAAATATCAGGAGTATTGAGGCTGAGTTTTCCTAAACTTGCAGAAGGATTCACTGTTGAACTAATTAAAAGATCCCTTTCCACACTGAAGTCTTAGCAAAGGTTTCGTACTCCTTTTGCCAAACAAGGCACTAGAGTATGGTAAGTTTCTGAAGTGCTAGGATGTTCAACTCTACTGCAGCAAACAAGATAGATTTGTGTCCATGTCCTAAAAAACTGGTGTAATTTTAGCATTCCAAGCTGATTACCATTCTTGATACTTGGTGAAGCATTGAGCACAGCCAAAGTCATAACTCTGTATCATCTGAATCCTATTCTTGTCAATATTCCTGGGAGCGAATGAGTGCAGAACAGTTAAGAGTCCAGTCCCTCACTGATATCTCTGAAACAAGTAACATTAAAATAAATGATAGGTCTAAGTGCCCAGAAGTTACTTTTCCTTGAGAAATGGATAGTCACCAAAGCACTTTTCAAGCTGAGTGCTTTGTAGCCATGAGGACTCCTCATCTTGTTTGACGTGGATGGGACAGGATCAGATATCTCTGTGTGTCCCCTCATGTCCTCTAACTATGTCCTTGAACTGTGTCAGCTCTGAAATCTTTTCCCATGTCTCTTGTACAGATCATTGGAGGAATTTGAAATGCTAACCTGCCCTTTTGTCCCCTTAATGCATAGTCCCAAGACCATTTGGTGGAAGAGACATTTCAGTTGCCCTCGGATATATCATAACTTTAAATATTTTATAACAAATTAAATGTTAATTGTGTGCTGTCCAGGGGAGAAAATCATTGTAGTATTCAATTAACATTTAATATATTAGCCATCAAATATTTAAATAGCCTCTATCCAATGGATGTATTTCTTCTGCATTACGTGCTTTCTGCAGAACTTTTCACCAGGATGCTACAGAAGAATAACTTTAAAAGGGTAGGGAAAAAAAAATCACATATCTGTTTTCTGGCTTTTGAAGTTTTTCAGCACAATATAGAAGCTCTGGGGACTAGTGTGGAGGAAAATCTGCAAGCTGGTAGCCCCTGCAGTATTGCTTTGCTGTTCTGCTATCTCACCCTGACTACGAGTCATGACATCTTTGAGAAGGTGCCTAGAGATCTCTTAATTATACAGCTGCCTCCTTAGGTAACTTCAGTGCCTCTGCAATCTCCTGTGCATCAAAATCAGCTTCTGTTCTCAGGGCCCTACATCTCATGGCTCCTGCTTATGTTTCTGATTTGGTTTGTTTTTTGTCTTCTCCTCAGTGATCACTTCTTTCAATTTCTTCCTTCACTGATGGGTTTGTCTTCTTTCCTGTCACACTCGTGTTCTTTTAGTACCTTACTGTAAGGTCTGTTCATCAAGCTGCTATTTTATTCTAAAGCTAGAAGATCTTCTAGAAAGAAATGGAAAAGTTTACTTGTTACGGTAACAAGATAGATGTGTCTGTGGGGAAGAGATAAAATTGCTGTTTGTAAAGCTTTCACATAACAGAGGTTGCATGTTTAATGGCAGTGTGAGGCCGCTTCTGTGGAGCAATGTGTAAACAGGATGTGATGCTTGACTTCACAGGGTTAGTACACACAACATGCTGGTGGGCAGGCATTGACTGGGAGAACTGTCTCTTGTGCTGGACAACGACTTCGGGGGTCTGGTGTTAACTGGCTGAATAAGAGAATTTGGGATATTTTTCAGGGACATCAGAGCAGGAAACAAGTAGAAGATTTTCCCAGTGTCTTTTGTTTTGAGAGGTGTTTCGTCTCAGTGGATGGATGTTTGAAAAAGTTGCTCGTGGTACTTTGGCAGTACAGCAGCCCCCTTGTGAAGTGGTGCTGCTGATTCTAGGGAGCTGGGTTACATGAGAAGAACTGCTGTAGAACCCTTCAAATTGATAATCCTGTCTGGACCATGACTACAAGCCAGTTGTGTGGTCCTCACGAAGATCCCAGATATAGTTCCCACATTCCCTGGGGAAATCTATATCATATCTGCTTTTCAGTCTCTCACTCTGTTTCAGGGTGTGATGCTTGCATATGTTTCTTGACTGGCTTGGCAGAGCTGAACATGATATATTGTGCCTTGCTGGAGAGCCCTCAGCAAAACAGATTAAGGAGATATATATTTGTGTACTTATTCCAGGTCTTGTTTCAGTTTTGTGGTCCACAAATCAAAGGCTGAAAACGGTAGAGTCAACTACAAGAAAGATCCAGAGTTGGGAATATTCTCTTCTGCAGACAAGGCATTAACATTTCTATCTATTTAGCTTATCAAAGTGAAGGGTCTTGATCATGGAACAAAGACAACAGGAAAAGAATTTGTCTGATCTATGACAGACCTTTAGTGCTCAGAGATGTGAAGTGAGCTGAGAACTGGAGATGGAAGCTAGACAAACTGGGAGTACAAATAAGGCACAGCAGAATAATGAGCTGTTGGAAGAAATCTGTCAGAAGCAGGGGGATTTACCGGCACTCAAGTCTTCAGTCCAACCCAGTCAGGCTTCTACATGGTCTCCATGCTGTGAGGAGAAATTATCAGCATGGTGCGGGAACTATTGGTGGAGGCTGTGACCTGTGCTCTGAAGGAGGGCAGAGTAACCTTCATTTCTTCCATTGTCAGTATCTGGATAACAAATGATGATAGTCATAGTTCCGTGTCTTGCCTCTTCTGATCCTGACATGGTATGTTATCTTCAGGGCATAGAGATGTCTGAGGCCATGGACCTTGGTGTTTTGAGACAGCACAGTACTCTATTTGCCGCCAGCATTTGCCAGCTCGCTTGCCGGTCAGGTGTGCCAAGTTGCAGTAGCCAAATAGTACCTAATTTAGGCCATACCCAAGTGTCCCTGTCTTTACCCAGCTGTGTTTGAGGTCTGTGTCATCCAGCACTGGAGACCTGTGGTGGCAGCCACACTGGGGCAGAGTTTTCTGTGTTTATTTTGATCCTGTCATGACTGTGAGGTTGATCCTCCTGAATTTTTACTGCTGCGCCCGCCTTCCCTTTGAGAGGAAAGCAGGGTGCTGAGGAGGCAGGGGAAAACACTGTGGGCTCTGGTCTCATTCCAAGAGCCCACAGTATAAAACACTCTTGTGTAAACACAGCTAATCTGAGGTTAACTCCCTTTGCCTCTCCTTCTCTTGCCTCTACAATAAATTGCCCACATATCTTCCTGATGGCCTCTTTAAAGCAGAACAGATCAATTATATGGAAATATATATGTAGTACTCTGAAATAACAAGCTCTTGGAAACACCACACTGAGTCTGCGATGCTGTTTGCAGAACATGGAGCTAATTGGTGTGAAACCGCTATTTACAAACAGTTTATCTCCTTGTCTGTAGGGTTCTGGGAGGGAAGGAATAGAGGTGCCTGAAAGGAGGGACTTGCTCTTTGCAAAAAGTGCTATTTCTGTGAGAAATAGAGTAGCAGTGGCTATTTCTCTGACTTTCATGCAATGGGGGATGCTTCTGCTCTTCTGCTGTGGATTCATGTCATAACTCTTTTACCCTAACTCTTTTAGCTGTACAATACTATATGTACTATTCCATTTCCTTGTGGACTAGTATTTTACTACCTGTGTGTCTGAATAATCCTTAAGGCGGCTTTTAGGAGCTCAAGAACTTCTTAAAGGTGTGGTAAATACAACTTTAGTTTTCCATGTGTCCCTTCTCTGATGGGACCTGCTTGACACTGCTTCTGTCTCATCCCTTCTAGGGTGAAATGGGAAAAGATATAGTAGGGAGGCTGGAAGATCATGGTATGTGCTCAGTACTCTTTCCAGCTGGGAATGGTAGAGGAAGGTTTGAGATTTAGTTGATAATCACAGAACTTTTGAGCCTGAAGCATTATTGGGAAGCTTACTTGTTTGGAAAAAGTGCGAGTGGGGTGGGGCATTTACAAGCAGTGCTGACTGACAGCTAGATCTCATCACGAAAGTTGGAGAAAGCATTTGACATTCTGTTGGGACAGAGGTCCAGGGGGCAGCAACAGCTTGCCTAAGGAGCAGCCATGAAACCTGCCCTTTCAAGCAATAAGTGCATGTTACTTCTGTATGTATTTCTGTGTTGGAAACATTGCAGACCATTTCCTGATAACAGATAAAATCTTTGATATTTTTAGGAGCCATTTCCAGAATTCGGCCTCATTGAGGAGAAGTGTGTTTTGTCCCTGACTTTCCCTGCAGTTGTTCCTTCTCAGGCTGTGGAAAGCAGTCTTGGGAGAGCCTCTAGTCTGTTCTCAGTAGGGAAACTTCCAGTTCCGTTCAGTGTGCTTTCTTCCCTTGTGGTTAAAGAGCCAAGAACTCTTTTAATGCTCATGGCCTTGGAAGAAGAGTCTTGCAGTGAAACTTCATCTGCTTTTCTGAGATTTGAGGGAAATGAGTAGGGTAGACTATAGATCTGTGGGCTGGGGAGAAAAAGTGTGTCCACTCCTCCAAAATGGGCCATAGCTATAACAAGAAGTAAAACTGAACAGCACATTCATGTCTCTTGTGTGGATGTTAGCAAGACAGGTAAAACCGCAGTCAGGGTGCAGGGCAGGACAGCAAAGTTTCTATCCCAATTGTTGGCAGCTTTGAGGCTGCATTTTCTTCCCCAGTCTCATCTGTGATTCCCTGAGGCTGTTCTTGTATTTGCCTTTTTCCTTGCATGTTTTCAGGCCAGCCGTCTGCTTGATAATTCCTTCACTGTCTCTTGGTTTCGTGGTGGTGGTTCCAAACTTTTATTTCAGTGTCTTCACTCTTAGCAAAGGGGTTTAGAGTACTTTTCGCATTCATGTCACCACTCCCTTTGCTGTTTTGACTCCTGCAATGCTTTCTGTTCTAGATCCTGTCCTGCACGCTAAATGTATCCTTTCAGCTTCATGCCGCCTCTTTTCCTCAAAATTCCGTCAAAATTAGCGAAACCTTTCCATCTGATTATGTTGGGGAAACCCGCTGAGTTTTTTTTTCCCACCAGGACTATAGAAGGGACTTGCCTATTTTTATCCCTCAACCTAGTTTCACAGCTGCACCCATGTTCTAAGCCTAACCATATGCTCTGAGCTGTGAGGACACTTTGTCCCATCTTTCCTTTCTCTTTTAGACTTCCTGGTCCACAGGAGGAGAGCTGTGCCTTTCCACTCTGCGGCATCTGGCAAACTGAAGGCACCTGGCATACCGTCAGTACTTAACAGAAATTAAATAGTAATAATACAAAGATACCTAGAGAGATTAGAGACTTGGTATGAAAACAAATGAAGATTCAACTTGGCAAAAATGAAAGTTAATGCATCTGGCAATGATGGGAATGTGGAGTAACTGAGCTCTCCATGAATATTTGAAGTGTATAAACACCAAGTGGAGAAGGAATTAGTTAATGTGTGTTGGGCAGAGCTAGCAGTGATGGGAAGAAATGCAAATGAGAAAACCCTTATGGTGAAGCTCATTGAGCTATTAAATAGTTTCCAAAATGAAAGGCTAGATATTACTTTGCCTGAGATGCAATAGAACTACTGTAACACTGTGACTGAAATTCAGGGACCACTGAAGTCAGTGAAGAAATTTGCTCTGATACCACTGCCAAGATTCCTCCCCGCCCCAGATAAACATGCAACTGAATTGGCAGAAAAATTGACCTGTGATTAAGTGTTTCTTATTTTCAAAGCTGTTTTGATATTTTCACGCCAATGTAATATATAAAGGTACCTTATGAGAAAAGCTAAACATAAAATACCAAGTATGACGTTGTATATAAATAAGACTAGTGTTTTACAGTTCAAGGCATTATTATTCTCCATAATCACAGCATGCAAGCATCTGCAGAGTATGAAAATAATATATGAAGGTATTTAGTATGAGCACCATATAGATTCTTGGGGAGTTGATAGGCAGCAGTGGTTTTCAATCTCTTTTAGTTTGCAAATCCCTACAAAATTTCCTGAGACTGAGGACCCTTGTATGGTGAATTAACAGACTCTCTTGTTTGTTATTATGGAAACTGTAAATATATCTCATGGATCTCTAAGGGACCAGAATCAGAATGTGCAGACTCTGGCAGGAAGATATCTGGGTTGTATTCAGATGTGATATATGTTTGTAAGGCAATTATACTTAGCTCTGTTTTGATCTAATTACCGTTTTGTGGGTTTTCAAGTGCAACTTTTCCATTGTTGGAAAGCCTTGGTTTGTATGAAGAGCTCAATGCATACTGAACACAACTTGCCTGTTCTTGTGCTTCTTTACGTACTCTAGACCAAGCATCAGCCTAGACTTTATTTTCAGCTGAAGAGTTAGATCAAAGCAACAGTCAATCTTGGATGAAGGTTAGCGATCTCAGCTTCTCATCAGCAGAAAATATCCCCCTTGTTGGCATAGCTACACTTGACAAAACTGGGGACTGATTATTCATGTGTCTGTGTCAGGACATCAGAGATGACAATCGTGGCAATGGATGAATTGTTGGTCCTCATAAGTTTTTACTCCCTGGCTGCAGTCCACATAAGATATGTGGGAACAGTAACAGTTGAACACAGTTTTGTTGGTTTGTTTTTTTGGTTGGTTTTTTCTCTGCCTGTTAATTAAATCTTTGACATGCAGTGCTCTCGAGTGGGTTCTTCATTCCCATGTGAATGTGGAGATAGCAGGTAGGAAGCAGCAATCGAAAGCTTCTGACCTGGAGAGATCAGAGCACTATGGTCTGTAGATTTTGAGGGCCATCATGACAGATGGCAACTGAAGTGGAAATTTTGTCCTGAAGGTGGCTTTGACACTTCAAAATTTTATTTTGTCAAACTGAGATGAAAACCCCAGTTGGGTTACTGGCTTAATTTGTGAAACACATATTCAGTATTTTTAGTTTAATTGCAACATAAATATTTTAAAGGTAGCTGAAATACTTTGTGAAATATGTATTTACACTCAAAGATATTTTGATAACGCTGAGTGAGGCTTTTTATACAGTCAGTATGTTCATGCAGACACTGCATGGCTCAGTTCTGTCAGATCATTTTTTCTGATAGAAGACTATACTGTTTTTAAGATTTCAGCTAAGGAATATAAAGCTCCTGCTCCCCTGAGAAAAGTAATACTAAATGCAGCTACAAAAGGAGCGGATTTAGCATTCCAACATCATATTTATGAGCTCAAAATGAGGGTCTTTTAATTTTTCTCTATAGTATGACACCTATTCCTACATTTTCATGTCATTTTACTGTGTCAAAGTGTGACATCCTCTAATTTAAGGGACAGAGTCCTAATAAATACTAAAAGCTTCATATTGAAATTTAAAAAAAAAAATTACACCGGTAACAAGAGGCAGCTTTTTACAGTGGCAATGCATCGGCCATGGAAGTTTACTGTGGAGATTGTTTAACTCTTTTTGCTCTGGGGTCCTTCTGTTGAGCTTGGTTATCTTTCCAAGAGATGTTTTCTAGTGTGTCCTTGTGTATTGATGATATTTGCTTGCATGTTGTGGTAGAGGAAAGTAAAGTCCCCTTACCACTGAAATTACTGTCTGAAAATGAAATGTCTGTGCATGTAGGAAGCCCATACTAATGCTTGGTGACCCATCATTGTGCAGTTCTGACAGCACAATGATGATAACCAGGTTGTAACTGCTCTAAAGCATCATCATGGAGACATGGAGCAGAGGTGAGGTTACGAGGAGAGCTCTAATGGTAAAAATGTCTTACTGCTGTGGAAGCTTGAAGTTGTGATATGGCTGTTTCCTGTGTAGAACACAAAATAAGGTAGAGGATGGCAGAGGTTTTCCTGCGCTGGCTGCCCAAATTTCTTTTCAACTGAAGATCTGCATAGAGGTCTTCTTTTGTGGTGGGAATGATCACAGCTTGGCTGTTTGAATTCTTTGATTTCTTAATCATTACAGCTCAAGATCACATAAGTCTTTGAATTTTGCCAAAGTAATAGAATATATTCTTTCTTCTGGGGAGGGTCAGATAGCTAGGTGGCCTTCTCTCCTTGGGGTGACCTTCAAGATTAAACTGTATTACGTATTTTCACTGTTATATCTTTTCAACAATTCAAAATTACGTTACTCTCACAAATTAACTGAGTCCCTGCCCCTGTCCTTGCCCCTGGCTCCTGATGGATTTTATCATTTAATGAAGCTTGATTCAATTTTTTTTCTCCCAAGTTTTATCATTTATTTTTAATTTTAAACTTTTTTTGGGTTCAGAGAGATCATGAGGTTGCACAGTAAGGCCATGCTGTATTTATAAACCTGATAAAAATTTACAAACAGAAGATAATGTGCATATCCCTGTGTTACTAAGTCATTACCTTAGGGAATCAGGAAACACAAATGGCACTACTAAATCATTGTATTGTGGGTTATGAAGACACAATATTAACTATTAAGCTGGGAATGGAAAGACAGTTCCTTTTGTACTAATCTTTACTGTTATTTGCATTGCGGTTGAGCCCAAAACATGAGTTGGGCTCAGAGCCCCATTAGGTGAGGTGTTGGGTAAATTTTGCAGAGAGAGAGGGAGAAGACTGCTGATGTGTTTTACTCTGTGGAAGTGCTGATGAATTACAATCATGGAGACTAATTAAAGCATCTGGATGGATAGATAAAATGGACATAAACCAGATTTAATTGATGGGAGAGCAGGAAAGGGTTTGACAGTTAATTAATGTTTTTAATCAGTTGTGGATTTACAGGAGGAAAGGGAAAGGAGGAGGCTGATGGGGTCTTAGCCCTTGCTGATAGCAATACCTAGTGTATGGGAGTGCCTGGTGTCACACAGAGCTAGTGTGTTCAGACACCCATCTTTTTGTCTTCACTTTCATCAAGGATGCATTTGGACTCAATTCTTTTTATATACATGTTTTTACCACCTCTGAGTTTGTTGATCCCTTATACTGATATCCAGCCACCTTTAGGAAATTCCCATGTGCAGATTTTTGCAATGGACATCAGATACAGAAATAGACAGAGGCCCCAGGGGTTTGGAGACCACAGTCTGAAAACCACTCATCTGAAAAATGGGAAGTATTATTCATACACTGGATTATTACTATTAACGTTTTTCTGCCATTTGTGTGTTGTAAGTCCTAAAGACGTATCCCTAGACTGAGGTCTGTTAAGGTGAAGAATGTAATGAGTAGGAATATATGTGGTCTCCAGGCTTTCAGTGAAAAAGTTATTAATACTTGGCACCAGTGTGAATGGGGAGATCTGTATTTTTAATGGGCTTTTCACAAATTACAATCTTCCTATTCTTAAATAGGAAGCAAAGGCAAACCACTGCAGCAGGTATTAATGCAATAGGGTTTAATCTTATCCTTTCAGAACTCATAAACTGAAATGAGTCTTACGTATGCTAACATACTGCTGCCAATGCCAACCTAGGTTTTTTGGAGATACACATGCACACTTGAGAGCTTTTTTCATTGTTAGTCATATCCAGAAGAATGCTAATTTTCAGTAGAAAAAGCCCAGTATTGATTCCAAAGGCTACATATAACCAATATAAACTGCAATGTGGCAATTGCATGCATGGCTCCAAGTCCCGATACTGACGAGGCCCGAAAGTGCTCGCCTTCATGAGGTTCTGCAGTACCACCATGCTATGGGGACCAGCAAAGTGTTAGAAACCACTCTTAGATGCAGACTGGGAGGAGGGACAAGATCCAAGTGATGGCAACTGGAATGCACTATACATTGTGGAAAGTCCTCCAATTCAAACGTAATACAGCCTGATCCTTCAGGGCTCCTCTGTGATGTGCAAAGAGCAGTGCAGAGGTGCTTGACTGGAAAACAGTGTATCTCATTGACCCGGGCTTTATTGTTCTGGAGTCCTGTTGTAACAACTGCACAACACTGTACCAAGCTGAAGTATTATATCGGCTGGACATAGCTTGGGGGAGCCTAAGATGTGTGCAGAGAATAAGAGTAAGAGATACCATTAGATGTTTAGAGCCTGTCGTATGACAATCAGCCTTTACCACTAAGGGAGAGCTGTACGTGGGTGGCACTTTACCCAGCAATTGTGCTTTCAATTCTGCAGCTTTGTATAAAGACTTAATCTTGTGCCTGCTCTCACAGCAGAAGTTGCTTTGATTGTGTGTTTGGGACTGAACCAATGACTCTGGCATCGGGCTCTGTAATTGGGCAGTGCTCAAAGGTGATATAAATGATGCTGTATGTTACCTGGCAGCAACTTAGTGTAACTTACAAAAGCGTACAGTTAGGAAATAAATGATGCAGCAGCAAAGGCAGCTCAGTGAAAGGTGTAAGACAAAGTGAGAGTGGGAGGTTCTTTATCTTAATTCTACTTGGTAGTTGCTTTTCTATCTACCCAGTTCTATTGGCCTGTAAATTACAACTACTTATCAACCAGAGGTAAAATGCAATATAATTTGAGTCACTTTGAGTTTGACCCAAAGCGTTTATACCCATGAAAAAAAATGAGTGATTGCCACTTATTTATTTTCACAAAAATGATAGGCTATTGTGCAGGAGAAATCAGCCTCAGCTGACATTCACAGCTGTTCTTTTATGTGGGAGACAAGCAAAGTGAAAACAGTATGCCACTCATGCTTCTGCTGGACAGTATTTTGGAATCTACAGTTAATCTGCTCAAGGAGGAAAAAACATGGGGAGAGTGCACTGCTTAGCAATAAAATACATCAATACACCCAACATCACCACATCAATATACAGTGATTAAATTTATAGCTCTAGCTTCACAGTTGTTCTGCCTGAAAACCCCCAGGGTGGCCTCAAAGTCCTCTGCTTCTAATCCAAACTGGTGATGCCATGGTGCTTCTGCCATTCAAAAAAAAAAAAAACAAAAAAACAAAAAACCACAAAAACACCAAACCCAAGGGTTTTGTTTTGTATAACAACAGACTTCTTACATATCCAAATTAAATACAGAAACATCAGAATTTTCCTCAGGGAAAGCCTTAATTAGGGATGGTCGCCCATCATTTATTGAGCATCTAAGCAAAAAAGGATTAAATTGGTTACAATTAATAGCCTCAAAGCTGGAGAGAGGCAGGAAGCAGCTATTCTCTGCCTGTTGAGGATTCTTCATTTCAACTGTTGGGACTTTAATACCTGCTTCAGAGACTACAACCAACACCAACACTTTTAGCCAAGGCTCCTGCTTTTTCAGATATTTCCGTTTCTGGTTGCATTGGCTGAGGCACATGACAGCTACATTCAGGCCAGCTGTTAAAATGCTTAAAAAGAAGAGATGTTTGCCTGACTTTGTGGGAACTAAATTAAAAGATAATGATGGCTAGTGGATCAACAAATGGACCAAGTCTTTTCCAAGACTACCAAAGTCTGTGGAAATATCACACACCTCAGTGGTCCGATTTTTTTTCCTAGGATTACTGTTTCTCTCCCTTGCCTGTAGGTGGAGCCTGGGTCTGACAGCTGTGTATCCCAGGCAGGCTAAGATTCACATCAGCCTTTTGAATTTAGATGCCATAATCAGTGAAGTCATTATAGCCTCTGATATGTAGCTGGGCACTGAAAATCAGGTTACTATAAAAAAAAAAACAAACCCTAGCTTGACATTTCAGAGGGAGAAACATGTGTCAACATGGCAGTTCAAAAGCATTTGGGTTCTCTCTGAAATTGCAAGGAAAAGGAAGGATGTAAGTGAATTACCTACATGGAATATGACAGGGATGATAAATCTACCTGAGAAGGGAGAGCTCTAGGACTCCATTCTGCACCTTTGTACACTGCCCATTGAGTCTATACTAGAACAACAGTTTAGAGGGAATATGCTAGTTGTCTTATCTGTGTCGTGGCTCTATTTGTGGTCTCAAATTCAGGGCTGCTTCAAGTGTTCTAGAAGTGTCAAAATGGAATATTGTCCAGGGGTTCTTTAATTCCAAAAACAAAAACAAAACCAAAACCTAAACAAAACAGAGCTTTCAAAATAACGTACTGAAAAAGGAGGTGCGTGCCAATAATATATGAAAAAGAACAATTGGTGTATCTTATATCTGCTGATCAAAGATGAGTTTGCCATAAATGGATTACAGCTGATTCTATCTATATTGACTTTTATGAAGCACCCACCACTATACAATTTAAGCAAGGAAAGATCTGATCTATAGATATACATTCATGCATTGTTTAAAAAATTAAATACAAGCCAAAATAGATGTTCTGTGAGGCAGAGACAAATTTTCTGCTTGAAAACAGCAGTAAGCTTCTTATTGTTTACTAAATATTTGTACTGGATTTTCAGCATACAGAGAGATCATAAGCAAGAGATACAAGCACAAAACAAACAAGAAAGTGAGAGGGTAGACAGAAAGCTAAGCAAATCATTGCATTACAGGATTTTCCAAAGCACGAATGATTTTTATGTAAAAGGCAAGTCCTATGCTGTATGAGATAAAGAATTGTTTAGCATAAACGTGCATCACTGACACTGATAGCAGAAATGGATATTAGAATGGGCTGATCGAATTTTCCTGCCTTTTTTTATACCCCTGGAATTTATCCAGTAACTTGTTAGTTCGCAGTTCCATAATTCTAAAGAAGTTTTTGTTGGGTGATGACTTATCAACCTTCTTGATGATGATTGTATCAGGGAGTTTAAAAGGTGTGAGAAGGTGCCTGAATTCACCCTTCCCTTGCCCTGTGCAGGTTTGTAGCTGTGCCATTTTAGGTGCACTCCTTAGCGCTGATTGCTTGTCCTACTACGTTTGTTTGTCATTGTCCAGGATGTGCATCAATGGGTCTGCAGATTACCAGGTTTAGGAAAACGGACTTGAAAACAGTGTCTTCATCAGAATACTGGACCTATACATGCATACATACACACATATATATGACAATCTGTACCCCGTACGTGATTACGTGACCAATATGTCTGTCCTTGAACAGGCAGTAGTCACCAGTATTGAGGCCATGCTGCTGAGAACGCAGCTGCGCTGGGCAGGGCACGTCTCCAGGATGGAGGATCACCGCCTCCCTAAGATCGTGCTCTATGGTGAACTTGCCACCGGCTGCCACAAGAGAGGAGGCCCGAAGAGGAGATACAAGGACTCCCTGAAACAATACCTCGGCATTGGCCACGTTGACTACCATCAATGGTCCACTCTGGCCTCCAACCGGGAGGCATGGAGACACACCATCCATAATGCTGCTGATTCTTTGGAGAATGCACGCAGAATCAGTCNACATAACCTTAATACTCTCAGCTGTCCTTTCTGCTCCTTTGTTGGAGATGGCTGGAGAGTTGGCAGAATGAGACATATGTCTGTGCTTCGGTGGTTGCAGCTCTCATCTGATATATTAGCCCAAACCCACCCTTCATTGGAAGTTTATGCTAATATATCAGTCTGAGCTAGAGCATTCAAGGTGCAGACACATGTTTCTTCTGCTTTACCTGCTGTTGGGGAAGTAACTTCTGGCAGAAGAACAGGGTAGACAGCTGGGGAGAGGTAACATCTTAAATCACATCAGCTAGTCTCATTGGAGCTCATCTGTCAAATACATTTACACGCTCAGAATGGGTGTAAATTGACTCTATTTTTCCTGGGACCATCAGTCATACTGAGGGGGACAGCTTGGGATAAAGGCATGAAGCTTCATCACAGGGTATGTCTGCTTCCATGTTGTATGTCTGAATCATCCCTTATCATCTTTCCTGTTCTTGAGAGAGACTGAAGTACTTGGGCTTGGTGACTTGCTGCATCCCTGCTAACTAATGAACAAAGGCTGGAATGTAGAGTCAAGCATTGGCCCACAGCAGCTCCTGCTGCTTTACTGTTAGCATGTTCCTCACCACCATTTTAGGATATGTCAGCCAGCATTCCCACTGGCAATGCCTGGACATGATCCAGATGGCAAACTCCAAACAGGTAATATCCCTCTTGAAGACTTGTTTCAGCCTGAGGTCTGAGCAAAGGGGCAATAGCAGGAGCCACCTCTAGAGAGTGGGCATCACTATCGCATCACCTCTCATGCTAAAATAACGGCTTCTGGGAATGAAGAGTCTGGGGTTCGGATGGATGTGGCTGCTAAGATCACTTCTCTTGTCTTCAGTTTTCACAGTGTTTTCCTGATGGCATCTCACACCAACTTATGCTGTAGCTTCCTAGATAAATTCATGCTCAATTCTATCTCTGCAATTTCCATATCATGTTTATTCAGAATAAGTTGGTTTTGCTTCTCTCAGCCCTGCGGGGTTAACCTGTCTTATGAAATTCAAATGTCCTCCTCCTGCTTTCTGTGTTGTAACACTTCTTTCTTTTCCTCCTACTTCTTTGTTGGCTTCGTGGACTGTGCTAAGCTTGCAGGAGATACCAGAGGGCTGAGAGGGAGATGTCTGCCCTAGACAGCTCCAGAGCCAACTCCAGCCTCTTCAATATGGGCTGCATTATGATGCATTGTGCAGTACTTTTGAGCATGAACATAACACAGCTGCATACTCATTACTGAGGAACCTTTTTTTCAGATTCCACTCTGAGGAATAATACACCAGTGGGCCAAAGATCTAATACAGAAAGCATTAAGAAGATAGGAATTTCTCCATCAGCTCCGCAGTTTTCAGTTGTACTAAAGGAAGATTCCTATTTAAGAGAGTATTTTATCTCTCTGTTAATGCCTAATGTGTTGAACTGTTACTCAGGGTTTTGCTATCACAAAATAAGATAGTGAAAATTTCTGTGTAGCCAATGGTTCTTTGTACTACTTATAGCTTCTTTCAAGGGTCTCAAACCTCTCTGTCATAGCTCTTTAAAGGACCTTATTTGCTTAGACATCCAAATTCCACTGAACTGAGTGCTTAACTCATAGAAGACATTGTAAAATATTACATATTTGAAAAATTCTACGCAATGTCTATTAACAAATACATTTAAAAGCACATTATTCCCCCTCATAACAGCATGGATGATTAATAAGACTTGGACAATCTGTATTCCAGAATGTATTCATTCAGAATTGCAAAGGGAAAGATGCTGGATTTGGGCTATTTCTATGTTACTTTAAAATTCATTGTATGTTGGAAGAGCATAAAGTGTCCTGCAGAGGAAGCAAGGTAGTAGGTGTGGTCTCCCAAGCTACCATGCATCATGGCAGAGGTAGGCCAGCCAAGGAGTATGACCCAGAGGGAAGAACAATGGCCTTGAACCCCAGATGTGCAGCACTTGACACAAATGTTGTGTTTGCTCCAGGCTTGACTTCAAAGGGAATATTTTGTTTTTTCTTTACTATTGAACAACCTCTTTCCCTTTCTCCCTTGGAATTTCTTCTAGCTGGTAACACTGGGGCTTTGACTTTTACAGGGCTAAAGGCAGGGGAAAGAGTTTTCTTCACAGAAGCAGACATGCCATCTCTAGCTCAGCTCCTATTGCAGACTGTGTGATTTGAGCATGTAACATGCAAGCATTTTTAAAAGCAGTACAACTAATGAGGTAGGAAAATGGAGAGTCAAGATTAAGTGTCTTAGCAAAATCACTCAAGTTTCTTGTCCCTTTTCCACTGTGGAAAGGCCTTGGCACAAGGCAAACACAACTAAACATAGCTGTAAGTAGTTTTAGTCCGTCGTGTGACTACAAAGAACCAGAATATTCCAAACATAAGCAAGAGGCTTTATTGCTTTATTTGCAGTCACACATAGCACACAAATCCTCATTTACACAAAGAGCATGCTGAAGGCAATCTTTCCCTGCGCAGCATAGGGCTGTGACCTTGCCAGATGCTGAGGTCACACAGCTGCTCTAGAAGGTATTTAGCAGCCTACAAGGTTAAGTTTGACAATTCCACCTTGTGCCCTGCTGTCTGAGTGCTCCTGCATGCTGCATTTGCCTGCCTCCACAGATAAACCTCATCTTCCCTGATTGCGAGATTTAAGTTTTTACCCGAAAAAGACCAAAGGTTAATGTGGAAACAAAGCAGCATGGCTGTTATTTGGAGTAGATAGCAAATAGTTCTGTGCCCTCTGGTGCATTGCTTTAAAACTCTTCAGTGAAGGGGAAATAGGGAAATAGTATTCTGTAGGAATGTAGTTCGAGTTTGAGTGGTTCATCTGAATGGGAATTCTTAAATTTCCTGTGGTTTTCTACATCCTGGCTTCTTAAAGAAGCAAGAGACAGGCAATCATTCTGTCTGCCTACACGTTAACCTGTCAGTCATGATCTTCTCTGGTATCAGCTGACTTATTTAGGCCAAATTTCTTAACAGGATAGGTAATTCAAAAACCATGAAATTCTGTGAGTACCAAGGAAGTTGGTGGCTGGACTAGGGAAGCAGACTTAAATGAGTGCCCTGACTGGGAAACAAGACAATGGTGAGAGGTGAGGTGTAACTTGCCCAGTGTGTCCTGTCAGCTGGCTGATGGGCATGTGCACAGCTTAGAGCAAACACAGCATGTGCTGCCTTTTGTCCCCGCTTTGGGTAGGTGTTGGGGATGCTGCATAGATGTATGTGCACAGAGAGGGGGCTGCTGCCATTTAGGACCAAATGATATTGCACAGTCTAAATGGACTTAGATACCAGAATATTTTAATCACAGATATATGCATTTTTATGAATTACATGACTTCTTTTTTCAGAGGGAGAGATGACACTGCCCAAGAGTAAAGGTGGATGGGTCAGTGTAGCAGCTCCAACTGTTCCACACAGAGTCCCAGCACTGAGAGGTGCAAGCCCTTGGGTTCTGTCCACAGGGGACTCCAGGTGCTTTCAGATACAGGTTTCAGTAGAGATTAACCAGCACTCGATTAATCCAGGTAAATTCCCTAAGTGCATAACACCTGTCTACTGCCACCTGCTGATGTGGTCATTCTGCTCATCTGGACAATCAGTTCATGACCTGTTCTTGCATAAGTTACACTTCTTAAATTGAAGTTATTCTCTTATCCCATAAGGTTAACTGAAGTTCATTTGCTAACATCGTTGTCAACTAGGCCCACCTTGTGCAAACTTCTACAAGGAAACACAGGGGAACTATACAAATAGAGTATGTCCATAGGAAATCAAACAGAATAGCTGGAGAAGCACCCTATGACTTCATCTTATGTTGGACGTAGGACTGGCAACATAAGAAATGTGAGTAGCTTTTGCTGCTGTTGCTTGCAAACAACTTGTTAACTCCAATGTTCTTGAGCAGTAATATGCACTCAAACCACTGATATGTGCCCACAACCTTAAATTCACCTTAGCAAAGTTTTTCTGTGTGTATTGGTTATTTATTACTGCTAGAGCACTGTGGATGCCCAAGGGATTTCAGTAGCATGGGGATATGATTACACTCAATAATAAAAATAATGTGCTGTAATAAATCTGTCATTTAGGGTAGAAAATATTGACTGTTAATAAAATTACCTGTAGTAGGGACTAAATTATTTTAGTACTATTAAAAATTCCAATCGCCAGTTTCATGGAGATGTAATTCCTTTTACTGTGGTTGCAGGAGCTGATGCGTGGATGGAGGAGGTGGAGAAAAGTGGGTGACTGAAAGCAAGGCCTGAAACTGTCACAAGGTAATTGCAAGAAATGGCAGTGGCTGTGTAACAGAAGGTTATAGTCATGGTGCGGAAAATAATTCCTAATTTTTGGAGGACAGCAGCCAAAATTGGGCAAAGTGCCAGGCATGAGGCATCCTTGGATCAGGAGTATTCTGATAGTGTGGCTGGGGAAGAAGCTGTGGGGGAGGGTCTCTGGTATGAGGGTTTATTCTTTTGGGCTATCTCCAGTCTCCTCTGAGTTCCTTTACTGATTCTATGGGGAACAGGCAAATGGAGAATTTAAAGTCTTGGTTGCTCTAACCTATTTTAGTCAAGCCTTGTGGGGAGAGGTCATGCAGGAGAGTAAAACAAATGAGTGAACCAGGGGTATGGTGTGGGGTCAGGCAGGAAAAGAATTTGGTGAGGAAGGTGGCCAGGAGCAGAGGGCATGAAGGTACTTAAGGTTGCAGTCAATGGTCTTTTCCAACCTAAATTATTCTATTATTTTACTTGTAGGCCTTCATGCTGTTTCTGAGGGGTGGTGTTGCCAGAGAAGGGGAGAGGATGCAAAAGTTCTATTGCCGTCTCTACTGAGAACAGTGGGGTGGCCGACAGAAGAGGAGATACTGGAGAGCCATCTAGGAAGAGAACTGAGTAGAAGCAAGAGGTCTCTGGTGATTTCTCACTAGGGAGGACTGAACTGTATGTTTCATAGGGACTGAACTAAGCTGCAAGCAGGCATAAAGCATAGTAATTGCTACTGGAAAAGCACCCAAAGGTGAACAGGAGGCATTGTCCAGCTGTGTCTCTAGGTTTGACTAGGACTAAGAAAAGGTGAATGCAACCAAAAAAGAAAGTGAGGCTAAAGGGTGTGAGAGAAAATGGACAAAACTCTTTCGTCACTGTCTTGACACAAGAAATATGAGACATGACTAAGCAGAAAGATCTCATGCATGAACACAATGATGATTTAGTTGGCATTACAGAAACCGGGCAGGATAATGCATGTGACCAGAATACCAATAAAGGAAGATACGATCAACAGCAGAGGAAAGAAAAAACTAGGGCAGAAGAAAATGAGGTTGTATAATGATGAATCAAAAAGGTAATTCAACTTCTTTTCTGAGCCAATTTTTTTTCCCTTGTGTTGAACTTCTGACCTGACATTCCCATGTGAATCAGGCCCAATATATTTTAAGATAAAAGTTAGACCATGAAAAGAAGGCTTTATGGTTTTTAATAAAGTAGATACCCATTAAAAACGTGTTTCCTTTTTAAGTGATCCTGTAAGCATGATCTCATTGTTACAGCATGATTAATAGAGGATCTGTGTGATTCCAGAAGGTACAGGGCAAAAAAATTTGTGTTGTCCTCTAGAACAGTGAGCTGGGGCTTCCTCTAAACTCTTGAAACAAGTAAAATAGGGTAAACAACACAGTTTAGCTCTTTCTGTGGAGACTGACCTGAGAGTGAGTAGGAATTGGGAGACTTCTACCTGTTCTACATTCTGACTGTGTCAGCCTGGTCAAGTAACTTCTGCTTTTTTTTCATGATTGGGTAGCTCAAATATTGCTGATCAGCTTCACTGTGGCCTTTGAGTATTCATTAGCAAATGTTTTGAAAATTCTCTGATATTCCACAATGGTCATGGCTAGATAAACATGTTAAATTTTAACATGATCTCTTCTATACATTGTTTGTTATGGGATCAGTTTCCATGTCTGGAGAGCTTGGACATTGAATTATTGACAGATTAAAGATGCAAGCATTGCTACAGGTTTTAATTCAGAATGGTCTCTGTACCAAGCAGAAGCAAAATAGTGAGTCAAAATATTAGAAGATTTTGTGAATGTATGGCAAGACAGTCTTATCTTTTTTTTTTTTTTTTTTCTGTTGTTGTTGTCTTTTTGGGGAAAAGGAAAGAAAAAGAAACGGAGGAATAAAACAAATTAAATGTTCCTCCATCTAACTGACTTCTCTCTGGGTATCACCACAGTGAGACTGGCTCACCTAGTGTAAGGCACATAGTGACTCTATTTTCATTAGCACCCTGAGACTTAAAAATACCTGTGGGGGCAGAAGCTGGACTCTTCTTACTTGTGTGTGAAATCATCAAAACAAAAGGCACTGAGCTGCTCTGGCAGGTCCCAACATATATTTCCACAGTTCATGGTCAAAGTAAATCTCTTTGGACATACCCCTATGGTGAGTTTGGTTTGCATTTATAGAGAAACTAAAGTGTTATTTTGGGGATAATGACATTACATACTCTGGTTTACCCCAACTAGAGTATGTTGGAGTTAAATGAGGCAAAGAAACAAGCCACTGTGGCATCACAATAACAATTGCACTTGTGAAAAACCAAAGAACTTTCAGTACTGAAGTGTGGCAAAAATAAAAAAGGAGATATTTTATACAGTAGTCATACACAGGGAAAAAAAAAGAAAAAGTTCAAAACTGAGAAGAGCCAGATCAAATCACCAGAAAATAATGGAAAAGCTTTCAGGTATTTTAGAGTCAAAGCATGAGATTTTTTTTATTATTATTATTATTACTTAAAACATCTATTGGTGGAAAACCCCCCATTGTTGGCAAAGAAATATCTCATCAGAGATGCTCGTACATTGAGTGTCCAGTGATTTTCTTATGCGAGAGATTAAAGAAAAATAATATTGCAAGTAATGGGCTTCTGAGCTGTTGGTCAGTTGGACATAAGAAAGGCTGCGATGCAGCGGTGTCTGGGTTGGGCTGAAAGTAAGGGTTGAAATTTCCTTGCTCAGGTGAACACTGTCCATATAACCCGAGTTCACTTTACAGGAGCATGAGAACTTCTGGAGGTATTGCTAAAACCAAATTAATACCCCAATCTACTTAATGTAGTCCAGACCTGGAATATGGACCTGGAAGCATTTCTGCTGTTTGGACTTTTGGTTCAGTTCATTACCAAGGGAGCCCAACCCCATAATTTCAAACAGTTTTTTGCATGTAGTGATTTCAATCTGCCCTTGCAGGTGATAAATGGTTCTCATTGCCTTGGTAGTTCTTCGCTTTCTATTGTTGGAAAAACAGCCCCATGGTATTGGTTCTGACATATCTCTAATAAGGATGCTAGAACTTTCTGCAAACCAATTATGGAGTTGATAGAAAGGAATGCAAAGCTGTCCTCTAGTATCAGCTGGAGATGGGGCACAGGGAGGATGGGAAAGTATTAAAAACAGTCTCATAAGCCCAAAGGCTAACAATATCAAGACAACTTAAAATACAAGGTAGATTAAAAAAAAAATCCATTTGGCTGAAGGGAGGGTGTGTATAGGAATTGTATAGAAAATGAACAAGCAGGGAGATGGAATTGAACAGATAGCCACCCAGTGCACACCGCAGACCAGGGAGGGGAGGAAAGAGAAGCCAAATCAAATCACATTTGCTTGGGGCAGGAAAGAAACAAGAAAAGGCCTTATCAAAACATCCGGAGAGAGTGAGGCATCTGAGAGTTTCCAAATGAGAAAGTGAGGCGAGGGGGAGGACAGAAGAGTGGTGGAGATTTTCAAACACTTTTTGCTCGATTTTCTTTGCTTCAGATCACACAATTAATCCACCTGAAGGACTGTTTTTCAATATCATTGACTGCTTAAGAAATATGCACCTCCTCAACCCTTCTCTCCCTACCACCAGTGGAAAGCATCTTGTGGGTTAGCACCCCCTGAGAGGGTGTACCATTTGAGCCATAGAGTATTTATTGGGTTCTGGGAGCAGCAGTTACAAAGAGAAATGTCAGAAGGATGGAGCTGACAACTGCAAGTAGCCCTTGTGCCAGTCCTCTATAGTTTATTCTATTCATCCTAGATGAATAATCTTAAAGGATCAGCAGGACTTCTGGGCAGAATCCTTATTTCTTCTGTAAGCAGGGGGATGGAGTGGGTGACAGGCACACTACCTCTTGATTAGGAATACAGAGGAAACTCTCATTTGAAGAATTTTCCTCTATCTTCAATATATATCAATATATAAGATGTATCAATTTATCCCCCTTCAATGTATATATTACTTTTTTTCACAGAACGGCAACAAGTGAACTTTTACCTGGCATTGCTGAACAAGGGCCTTAAGACTATCCGTCTAACTTTCAGTGTCTGACCTCAGGGAGACAAATCAGGTGAGCCTGGTGGCATTACCTTGACTGAACCAGAGCCCTAGATGATAAAAGTGAGTGCAGGAGACCTGTTATGTCTCAATCTCAGTAAGGAACCTGAGATAATGTTGCATAGTAGAAAGAAACTAAATGAATTCCTAGCTGATCAAACATGCTATCTGAGGCCTTGACAGATGAGAAACAGAATAACATCAATGGGTTAAAGTAGAATAAGAAAGACTTTTACAAAGAGATCAGAGGAAAAAGTAGCAGTAGGGAGAAAGGTCCATTAGTAAATGAGGATGGGAAAAAAAATTAATGATGGCTCAAAAATGGCTGAAATTGTGAATTTGGTTTTACTTCCTCCCAAAGCATCATGAACAAGACTGAAAAATGAAAAGAACGGTTTGAAAATGGAAAAGACAAACTGTAAAATAGCTGTTAAAGATATGTATGGGAGGCTTGCGACAAGATCTATTGTAGGTCAGCTCTTATGGGCAAGATGCTATACCAGAATGCTTTGGCTCCATCCAGTCCCAGTCAGATCCAGCTGGGATCATCAGACAGTCTCTATAAAAGGCTCAGAACAGAGCTACAGAAGAAAATCCACTTTTGCAAGAATCCCAGATCCTAAAATATTCAAAAGGAGCGGAGTAGTAGGCATGAGCCATAGCAGTATGGTTTTGGTTAAAATGGAACCAAGTGTGTTGTGACAGAGAGTGGAGCTTATTAGCAGCTCCACACAAGAGTGGAGGAACTGACCAGATGTCTAACACACAGGCAAACACCTGCACCATGTCTGTGCTAGGGTACTTAGCTGTTAACTTCCCTGCAATACTGACAATTATTTCTGAAAAAGCAGCGAGATTTGAGGAGATAATGAAAGCTTTAAGAAAAGTGAGTGACCTTCAGAAAATAAATGATCCTAAGCAACCATCTTTTCAGACTAATTTCTATTTTCAGCAAAATAATAGAAAAAATATTTGGAAAATCACCAAAAAGTT
This sequence comes from Grallaria varia, assembly GCA_013396735.1. Taxonomy (NCBI): domain Eukaryota; kingdom Metazoa; phylum Chordata; class Aves; order Passeriformes; family Formicariidae; genus Grallaria; species Grallaria varia. The sequence goes on from VWZG01008667.1 coordinate 448,956, forward strand.
CACGGATAATGAAACCATAAGCAACAGCAAGTATACATAGAAACTGCATGGCCAAATGCATTTTGTATTAGAAGAATGTAAATTTGAAAGACAAAGGGCAGTTATAACATGTGGATTTTTGCAAAATATTGGATAGCTTTAAATTCTGTATTAGCGTACATGAATTTAGAGAGAAATATTAGAGAATGAAAACAGTTTCACAGAATGAAAACTGTCCTTGGAAGTTTGAAAACAAGGTGTTGTTTTTTTTTTAGCTGACAGCTCATGCAGCTCCAAGGGAGGTGTCCTTTTCCAGGCCTGGAAATATCTTTGGGAAATTCTCCTGTCTCTGCCTAGGACACAAATGAAAACTTGGGGCTTGACTTTTTGGAAGATCTCCGAGGTTATCTGGGAATTTTCCCCTTCTTCTCCACTCCTGAAAAATCAGCACTAGAAGATGACTGAAGAGGTCCCAAAATCAGTCTTGCTTAATATGACAATGTTGATCTTGTTGTGCTTCCCTAGAGCAGGCTCACGTAGCAAGCGCTGCGATCTGAAGGCGGTTCCCATGCGAGGATTTTGAATGTGCATGTGAGACTTTGGAAACTGTTCTGCCTTTCTTCCATAATCTTGACCTGCAAGCCACAGATATTCCGTGCAAAGCATGGTTGGCTGTGGTCACAATCTTTGGTTGGTTTGCAGACAATGCATCTGGCACTTAGATTGGGATGATAGCACTAATGAACATGGTAAACTACAAAGAGTTATTTCCTTTCTTCCTGCCCAGACAGGAATGTTTTTCAGTTGTACTTGTCTTTATAAATAATGCAGTGTTTCACACAACTTCTATCTGTCATTTTAATTTGTTTCCTTTCACCTCTCCTCCCCCAACACATGTTCTTCTCCCTGTGGACATTTCTGTTCACTTTCTCTCTTTCCCCTCCAGAGTCTCTGTGTAAAAATGAAAAGAAGGAAAAAAACCCTTTGGCTGAAACCTGCTATTTTGTTTATCTCCAAGCTGTCTGTCTGCTGTCCACATACATTGCTATTTTGTGTCAAAGGGATAGAATAAATCTTTGTGGTGAAAACCCCAAACTTTTGAAGCTGGGTAATGCCACAAGTCCCTTGTCACAAAGGTGGAGCTTGGCAAAATCCGTGCCACTTGGGGAAGTCTCTCAGAGGCTCAGGCTCACATAAACACCCTGATGAGTAACTACAAGAGACTACTGAAGGAAAGCTTGGGTGAGATAGGTTTATTTTCCTCAAGGTTCAAGCTACAACTAAAGAGAGGACAAGAAAGGGTTTACCCTTCCCTTGGAGTGGTTACTGACTTTCTCTTTGGCCCACTGGAAAATGAAACAAAATGTCAGATAACTTTGTAATGAGCAACACCTCATTAGTAAGATATCTGGAGCTTCATAGAAACTCAGTTTAGAAAGAATAGTTTTACACGCACAGGGAAAAAATGCTGCTCTGCCATTCAGGCAATGTGGGGAATGTGTCCAGTTCTTCCATGAGCATCACAAAAGACCTTAGGCATCTGATTAAGGAATCCTAGAACTTTAGCTGCTCATCTATAGAATTAAATTAATAATACCAAATAATTGTATCTCTGTTTTTTGGGGCTGTGTCTCAGTGTGCACTTATCCCATGCCTGGCACAATGGACCTGTGAGCACTGGTGAATAATTACAGAGAGATGTTCTAGGAAAAGTAGTTTGGGGTAGTGTGAAAGAATTTATGGTGGTTACAAAGCACTAGATAAAACTTGCTCTATAGAAGTATAAATACCTTTCAGACTAGACAGCTCAGTTCTACCAGGGTGGAGGGAATTGAATGCTAATTTTGCAGCTTGCAAGGGCAGCCACCTCTTTTCCCTCTCCCTTAAAGAGCCAAGTTACTGCTGTCAGTGCTGTCAGAAATCTAATCACTTCTGTCTTACTTCCTTCTCAAAGCAAGAACACATTTTTAACTACCTCAAGATGTGTTGGGTTAACCCAAAGATGGGGAAACATTCCATGACTTAGGCTGAGGTAGCACTGAAAATTTACACTTACAGCAAGACTCTTTTTGAAAATTTTCTTAAGGAAATTTTCATCCATTCAGGAAACATTGCATCACAGGAACAGGTATGTTCTGCGGTGGGGTATGAGCTTTCTGGAGCTTGCAGCAGAAAGAAGGCACAAATAAGCTGCCTGGTCAGTCTACCCCAAGGCATTTTATGTTATCAGTGTCCCTAATAAGTTCTTTTTTACAGTAGAGTTCCTCTGCTGAGCTGTATTATTCTGGCTTTCCAGGCCCAGTTGAATTGAGACTCTCAAGTTTTTTACTTAGGTTTTTCTCTCAAATTTCACCTTAGAGAGTTCACCAGCCCTTCAAACTTCTCAGCTGTTCAAGAATTGTTCCCTGCAAGCTACCCATCTTCTCTTATCTTCCTGGGCAGACAGACAGCCCCAGGAGCCAAATACTTGGGAGAGAAGATGAGATGTCCTAAAATATTTCTGCTTTCTTCAAAATATTGATCCTCTCTTGATTTTATTGTTTCATCTTAAGGAAAGGAAAAAAAAAATAAAGCTTACAGTTCATTTAGGGAGTGAATAGGAAGGAGAGCTATTTTGCCTGACTGTCTCCAACCATGCCCTCTATTTGCCTATTTATTTCTGACCTTCTTCTTGTTGGGCCCACATGTAAAACACTACCAGGCTAAAACACTTCATTGTCTGCACCAGAGGGTGCAGCAGACAATCTGCTTCATCCTGATGACAATACCTATGTCATGAGCAAGTGGTCCAGTAAAATACCACTTCCAACTACAGAAGGCCAGTCATGTTTTTGAATGGGTAGTATTGGTCAGACCATCCTTGGCAATGCTTGAAAAGATCATTGGAAATCAGCCCCCTTATTAGCTGCCACCTCACTGAAACCCCAGTGCAAAATATCCTTTATGTGGCCAGCATTGTTGGGGTTGGGGGTGTGTGTGACATCCAACCTAAGGAAGAGTTGCTTAGCAACTGTGTCCTGCCCTCAGGCTGCCTGCAGCTGCCTGTGATGTTCTGCTTTGATGATGGAAATTCTTCCATCTTGTGTTCTGGGGGCTCTCTGTGTGTATCCCGCTGGGTATATGTTGTGAGCATAGATTTTTTTATTGAGCTTGTCTGATCTTACCAGCTTAGATGCCAAACTCACCTGCTCCTGCAGTTGGAATTCATCTTTGCTAATTACAAGCAAGGGCTATTTTTCTGACATCTGGTTTACACAAGAAACTTGTACCAGTTGAATGCAAGTGAATTACAGACTGGTTGCCTAAACTGGTTCTTTTCCCTCTTTTGTGGAAACTGGTTTTTCATGTCCCCTTGTGGTGACCTTCCCATTAGAGGGCTAAACAAGTTAGTCTACACAAGATGAGGAGGGATTGCAACAAATCAAGTTGGAGATAGCTAAAGCAATTTTTAAAAAATAATTTAAATGAGTCATGCTAACAGGCACTCAGTGTGAAGTGATCAAGTTATCGCTTGTTCCAGTGAACACATTTTACTTGCTGGCTTGGCTGAAGGCACAGAGCAATAGATGGTTCTGCCAACAGCTGAGTCAGTGGAAGATAATGCAGTTGCTGATAGCTGCCCCATGGTGCTGGTGATGCCATCCTTCAAAGAGTTGCCAGCTGAGCTGCTTGTTTCATTGCTCCTCTCTGTTTCAGTCTAAATGAGAGTATCTGTCTTAAAGAATAAAAGTAGCAAGTCTCTAAGCTGGTGGAGTGGACTAGGCTGTAACCTCTGGTGGAGAAGGCAGTTCACAGCAGGCTCCTCTTTCCTTGACTTGCTTGGTATAGCAGAAGGTCCTGCATGCAGTCTTAATCTTGCATTTGGGCAGCTGCCATGTTCATGTTTGGTTACTCATTGAGCTCCAGTAACTTTAAATGCTTTGGATGATGGTAACGTATTCCTCTGGTGTAAATAACCTCAGAGTCGTTCAGAATGAAATGACTCCGTAGAAATCCTGAGCTGGCCAAGTCTCTGAACAGACCTAGCTAAAAAAAAATATGTTTCCCTTGTGAGCTACCTCTGCTGACAGCTCTTTTGGGAGGTAGCAAGCAAAGGTGCTGAATATCAGAGCAGAAAATGGAAATAGACAACGCTAGCTGTGTTTAGGTGAGGACTTGTTTGCTTCCCGTGGTGCCTTCTCAAGATCACTGTCAGAGCCTCCACAGGAAGAATTTTTCCCCTGTTCCTGCTGTCTCGGGGGAACTGTTTGATAGGCACAATGGATTTGCTTGCAAGCACTTTAAATGATTTCCAGGGCTTTAAGTCCCAGAGGGAATCTAATTCCCAGCTGAAGCTGCTCAGTGGTTCAGGTCAGACCCCTGGAGACAGCCTATCTGATGAACAGGTTCCCCCTACAGGGCAGGGGTTGTCTCAAGCACCTTAAAGGAGAGTGGTGTTATTTGTAAACACATGTTAAGGTATTTTGCCTGCGTTATGTCATTACCATAATCATTACTTTTATTACTACTACTCTGCAGGTTTTGCCTAACAGTTCTTATTTATACACATCGAGGCCATTTCTGTTTTAAGAAATCATGAGATAAGACTAAAACAGATAGATAGGGGAGTGTGAAGTGACTTGTCCTGGTGCATCCAGCAGTCTTGTGGTAGTAGCCACAGCTGCTCTCACCCAGAAACATCAAACCCACTCCCTGGGTCTGTACCTTTCTTCTAATGAGACTTTCCTCTAAAGAGATGGAAATTCCTGAGCTCACAGCATTATTGAACCACGACCCTTTCCTTACAGTAACTTAAAGCATGACTGCATGTTTTTTGTTTTATGTACAGTGTCTGATTTAACTCCAGAACCCTTCTTGTTCCCTTTGCCTTCAGTGGGAAAGGTAATGGTATGGATAAAAGCAGTGTGCAAAGAGCTTGCACTGCAAGAAACCAGAGAGACTGGTGTGGTAAGAAAGAAGTGTTAGGAAGCAGCTGGGTGAGAGGGGCATTGTATAAAGCATTCTGCTGCTTTTTTTGTTCCTTTCCAACAGCACTAAAAATCCATATTTCCCTCACAGAGGAAGCACCATCATAGAGAGAGGCCAAGTCCAGTTCCGCCCACACCATGGAGGAACTCTGAGTGGTACATATATTATTGCTGTATTTAAGGGCAAACAGCCATATACCAACAAAACTTAAGTCTTCCTCAAAACTGACCAATCCTAGTTGGAAACATCACTATTTCTAGGCCACACAAATAGACAGTGGTCTTCAGTCTTGGCCATGCAAATTAGTGAAAGATGAAACAGAATTGGCAAAGCATGAAAGATGTGGAAAAAGAATGGCTGAAAGGGACTGGAGTTGTAAGAGGAGAAAGGATGTCATGTAAAGTAAGAAAGGTAGTTTATAGGAAGATGCAAATCCTTCTGTTAGACCAAATTACAGAGATGGGGAAAAAATCCTGTAGATTTTTTGGTGCAATATACCAAAACCTGATGCAGGTCTTGTTGGAGACCACAGAAAGTGGCTTGACCTTAACCTGCTCACCAGCTGTCTGCTGTCATCTTGACATTCCAATTTTTGGTGTCTTTTCAGACTTTTCAGGCTTCTCTTATGTTGATTCCAATTGGTGACTGTTAAGGACTTTGAAGAGGAAAAATTCCCATTTGCTATGTTACACATAGGGAAATACCTGTCTGATGTTGTTGAGTAGGAACTGCTCTGTGCAGATCCAGAGTGTACCCAGCAGTAGGGCAGGAGCAGGGGTAAGTCGTCTGCTGGAGGGACTTAAGCCATTCTAATTCTTTGGTTTGTTGATAGTGAAATCTCTCATGGGATAGGGTTATGGAGCACTAGCAAACCTACTCCTTATACACCCATTTCTCCTCAGCTTTAAATACTTCCAGGTGCTAGGACAACGACACTGGTGAAGCTATTAAATTTGTCCAGACAGTGTAATCACACTGGGAACTGGAAAGCAAAGGGGCTTGAAAGCTATGCAGCAGGCATGGGAAAAGTTTGGCATAAGCATGAATAAGTATCTCGAGCAGGGAGCTTGTTTTTATTCCTTGCAGCAGGCTCCATGTTCACCGCAGCTACTCAGCTGTCTGAATGTGTACGTAAAGCAGCATTATAAATCTGTGGTGCTACATGTGCGTTTTTATTCCTATTACACTGTATACATATTTTATTATGTTTATCATTAATATTCAACATGGGGTATTAGCAGAAGTCAGAAGCAGTCAGTTCTGCTATGGTTCCTCCAACCGGCTCTCACAAGGGCTTTCCAAAAACTGAGACCTCTTCATTTCTGCCTTGCCTCATATGAGCTCCCTCTAATGCTCATGAGAATCTGCTGCATTTCCTCATCCCTCCCCATCCCATTAGCTTTAGATACAGTCAGGAGCAAATGCACAGCCTTCTGGCATAAACCCAGATTTTACCTAGCTGGATGAAAAGTGACTAGGATTATAATTAGTGTTGGTTTGGGTCTTTTGGCTGCAGAACTGGAAGCTGATCGCCTCAGCCTTTTTCTTTTAATAATAATTAATTATTAATCACCCCAATAGAAGAAGAAGCAAAGGAGAATTACTGGTGATGTGTGGAACAGACATGATGGGAAGAGGTAGAATATTATCTGTTAGTAAGTTGAGACTCTGGAGTCTTATTTGAGGAAATATTTGACTCATTAATTATTGCATTTTAAATAGACTCAGAAGCCCACTGGAGAAAGTATTTCTTCCCCTCCTTTGTCTGCCATGTGCAACCACATGCTGGAAATCTCTATTTGCTCCCCTTTCTGACCTCAGCAGTGCTCCGAGGCAGCTGGAAGCTACAAAGGCATTCTGGTTAATGAGACAAGCAAAAAGATCTCTATGCATCCCTCACTACTTCAGAGAAGTCTGTCTCATCTTGCAGGTCACCACAGAAGAATTCCTCTGTGGCTGGAATGCAAAGCTCCCCAGGGGTTTTGAGTCTTCCTTGCCAAGGTAAAGGATAGGCCCAAACTCAGAGTTTAGGGAGAGACATCCTACGTGGGAGCCATTTTAAAAAAGAGTTAAAAAACAGTCAACCACAACCTCCCCTCTCCCCCCCATATCAATGCCCAAGCCGACCAACCATAACAAAGAAACCCACAGTGATTTTAAGGGGCCCATAAAGTTAAACAAAGTGTCAGAGTTCTTTCCTGAAGTTCATACTTGGCTGAGATAGCTGCACTTGGTGTTGATACAAGATGGGTCTTGCTCAGTGGACATCAATCTCTTATAATGATCATACTGGTGCTTCAGTTGGAAGCTGTCCACTTCCTTTTGTTTCTTTCTTGGAAGAGGAAACCCTACTTTTTTCCCCCCTTATTTTCTGTGACCTCCCAACGTTTCTCAGTGCTATTGATTAAAACAGTCTTCCTTGGGTATTCTCTCTTTCCCCTCCTGGTGTGAATTGTGCCTCATCAGCTCTTGCTCTTTTACTGCTGTTTGAGCCCTCTTTCCTCTTCTCTCTACCTTTCAAACAAGTTCTGTCATTAGCACTGCTCCCTTTTCCGCTGCCAGTGCTAGCTGTAAGGCTGGTGGTGCCACTCCTGTGTGGCCCACACTCAACTCCCACATCTCCTTCAACTTAGCCTTTCATCTCTCTTGTTTGTCTGCCTGGACTCTACCACATCTCGCCTCCACTGTAACTTCTCTGAAGGCCTTCTGCAGGGAACTGTCTGTGCCTGGGTGAAATTCTCTGCTTTCTCCTTGTGTGGAGGCAGCATCGGCTGATTTGCACGGTGCTCATCACAGAACCAAAGGCATTGAAATTATGCCCTTGGTTATGCTTCTTGGGCAAATGACTTGTTTCTTCATGTTTCTGTTTTTCAAGGCATAAAATCAAGATGATGCTTATCCACTTTTTTTTCCCCCCAGTATTTTAAGATCTGTGAGTGAAAACCTGAAGCTGGGGGACAATTGTCAATATGCTTCTTCTAGCACCAACTTTTACTGAGGTCTCACATTTAAATTAGTCAAAATTTCCTTACTGATATCTTTGTCAGGCTCATCTTCCAGCATCCCAGATGCACACACACAAACTGCTTTTGCCACATCCACTCCTTTGTTAAAATCCTTCATCATTGGCTTGTCACACTCTGACCTATTCAGAATTATCCCTTATGTGATTCTTTCCAAAGTCATGCTGGGCACAGCACCTGCAGTCATGAAGAGAGGCTGATTAGCACTGCAGAGATGTAATTCCCCAGTAAGGTGCCCAGATCAGAGTTGCTTTTCTGATTTTCCTGAGCCTTCTGCAAATACCTGTGATGTGTGTGATCACATTTCAGTCAATGAATCCTGCAACTGCTGCTTGCTCCCACCCTTCCCTGTTGCTGTTACTCTTGACCCCAGACACTTTCTCTTGAGTGTTCCTTCCCTCTCCATTCTCTACTGCCACTGCTTCCCTGCTCTGTCAACTTATCCTTCTGTTTCCTCTCTGGGCCGTTCCCACCTTGTTTCCCCCACCTCCCCGCCTGCAATCAGAAGCCCCATGAATATACTGTATGTGCAATGCCACAGCTGGCTGTGTAGACCTTTAACTCTTCTTTTGATCTCCTCTGTTACAGATGTAGGGCTCTCTGTGCGAAGGATGCTACACAGAAATGAATTGTTCTGTGTAGTTTTCCATTATGCGCCAAAAAGAGCCTTTTGACTGCTTTAATATCGTTTTCCCTTCACCACTTGATGGTGCTCTTGGACACAGCAATTCTTCACTGCACTGCAAGAAGGGCCAGTGCAGTCAGTTTCTTCAAAATTGACCACTAGCTCTGAGGAGCTTGATTATTATGGGGCTCAATTGCAATACATAGCTAAGTTCAAACCCATCTCAAAACAAGGTGCTGGGGTTTTTTTGTTGTTGTTTTTTTGGTTTTTTTTGTTTTGTTTTGTTTTGTTTTGTTTTGTTTTGTTTTGTTTTGTTTTTAATATAGGCAGGAGCATAAATTGTTACCTGTTAGGGTGAAAGCCTATTTGCTTCTTTTCCTATTCCCTATTCTCTTTACTAGTTTATTTTCTCCCTATTTGGTCAAACTATTTTCTTCCATTTCCTTTTTTTTTTTTTTTCCTTACCTTAGAGATTCTGTTTCCTTCATGTTGTTTTCACCCATCCTTTTCTCCCAGTGCATCTCCCACATCTTCTAAATGTATTTCCCTGCTTTTATTAGCTTTTATCTGCTTGTCCTTCCTCCCATATTCTCCTGTGATGCTCTCTCTAGAGTTCACAACCTATGTGTAGAGTCAAGTCCCAATAAGTCATAAGAGACCCTCAATATAATTTTCTTCCTCTTACCTCAGAAATTCCCAGATCTTGCCTCTCTCTGCTTCTGCTGCACTTTGTCACCTTGTATTAAAGAAACCTAAACAACTCCAAACTCATCCTCTTTTCTGCATCCTTCTTGCTCCCATGACTGACTTGCTAATTGTGTTGCTGGGAGGAAAAGCATGCCCTGCAAGTTAACAGTACAGAGCACCCGAGAAAAATTCCCTGGGTATTTGCCACAGCCACAGAGAGAAACATTTTAACTGCTGCGAAGAACTCCTAAGAAGGCTTGCAGCAATTCAAGTGCAGAATTCATGTCGTTGGGTATATACTCTCAGAAGCAGAATACCAGGTAGCTTTGGCCACTGCTTTAGGGCTTGAGAATGCCATTGAGGCTCAAGTTAAATTTAATTTTTTTCACTCTGGAGTAATGGTTAAACTCTCTTATGAAATGACAGCAGGCTTCTGTCCAAGCCAGAGGTCATACAAGCACTTTAGCCACTCAGGAAAGCCAAGTTCAAGGGGCTTTGAAAAAATATGGAGGCTGTGTGTGCGTGTGGAAGAGAGAATGAAACTTCGACACAAGTATAGAGAAAGAAGGGAGTTGAAGCCTGTTCAAGCATCTGGTAGTCTGACCCTAAGGAAAAGCCTAGAGTCTGATGCTGTAAGCAAAGAATCTCTCTGGCTCGTTTGATTTTTCCTGCATGGAGGAAAATACGTGTCCATGCATTCTCTGCAAATAAATAAGATGTTATAAAACAAAGCCTTCTTTCCAGCTCCTAGTTCCCCTGCAACAACCCACAAAACCTTGAATTTTTGTTAGTGGAATGGAGGGCAGAAGGCAAAATGATGTTTTGAATTTTTTAACAAAGCATCAGAGATCTAGAAAATGTATTTTATCTGTGAATCTCAAAGCAATATATAAAGCAAGATTGGTTTTTTCTCCCCGCTTTTATGGAGATGAATATTTAGGCTATCCATTGAAGGGAAAGTTTTGACAAGTGACCTCTCATAACTCTCAGAAATCAAATTCTTAACTCCCTATCCTTGCCTACAGCTATTTACAGTGTTGCCTAATGCACTGTCAGCTGCCCAAAAGCACAGAGAGGGAAGGGTTATCTGCTGGTCAAAGGTGAGGACTCAGCTTTCACGCTGACCAGTTTTACTGATACCACCGTACAAACTTGAACAAGTTGTTTGGGTTTTATTGTTAGTCACAGTGATGTAAATAGGAAGTTCTGCTTTAAGGCGTGATCTCCTGGGTCCCGTTCCAAGTTCATGTCTGAAAGAACCCCAGAACAAAGCCTAGAATTGCCAAAGTCCTCCTGTGAAGCAGGACCTGTGCTGTAAAGTACCATGAAGGCAATGGAGCTGGTGGGCCAGACTTGCCATATATGTGATGCAATGTTACAGTTCTCTAATCTGGTCCTTTGTGGGCAAAGCTAGTTTATTTTCTGTAGAAGTTTCTAACCCACAATATTCCCATAACTCTGAAATGGAAGAGACAACCTTCTGTCTGGAATATGATTGAATCCTTGTGAGTGAGATCAGAATCAGTCTCTCAGCACTTAGGAAATTATTATAATAATATTGACTTAGAGGGGCATTGTGACAATTAGTGAAGGACTGTAATATATTTTGGAACCTTCAGATGACAGTAGGAGAACATAATGATCATTTTCCTCCTTTAGTTCTTTTGTATGAGGATCTCAAAGTACCCCATTAGCATTATTAAACTCCAGAGTTCTGTGTGAGGGCGTTAAGTAATTTAATGAATCCATGGTCATAGGACTAATTTTTAGTTGTCTGTATACTGTACATCATGTTGACTTCCATCTTCATTACAGCACCAGTGATATAACTCAGGTCCCCTTGTTCCAAAAGAACAGGCACTTGCCACTTAGAAACTCCTTAGCATCTCCATTAATTATGATGAGCATGGGCACTGTGCATTCCATTTTGCAAATACTGACCCTAACCAACAGGCAGGTGTGTCTTAGCTGCCTCTAGTGTTCACTGACGTCATCTCCCTCACAGCTCTGTGAGGAAACTGGACTTGCATTACCTTTGGAGACAGCCCTGTGTGGGAGAGAGAAGAGACTTCTTGTTCCCTGGAATAGGATCAAGACCTCTTAGTTTGGCAAAGGAAAGCAAAGATACACCTGTATCCTTCAAATATGACTTTTTGAGTTGTGCCTGCTGTTAGTAAGTTACAAACCATTTATTCTATTACCTCAGGAGTCCCAAACTCCTTTCTGGAGGCACCTGCTTCGTCCCTATAACAAAATAAAGCAAATCCTGGTTTTAGTCCTCCATATCACATCTATGTTAGAAACTGTTAGGACTGCATGACTATCTCCCTAATGTTCTACTTGACAACCCATTTCAGTCAGAGACTCCCCCTACCCTAACCTCCCGCTTTGCCTCAACTTAGATCCAGGTTATCCAGAGCTTTACTGCTAGAGCCACCCAGTCTCTACACTCGGATTGTCTTCAAAAGGACACCATCAAATAGTATCAACCCCCACATTGCGAGCATGGTGTAGGCTGCACTGTCTGTTCTTGGCAGCCTAAATATAACCCTTGAAAACTATGAGGAGAACAATGGAATGGAGATGAATTGTGGGGATGTTTCTTCCACTCCTTTTTTTCCCAGGAATGTGCACGTCTATGTATTCAAGTACAGTCAGAAAAAACTCTCTGAACTGCTTAGATCTGAGATAGCAACCATCATTTCTGTACAAGTGAGGCACCAAGTATGAAATAATATGTTTTAGCACGCCTGGAGTACTGCTGGCTCCTCCCAGGGCTACCTCAGAAGTCAGGGAAAATATGTAGACTTCAATATACTAATCTTACTACAGTTTGCAGTGTTGATATTTGAATAACCATATAAGGCTGCTGAGCAGAAGACCTTGCTTGGATGACAATGGTAATTCTCTCTTCTTAGGTCTTCTCCTTACTGTTTTCTGGAGAGTCACAAAAATATAATAAACATTTATTTCTGCATCATTATGCATATCTATATATGTGTGTGGAAAACCAGCACATACAGCTTAAAAAAACAGGTGTGACTGTGGGATGAGAAAGAAGTTGTGTATAGGCGCATAGTGAAAGCCAAGAGCTTCCAATACACTTACAGTTTCCAGTTTGGGCATAGGAATTATTTTTTTTTTCTTGATTTCAGAGAAAGTCATATACTTTTCTAGCACAGCAGTTGCAAGGCAGTGCTAGAGTAACTGGGGAGGAAGGAGGAGGATTTTTTTGCTTTATACCTTTGCAAATTATGACTAGTAGCCTAGGAATAGGGCTGTTTGAGCTATGAGGTCTTGTCTGTGCCAGGGAGAATTATCCCTACATGTTCAGAACTCCTCTGAATGAGCAGGCAGGGTTGCTGCTTGTTTTGCTGTGATCACTGCCTGGCTCAGCAACCCCTCACAATCCCTAGGGCTCCTGATAACTCATGGCTGGGGAGGGACAGCAATTGAAGAGGTAAGCAGGAGCGGGGCAGGAAAAAATGGGTAGGGACACCTAAATGATCAAGAGAGCTTGTATATAATCCCAACTCTTCCAATGTTCTGCAAAGGCCCAAGCAAATAAATTCCTTGTGCAATGCCTCAGTTTCCCTGTTAATTAAATTGAGATAATAATACATCTCTCCCAGGAGCAATGTGGTGAAAGATCAGTCAATATCTTTAAAGTGCAGTGAGATCCACAGATAAAAGGTGCTTCGAAAGAGCATTGTTGAAAGTCCACAGCAAAACCCCACAAAACCTCCTGAACTGAGCCCTCTTGTCAACCTGGATATTTTCACTGCACCTTTGAAGATGAAACTCTGCCGCTTACACTACTTTGCTTCAATTCAGTAGGTTTTAAGAGGCCACAGGGGGACCTGTTAGAGTTAAAATGGATTGAAATTGTCTTTGAGCCTCTAGAATAATGAGTATTTCCTTTTCTTTACATTTTTGGATCCAGATGAGATGCTGTTCAGTTGCTGTCATTCTGCCAATGTATGCCTTTCCATCGCACTGAAACCTGTGCTCCTAGGGTCAAGCATCTGCAAGCAGATGAATGTTTTTTTGGAAGTACATTAAGCAAAAGAAACTTAGGTAGGAAATTTTAATTACTTTTAAACTCTAAGCTACATCTTGTTCTCCCCATTATACACCATTTTGATTCTGCATTACACAGATGCTGGCAATTCCTATTATTTGAAGTAAGGTGATGATCTTCCTAGTGTCTGGGCACATTTCATGATTATTATTATTTTATACCTCAGCAGTGCCAAAAGGAGAGGAGAGAACATTAAGATGCTTGACTAAGGCCTGATTCCCAGGCCTGGCACAGACTTTTTGTGTGAACTTTGGCATGCTGCTATGCAGACTGTCTGTCTGCTTCATTTTCTCATCTCTGAAATGACACTTCCCTGTGTTACAGGGGCAGTGCATTCATTGGTGCAGGTTGTGTCTTACAAACACGGTACAAAAGGAAAGGCTCTGATTCCTGCCCAGTTGGGTTAGATGTTGTACAGGTACACAAAAGGCTGCGTCCCTTTCTTGCGGGGCTGGCAGATTAATACGACGGTAACGACGGTAACCTACTAAAGATGTGTAAAGAAGAGGGAAAGATGCCATTCCTTTGTAACTAAAGGAAGTGAGACTCAGTTAAAACACAGGGAAGCATTATGATAGGCAGGAGAAGTAAGCACTCATAAAGTCTGCTTAGAGGTACTATGGGGCCTCTCTCTCCACAGGCCTTCAAGGGCAATTTCTATCTGAACTGCCATGGTTGTGAGGGATTCTGCTTCTGGTTGGGAGGAGAGTCTTGACATCTTCCTGAGTGCCCTTCAGCTCTGTTTTTAATGCTTGATTACCATGGGGTTTTTCTCTAGAAGTGAAGCTATTAAGTAAATGGTATTTCAATCTCTCTTTTGATTTGTGGAATACTGAAATATTTTAGAGGGAGGTGTGAGATACTTTAGGAATCACTTGTTTGGCAGGCTTCCCTGCAGCATAAGTAAACCTTCTGAATAAAGGTGACCTCTGCTGGGCCTTTATAAATCGCCTGTGATCTCTCCTCCCTCTGCTGTACTGGTACCTGATCTAAGCTGACCCTACTTTGAGCAGTGTGTTGGACCAAATGACCTGCCATGATCTTGTCCATCCCAAGTTATATTTTGAGCCTACAATTCACTTTGCTACTAGGAATTCTGAAGGATGACGCAGACACAACCCTACCTCTTGTATTTATACCGAGAACCAAATTGAGGAGACTATACCTGTGCTACAAAAGTCATAGAAAGTCTCATGGGAAGGGCCCTCTGGAAATCACATCATTCAGCTTTTCTGGGACCATCACCAACAGGAGAACAGATCAGCCACAGCTCGAAAACCTCCAGGGAGAGAGATCCTGTTATCTGATCTGCTCTGCAACTTGGTAGCTGAAAGAAGGCTTGCCAAGAGTCACTAGGCATGCTCTCTTTTTGACATTTAGCATGAACAAAGTCCACCACTGGGACCTTTCTCTTAGACAAAAGCCCACCTTCCTGCAACTTCTCTGCAACCTCCCAGTTCAAATCTAAGATTAGCTTTGATAATCCATGCTGAAGGGAATTATTACTTCCTGGTGATATCAAGAGAAGCCCATTTAAGACAGACAGGCTTGTGTTCCCCTTAGCCTTGGAAAAGCTTGACCAAAATGAGAAAACCCAGGCGCTGCAGTTTTATGTGAAGGTCTTGCTTTTTTCCTACTTGTCCTGATGTCCACTTTCTGTATGAGCAAACTGGTGCTTGTTGCCTCTGGAGAATGCAGACACTGATACTTTCTGCCAGCCAAGTCTTCCCACTGCAGTTTCATGAAACATGCCCTCATTGGCAGCAGGTTACAGGCTTCCACCTGTGAGCCAAGGGCTCATGACAGATGGGTATGAACTGCAAAGTTTGGTTTTGCATTCAGTTCTGGAACTAAACACTTTGAGCTGGAGTTGAAGCAAGGCTTTGTTTAATTGAATCTTTCTTCTTCTCTTCTGCTACACTTTCAACTGGACTTGGGATGCTTCAGAGTTGAGCTCTCTGTTGCCCGAATCTTTGGCTGAAATATTCCAGGAAGCAACACAAACTGGGGAGAAATAATTTCCAAACCAAACCAAAGTTGGATGTAACTGAGTAGCTCCCAGATGAAGCTGCTGAGAGCCTATAGGAGATTCAGTTCAGACATACATGAACAGGTGAAATACTGTGTGCCTTTCTCATGTAGGCATTTTGAGTCTGTGCCTAAACTTACAAGGGACTGAAAAATCACATTGTATTGAAAACTCAAGATTTTCATATGCATCTTTGTACTGTGAAATATGCCATGGTTTGTTCAGCTCCTTTCCAGTCTTTCCAGTATCTAAGCATGCATGCCTTTCCCTCTGTGCCCCACCCCCACCCCTCACTGCCTCCCCCCTTCTTTGCAAGGCACGGGAGAAAACAACACAAGCAAATTTTGCAAAATCTATTTCAAGTCAGTAATTTGCTAAGTGCTCAGAACTTGTCGCTTTTTTTTCTATGTTAAGTAATTTATAAATAAAAATAAATTCACACTCACTCTAATATTTGCTTGTTCTTGAATTCTATTGGTGAGATGTGTGAAAATTGCCTGATGGTTGCGATCACCAGCAAAAGCAAAGTTACAGGGAGTAATTATGGATGGTATTATAGAACAGAAGGATAATTTGATCTCAAAATTCGATCTAATGCTCTCGCGCAGGGACATATTTCTCTAGGAGAAGAGTTTGTAAAACAAAAGAGAAAAAAATAGCATGGATGTGAGCTGTGGAAAAGCAATTATTCTCTCATAATATGGGAACACAGTGTGCTTGGCTCAGGAGAAGTGTGAAATACAGGAGAAAGAAGGGGCTGCAAGGAGGAGCCTTTATGCATCCCAGCAGGGTTACTCAGGCAGGTTATTCAAAATGTACAGTGAAGACACAAGCCAGTGGGGCAAAACAGGTGTGAGAGGAAGGATATACAGCATTGTGCGGGAGGAAGGTATGTTGACATTTTAGTAGTGAACATGAAGGAGGTCTAGGATGTATCAGGCCTGCTTGAGGTCTCTGCCTTGTCCATAATACAGATCAGAAGAGGCAAGAAATTGCCAGGGATGTGAGGCAGAGGCCAAGAGCATCTGGCTTTCTGCAACCCTCAAAGCTCCTTGAAAGCCTTTAAGGGAAATGCAAAGCATATACTGTTAATGATTTTTATTACCAGTAAATACATACCATTCCCCTGCCTGACCTCCAGCACAGAGGTCCCGGAGGGCAGCAGCTGTCCTTATGCACGTCCATGCTTTAAACACCCAGAGAAGTCCAGTTCCCCAGAGGCACTCACCAGGTTAATGGCAATATACAGCTCTGCTTGCAGCTAACAAGATTTATACTTGTTATAATGACTGCATGTTTTCGCTTTAATCAACGCGCGAATCGCCCTTTTATTATTATGGTTGTGGTTTTTTTAACTCCAATTTAATTTATAATTTAATTATGTCCCAGATTGTAATTGTTGATATAATCTACATCTCTAATTCCGTGTTCACTTTGTGGTTCACCCTAACCTTTCAGTGAGGGGCCCAAGAAGTGCAGTGAGAGAGTCAACGCATGGGGCTGGGGTTGACTCTTGATCTGAGCACAAAGAAACTCATTTGATGGCCTCAGACTTATCTGCCTGTGGAGCCCTGTGTCATTTCTACATGCTGCTTTCTCCATGCCCTGCCTAGAAGTCACATGCCAGAAAAGGAGGAGATCACAGAATCATTTAAGTTAAAAAAGACTTAAGATCATGAGCTTTCAGGAGCCCAATCTGGTAGCTGAACATGCTAACCATCTTCTCCCTTCCATCTTAATTTTTTTCCCCCTCATTAAATGTCCCCATTCTGACAGCTATGCTTTGCAGGGGCGTTACATGAGCTCTCCTGACCCTGTCCAATGCAAAAGAAGTCAGATAAGCTTAAATTATTTTTCAGCACATAGGACAATAATGCAGGAGTGAGTGGACTCATAAGACTTACCCATGCTCTGAAGCTCAGATTGCTGTGGATTCAGAGGCCTGTGGATGTCTGTCTCCTCTTGAAGTCCATGGAAGATAGACTTCAGTTGTAACTATGGTGATCTCAAAGGCAATGTTCCTTTTCACGTGCATATGGGCAGTGATATTTCTGAATATGCTGTTTTTGTCAAGGATCCTTAGTGTTAGCCATGAGTAACTAAAGTGTCGGAATATCATTTTTCTATATGAGGCATTGAGTGATACTTGAACATCACATTAGTGAAAATGTGTTAAGTAATGAGGCTTTGAGGATATTTTTTACCAGTGAAGACATATCTGAGGCCAGCTTTCAGTGTGGCAGTGATTTGGTGTTCTTAGCAAAAAACACAGAGCTGGTGCAGGGAGCCCTTGGCTGGGAGAGCAGGGGGGCTGCAAGACAGGGGCAATTGCAGGGCTAGTTCTGGGTAAATCAGCTCTTGGACAATGAAATAAGGACATCTTGAATGTTCAGGTTTCCCACAGGGAAGGCCATATTAGTCTTGAACCAGGAGTAAATTTTATCCAGATTTTGTCAAGGACCTCAGTGTGATTCCTGGGAGGACCTCAAATTTCTTACTGTACTCAGACCCTTCCTTTCTCATCAGTGGGAACAACACCGCTTCCTGGCAGAGCTGAGATTGGCACATCCCTGCTGAGTATACCTTGATATAATTCTCTAGCACATCATGAGAGAAAACAGTTGACGAGCATTTATACAGTATTTCTGTTCTTTAGGTAAAACTAGCAAATGTGAATACTGTTAAACTATCTTAGATTGTAAATTCATACAGAGAAAAAAAAAATAAAGCAGAATCAAAAAGAATGAGAGATTCCCAGGGAAGTCTTCTAGCTAGGAGATCACTTCCCTTGCTCCCTGCAAACGATTGCTTTATGGGGTACATTGAAGTCTGATCAAGAGCTCTTGACTGATACAAACTCATGTTGGGTACAAATGTTGTATTACTGTCTAACAAGAGAAGTGAACAGAAACTGCCCTGAGTATAGCCCCTGGCTGTATATGTGTGATGTTGGCTGCTCTATCCTTCTGGGGTACTAGCACAGATGTGAAGCCCTGTCTTCACCGAGCTGGCTGGTCAGCTGCTTGAAGGCGTCTGAAATGTATTCTACATCCTAATGCAAGAGGAGAAGGGATACATTTGTCAGTACACATTTCCTGGTGGCATAACCCCGTTCCTAAAAACAGGACAACTAGTTTCAAGACCCAAACTGCGAGGACCAATGGGCCTGGAAAAATCTCCTCACACAGGAAAATGTGAAGAATTATTCCACTAGAGTTGTCCAGCCTGGATCTGCATGGACTTCCCTGGGTGTGCCACTGTGGGAGAAGTTAGTGCTGGATTTTCATCTCACTCGTTACTTCCCTACACTTCTTTATGAATACTCCTAGTGCACATTAATGTCCAATAGTTTATGCCACTTTCAAACCTGCCTCACCTAAAGGCACTCGTTTCTGGCAGGGTATGCATTAGGGAATGAATGAAGGGTAGTTAGTGTGCTATAAAAAATCACACCCTTGCTTATTGCACACTAACTTCACTTTATACGTGGAATATTCCAGAATGAAGAGTGTTTTCACTTTAATCAATGCACAAACTGCCATTTTATTATTATGGTTTATTTTTTTCTGATGTAATTTATGATTGAATTATGCTCCAGACTGGAGCATAAAAAATACTTTTATTCCAGTATAACTACTCCCCTTTGGAAGCAGAGTCATTATAATGGAATAAAGTCCATTTTATTCCAGAACAATGTAGTGCTCTCTACCGCCAACAAAGGCCTGAATGTTGTAATTTATAAAGAGGGAAAAGTAAGGGTAAGAACAGAGGGAAAATTAAAGGAAGGATAGTTAACTGATAAAGGTCTTGAGAATATCATACACGTGAGGACTGAATATAGCCCACAGTGAGGAACACTAAACATCCACAAACTAAATAAAAATAATAAAAATGTCTCCTGCCTTCCCTTCATATATCTTATGAGGTGGTAGAAGGGGTTATGGAGAAAGGATTGATGTCTCTTGCTGGGAAGTGAATTATTCAAACTCCTGGCTGCAGGGAGCTCCTACAGTTATGAATCCCGTTTGTCTTTGTGGTGTTGCCAAGGCAAAGGTAGCCTCTGGTTCTCCACGGGAAAAGGGCACCCTTGGTGCTGTGTTCCCCCTTGATGCTGAAGGTCAGCTCCCTGTCTGCCAACTCATTGTCCCCCAGGTCTCAGTACCACCCTGGGCGGCAGCAGCAGAGGCTCCCTGAGGTCAAGAGTGAGCTGTGCTACTTCTCAGGGCTGGTCAGCACAGGCGTATGGGTTATGCACCCCTCAAGCACCCATGTGCAAGGATTCTTCTGCACTTCTCTCTGTAGGATCGGCTTTGGCCAATGTGTTTAACATTTGTAATGGCAACTCAAAATCCCAGCTTCAGGACTGCTAAGATGCAATCAGGTCCAAGTAGCCTGCTGAAGCCACTGGGAAACTCCAAATCCTGGGTTTAACAAGACCTAAAAGCATGCTTTTTATCCCGTAAAACAATGAAACATTATTTTAACCAGAGGGTAGTTATACTTTGCTAAATTCAGCTACAAAAGGAAATGCAATCACCCTCAATGTGCTCCTTTGTAAGTAATGGGCCAAACTGTCACGTGTCACACCACTGCTGTGCTTTTGCACTTCTTGGATAAGGACTTGGTGAGCTTTTAGGATGCACACACAGAAAAGTGATGTTCTTTTTCCTCTCCTGTCAATAATTCCCCATGTGGCAATCAATTTGATCTTTCTGAGGGCCAGGACCTATCTTTCAGAAATTTTACGTTATGATGAATAAGAGTGAAGAAAAGCTTTTACCCGTTATACTGTGAGCTTTGATATCCTTATCTCATACCCCTCACCCATACCCACTCCAGGATCAGAGTGCATGAGACCACACTGACCCCCAGAACACACAGTTCTGCTGTGTGTTCGACTTGTCTGGAGATAGGACAGAGAGCAACTGTCCAGGGAAATATGGGGAAAACACAGCCTGCCTTTCTGCTGTCCCAGTGTGAAACAGAGCTGCCCCTAGTGTGGGTTGGGACAGAGGAGCAGGTGGACAGTCTGGATTGTGCATGAGACTAATATCATAATGCTATATTGACAGAGTACTTGACATTTTTGGTAAACACTGGCGTATGTTTCAACTGGATGTGCTTGTGGGGTGGAAGAATATTTCCTCTCACTGCATATACAGCTTGAAGAACAGCCCAGTCAGGCTGCAGTGCCAAGACATCCCACCTCATTACATCAGGGCAGTTACCCTCAAGATGACCACATGGCTCCCTTGCTGACCCCACACAACTTCCAGAGGTGTAGAAAAGTCTGTTCAAGTCGTGAATATCCTATCCTGGTGGTACCATCTACTTGGACACCATCATCTGATGACAGCCTGAATCTTTTCAGCTCAGCTTTTATTTCCAGACATGGGCATCCTGTTTAGACAGCATATGTGCAGAGTAATAAGGGCCTTGAGAGGAGCTCCAGAGAGATACGGACTGGTGTTCTCTCCACGGCGGCTGTATTAACTAGAGGTGGGCACCAGGGTGACAAAGGGAATTTATATGATATGTCAGCTAGATACAATATCCTTCAAAATATATTGTCTGTTTCTTGAGCAGGGGTTAGTGTCTCTCATAAAACTTTTGGCTACACATAAGGAAAATAAGTATTAAAAGATTTAGGTATAAATTCTGTCAAGATCAAATAAATCCATCTGCTTCTGACAGGTAGACTCTGCTGTGTCTGGGGAAGAGAAATCTGTGGGATGAGACCTTAACAGACTTTTCTCTGCACTGCAAGTATATTAACAGCAGTGATTCCAGCAGTGACCTGCTCCTCACCCTGGGGAAGGCTGACCTCCTGCCCGGCAGCTCTGCTCCACCTCAGACCTGGCAGCATCTGGCTGAGCAGTTTAGAAGCTGCCTGGACATCCTTCATGCGACCTTGCAGGTGGGGCAGACACTGTTACTCTCGGGTGAAGTCTCCTTCCCGGGAATGCGTGGCAGTTTTGGAAAGCCAGAGAAGCCCCTGCCTGGCTTCAGGCACTGCGTCAACTACCTGAGTCCAAGTGGGAAAGACCCTGCCAGTTTTGAAGGCTTTTGAGCACTCCTCTTCGGTTATTGTTGCTCTTATTTTCTCTATAAATCTATTAGCTTTACCAGCCCCATTATATGGCTATTAGGCTGCCCATTAGCAGATGCTGTTGATGGCTTCGCACAGAGGTCTCAGCATGGGTTCTTTCTTTGTAAAAGGCAAGGAGAGAGAAGTGGGGTCAGGGAGTGGGACCTGGGCTACAGTGAGAAAGAGAAGGGGGAAGGCGAAAAGCCACTGTTACTGCCAACTGCCCTTCAGGCAAGAGGGAGAGAGCACAGTAGTTGGAAATATGGTTGAACTAAACCGATAAATCCCAGGTCGGGGCTGGTTGCTCACACAGCCGTGGAAGGACCAGAGCCCCTCAGGTAATGACTGTCATCAGGTTTGCTGCCTGGCTTTGACGCCAACATCACTTCAGAAATGCAATTGAAAAAGAAGTAGGCAAGAATAACTGTTTGTGGTATAGGAAGATCCTGCAGTATCCAAGAGAAGCATCTTAAATCTGGTACTCCAGATCACTGGCTCTTCCCACCTGCCAGGCAACTGGCTTGGCATCTGCAGGGCAATGCTTAGCATTTTGTGGCACTAGGACTAGTCCAAGCATACATGTCCCAGGTTGGCATCAGAACATCTTTCATCACGAGCACAAATCATGCAATTATCCCAGCCTCTGTCTGCTATGCGTTGCCATCTCTGCGCATTTCAGATCACCTGAAATCAGCTGGGTCCTCCCTGTGGACACCCTGGGAAGCAGAGGAAGCTCTCCCTCCCTACAGCCCAATAGCAAAGGAAGGCCCTTCGGTTCTTACGGGTGGATGGGCTTATGAGGGGACAGCAGCAGTGTCTGCAAAGCAGAACTAACAATCGCATTTCAAAAAGTAGTGAAAATTGGGCAAAAGGTGGCCACATTGTAAAAGTAACAGACCTGCCCAGATACACATGTATGGCTGGGAAAATACCAAGTGGATTTATATCATAAAGCTCTGCCAATACCTCTGATCCTACCCTGCAGCATCCTCTCCAATTCCAGTTTTTCTTGTTTCCCTAATATGCATATGTGCATGCACACAGAGTTTTGCCAAAGCACCCTCTGTCCTGACCCTCTTCTCTGGCAGCTGTAGTGGTTCTGGGTATCCCCAAAGTCTGAGCAGTCAAGCAATCATGCTGAATTGTGTTTAGTGGAGCCAGGTTATTGTGATGCTGAAAAATGAGGACAAGATTGAGGCCATCAAGCTCATTTTTATTGTTCGTTGGAACTCCAGATGTGAAAGCTAATGGATTTGGATTGGTTGCTAGCAGCAAAGCCTCATCAAAGATCTTTTTTTCCTAAGGGCATTCAGTGCAATTCACTGATTGATTGGAGGCTTCAGACAGTTTGAACGTGGATCTGTGTTTGGGCTGGATCAGATGCTCAAGAGGAAATCCAGTCTGCAGCCTTCAGGCTTGCACAGGAATACTGCAGCCTCAGGTCTAGCAGGCTGGGAAGCTCTTAGTGAAGAGGGGTAGTTTTGCAGAGACACGTTTTGTTATCTTGTTGGGCTTAGGCAATGGAGGGGGAAAGAGGAGGACAGACGAATCTCCACAATATTCAAAAGGGCTTCCCTAACAGAAGTTGTTCTTACAGGACAAAGGTACAAAAATAGTCTGATGCAGTGGGACAGCATAGCCTTTGATGTGAGGAATACAGGAGGATACAGAGCATTTCCCTCCTGGGAAGGGGAAAGCGTCTCTGAGGAGGAGACGCTGAGAAATCTGGAAGATGATGAGGGCTCTGCAGAAGAGGCATAAAGGTTTAGGTAGGTCAAATGCACCAGGGGTAAGTATCAAGATGGATTCCCTCTATGAGTTGACAAGGGTTTGTGGGAGTTACAAAGGACCTAAATGTGACTCAGGCAAACATATGCCATCAGAGTTTCTGATTATAGTTTTATAACTTTGCTTTCACTCTCCATCAGGAAGCCAGAGGAGTTACAGATCTGCCTGTGCCTGTCAGGTGCCTGCTGCTGCCATGCCAGCTTGTCTTCTGTTGGCATTCATTTGGGTAGTTTGTTTCTTTGTCTGCAGCACAAGTAGTTAATCACATGGAGAACCTAATTAGGTGGTAACGAACCCAGGTGTCTTACTTCTCTCAGTGTAATAGGACATCTGCCACTGCTCTAAGAGCACTTTACAATGACTGACTAACAATGGCTGTAATGTATGGTCTTGAAGAGACAATAGCTTCCTTTAGTGCCTCAGCTACAACGTGGTTCTTTGGAAAAGCCTAAAATCCCAGTCGTCTCGCCCAATGCCAAAAGCCATGGGCGCCTGACTGCCAGTCAAGGGGAGCCCAGTCATGAATGGTGTGTTGAAGAAAGACACAAGGAGGTTGGGAAGCACAGGGTCATTTATGGGACAGGACTGGTGAGCACAGGCTGAGTGCAAACTTATCTTGCCAAAATGCTTTAGACAAATTTGTTCTAACAGAGTGAACTTTTACCAGCTCAGCAGTTGCCTGACATGGCTGCAGAACCTTTGATCCAGTCCTAGTAGCCCCAGGATCAGATTTGTTGCATAGTCCAACCATACCTTAATGATTCCCACAGGCACAAAATAGTCTGTTCTTTCTGCCTTGCACCCACCAAGGCTGGTATGACTGCCACCAAATTCCACCCTGTCAGATGCTGGATGCTGGCTGGTCCCATGTTGTGACCAAATCTTGCTATATGTGCTGTGTTCTCAGTAAGACTGAGCAAGTCATTCACAGCTAATAATCTGGCAGATGCATTTCACTTTTTCCTCTGTCTGAGGAAGGAAATTATAATTTTCTCAAAGCAGTGCCTTCAGCCTTTATCTGCAAACGCATTAGTTCTCCAGCCTGCTATTTAAATCAAGCCGTGTCAACATGTTGTGGCTGAGTGACAGTCACATTAGGTTGCCTCTCCTCTCACTTTCCGTCTCTCTTTCCACTCAAATACAGGAGTGCAAGTCTGGCTTCCAGGACACATGCTCACAGGAAGAAAATCAGCAATCTTTCCATACATTAAGGTAGCCTTTGTATTAAGGGCAGTTCTGAGAGCTGAACCCTCCCTTGCGCCATCGCAAGATGCCCCATGTCCTACCCAGTCAAATAATCAAAACTAACAGGTGAGGTGTCACGGTTTAATCCCAGCTGGCAACTAAGCCCCACACAGCTGCTTATTCATTCTCCCCTGGTGGGATGGGGAAGAAAATCAAAAATGTAAAAGTGAGAAAAATTGTGGGTTGAGACAAAGACAATTTAATAGGTAATGCAAAAGCTACATGCACAAGGAAAGCTAAACAAGGAATTTGTTCACCACTTCCCATAGGCAAGCAGGTGTTCAGTCATCCCCAGGAAAGCAGAGCTCCATCATACACAATGGTTCCTTGGAAAGACAAGCACCATCACTCTAAACGTTCCTCCTTCTTCCTCCAGCTTTATATGCCAAGCATGATGCCATATGGTGTGGAATATCCCTGCAGACAATTGGGGTCACCTGTCCCGGCTGTGTCCCCTCCCAATTTGTTGTGCACCACCAGGTGTGAGAAGCAGAAAAGTCATTGATGCTGTATATGACCTGGTCAGAAATCATAAAAACATCTTTGTATTATTAAAGCAGTTTTCAGCACAAATCCAAACCATAGCCCCATATTAGCTACAATGAAGAAAATTAACTCTATCCCAGCCAAAACCAGAACAGAAGGAGACATCAATTCTAATTGCATTATACTATGACAAGGTGTGGGATGCTGCTTCTCTGACCCAAGCTGCTGATCGGCAAAAGCCCTGAAGCATGAGGATTAATAAGACTACCAACATTTATCTTAACTAGCATAATTGAGAAAGCTGTTTCTATTCGTACTACTGTCTACTTCCATCTTTTTTTGGAACGTGCTGAACCATATCACTCTAACTGAACAGGATACAAATCCATTTAGCAAATCCATAGCTCCTTCCCTAACCACTTGCAAATTCTTTCTTCTTATCTTGCTGACAAAAGTACTGTGAAAGGAGAAGTACAATGGTGTGTACTCTGTGTGTGTACTTCCCCCAGGCAAGGAAGGAATTTTGCAACATGCTTCAATGAGATGTCTGAAATCTCTCTTGTTTAAATTGTCCCAAATTTGTTGGTGCTTAATCAAAGTTAAGCCACATTCTAGGCTTTTCTCCTTCCTTTTCAGCAACTAAGGGAATTTCATGCTCATGAAGCTCAGTGACTAATAGCAGTTAATAGTGTAGCAGCAGATGGCATACGAGCTCTGTTAGCTTCGACGCTGGCTGTGGCAATGCCCCCCACAAAGCAGTCCTGCTGTTTCCATCCAGCGCCCTGCACCCAGCTCTGCCACTGCCCACTCCTCCTGCAGCCCCTCAATATCTCCCAGCCTAAGGCTCTTCATGCCAGCACTGCCACTGTTCCCAGGGGTCCCCTCAGCCCCCGCAGCCAGGGGCTCCCCCCACATGCTTTGCCAGCGTCCCCCTCCTGCCCTGCAGCACCCCTTGCTAATCTCCCTTTGTTTTCCTTAGCTCGCTTACTACTTGCCAAGACACCTCCGTTGTGTACACTGTGATTATACCGAAGATACCAACAAAGGCCCCTCATCAGCTATTCTGGCTTTGTGACTACAGAAACAGCAAATGATAAGGTCTCTCCTATTTCATAAACATAAATGTCACGGGTCTTACTCTGCAGTGCTTCTGAACTCCGCACTTACTTTGAAACCAATGGGAGCTCTGCGCACAAAGCAACTCCCGAATAATCATAGTCTGTCAGCTCTGTAATGTCACAAAATATTCCATGTGTGCAAATATTTGGATTATTATTTATTGGGTGTCCGCAAAGTGCAAATATCAACCTGCCCCAGAGATACATTATGACTTTCCAGGGTGGGAGGATGGGGGAGTGCACTGCATGCTCATAAGATAGCCACACGCCTGATACCAGCGCTGAATGTTTGTGATAATAACCGCTGCTTTTCAAGTCCTTTCCATCAAAGGATTTAAAAAACGTTCATGAATTAAGGCTGACATTTTCATTTAGGGTTGGCAGATGCGTGGAAGCAGTGGGTCTTTAATTTGGGCCGCTCTAGATCTGCCTTCCAGAAAAGTTTATCTCTGTCATTTCCATTTGAAATTGGAGGCCTGGGCAAAATTAAGAGAATAGCTCACAGAGCCAGCTCCCTAGAGCCTCCAGGTACTCACGCTTTAACCAGTTTGCTGCTCCTCCCACCTCCTTTGTTTACCAGTTTCAGTTAACCACACCTTTCTGGAAAGCTATAAAAGGCTACTGAGGCTTTGATAGCGCCTTGCTTGATGGAGTTGGATGCTGAAGCCAACTGATCTATTGGTTCTACTTCTTATAAGTAGCATTTGAACTTGCTAAGGACTGCTAGCTCTGTCTCAGAGTTTGAAAACTCAAGACGTTGCTAGGGAAGGTGATTTACAAGTCAGTGACAGATGCAGTTAGGTAACCCAATTGTCTTGGCTCACACACTTGGACTCTCATTCCAGAACCTTCTTTCATGGCAGGTGATGCTTGTTGATCTGTGAGACCAGTTTTTCACTTCTTATTCTTGATAAGAGGCAATGAGATGTGAATTATGAAAGCAAATATCAGCTATGCTGAGAAAAACTTGACCTTTCCATTCTTATCAGTTGCAAGTTGATTCTGAGATTGCTCTCTTTCCTCCTTTTTATTTAAACTTCTGGCACTTTCAGTATCCAGAAGGAAATATTTTATTAGAAAGATTAGTGTCTTGGATGCCTTGTGGCACCCTCTGACCAGCAACAAAGCACACCACAAATTAAAAATTGAGAGGATCCCCTCAGGGAACAAAGAAATGGAACCAGTAGGAAATTTTCTTTAACTTCTTCTGGGTCTGCATGCTTTTTCAATGTCTGAACTGTTAGCAATTCTTATAGCTCTGTGTCTTCAGGCCCTGCTGTCTGTCATGTGTAATGCACATTGTACCCTGTTGGTGAGCAAAGAGCTTCAGTTAATATAGGAAGCTCCCACAGACTTTTTTTGCTAAATCCATAGCACAAAGACTCAGAACTTCTCAGCTGAAAGTCCAGGTGTTTCTAGGTGAGAGGAAGATCTCTAATGTACCTACCATGGAGGATTAGAGTTGTAACAGCTCGCAGCAGTTATTCAGAGTTTATGCAGCTGCGCTTCCCTGCACGCCTGATCTGTTTAACCACAAAGTCAGGGTGTTTAAGCACAGCCTTTGCTGCACAGGATTTGGAGGGGGGAACACTAAAAAGCAGTTTCCATGTCCCAGGTGGGGTCTGTATCCTCTACCAAAAAGGAATAACAGAGCTAAAACTGGTAACTTGAACCACTCCATTAGATTTCTTTTGTACCTTTAGTACTACCTTATGTCCTCTTCACATATTGGCCAAAACTAAACCCATCACTGTCAACTTCATGGTGCAGGGTAACAGAAGAGTAGAATTAATAGAGGGATGAACTGAAGGCTTGCCATAACCCTATGCTTTTCCTTCAGCTTCATGGTTCGGAGAGTAAAGAGGTGGAAAATAATTCAATGAGGTTCAGAGTTTGCCCAGTCAAACAGAAAGAAGACCTGATCAAATAGATAATTGCACTGGGAAATACCAGAGGAGGAGAATTCCATAACTGTATCTACTACTTCTCTTGCATCAGGAGTCAGTGTAAATTTTCCCCTATCCCATCTTGTCTCATGGACATGGGAAAAAGATTCTCACTGCACATAAAATGTGCAGCATGACAAGTTTTGGATTTCAATGGTGAATGAAAGGTAATGCTTTATGCAAGCCGTCATAATAATAATAATTAGTATTATTATTCTGAGTGAAGAATATTTTTTTCTTAGCAGGAAGCAAGTCAGCCAGGCTAAATTCAATTTCCCCTGAGGGATTCCAAGAAATTGCCTCAAATTTCTTCACTCTTGCTTCCATTTTTATATTGTACACTGCTCAGGAAGTACACAATTGTAGCTATGCCTGTATTTTTAGCCCTTTGGCTCAGAGGATGGCACACCATATTCAGGTACTGGGTAAAGCAATCTTTCCCTTCACATGTTGTTCTGCTGCCTGCTCTTCCTCTGGATGTGCTCTCTAGCTTCTCCATCCTTTCCTTTACAGCTCCTGTGCACACAGGTCTATTGCAGCTACTTCGTGGCCTCCCTCTTTCCATCCAAGCTTTCACAGTGATTTTTTTTATAGCTTGGAGCACTGTAGTGCTGCCAGTCCATCAATCAGTAAAATGTCTCCACGGCTCTGTCTATAAGCTCTGTTGGGATTGCTTTGCTCATTGCAAATCTGCTCCCTGCTGTCATAGGCACCTGGTTGTGTTTTCCTCATGGCTGTTGTAGGGACGCATCAGAGATCTGGAGCAAATCTTCATTGCACATTGGTTGCAGCCAGCCTCAAAACTGACAGTGAAGAGAACACGAGGACATATTAGAGATATGGACTAGACAAGCATTTATGTGTATGTGTACAATGCTCTTTGGAAGCTGGAACCAACTCTACAAATTTAAAGCTATTATCACCTGGGAACATCACTGGGTATGGTGCTGTGCCTTGATCCAGGTATTTGAGAAAGCCATAAAAGAGAGTAATGCTATTATTTCTGAGCCACAACTAATCTGTGAATAAAACAGAGATTGCTGAAGAGACTTCTTTTCAAGGAACACCAATGATCATTCATTTAGGCACAACTAAGGACCTGAAATGGAGAAACTTGAAACATGACATCTTAAATAAAATATCTTAAAATAGAAAAAAACCCACATATAAATAACCCTGCAACATTAGGATTTTCCAGGAAGCATATGAAACACAGACGAGTATACAGAAATTATTTATTTAGGAAGTGCTTCTATTCTCTAGAGATCGACAATCTATGGCTAGCTGTGTCAGCCACTGTTCAGCCCTCTGAACAGATACTCAACAGACACTCAGTATTGTTTAGCTTCACTTGAAGAGTTTGTCTAATTGCTTTTATGGTGGCTTTTCTGCACAACATAGAACAAGATCCTCCCTCTGCACCATCAGACTCCTCAATTTATTTACTGTGGCTAGTTGACAGATTCTGGGTGTTTCAGCAGCCTTGAAAAATAGGCTAAAACAGAAAGTATTGTTTTCCTTTGGTGAAATGTAAACCTGATTCACATTCTGAAAAGCCACGTCGGGGATTTTTTTATTATTATTATTCCCAGCCTCTGTTACATGTGGCAGCTACCTCTGGGGATGTTGCTGGACAAGGTTCTATTCTTTCACTGGGCTATTGACTACATGCCAAATAAGATTTCTCTTCAATCGAACACTTCAGAAGATTTAGGCACTGTCTCTATCACAATTGGTGGCGTCTAGTAAAACAACTCAGTTCATTTGCTACACCTTGCCTGGGTCACTGGGGAAGTTGACTGTGTGGGACTATTAACACCTCATAAAGATACTTTCTTAGCTTTAAAACACACTGCTCTGAAACATCAGCAGCACCGTGGTGATGGGCTTTCTAAAGGCTGCTGTTGTGAGCACTTCCTACTGCTGATCCTTTGCAAAACAAAACAGAGACTGTGCCTAAGTAGGAAAGGTGCAGGACACTGCTGAAAATCTCGCGTTCAGGCAGTTCCCGTGGCCTAGGCAAACCACAGGCATACACCTGCACTTACAGAGAAAAGCATGCTAAACTCATCACCTAAATTTTATGTCCTGATCTATCAAGTTTTGTGGCAGCAAAGATTATTATTTGCATAATAATGTGGCCTATAGAAATGAAGTAATTCCCTGACTGGTGTAGAATGATACTCTTTCATCTTACTGTTCAATAAATATCAGGGTTTGGTTCTCCAGCACTGAGTGAAAGTTTGTGGGTCTGTGCTGCAAATAACATAACTCGACTGAGCGCAGTGGAGCTTTTCTGAATTAAGCAACGTGGGCATCAGTTCCAATACCATGAGAACTGAAAGTTAGAGTCATGGTGTCTCCACAGAGGTGTGACAAATCCATGGTTAGCTCTGCTGTCCTTATACCAACAGCCATGGAACAGCATAACCATCAGATTGGATTGGATATATCAGGAAAAGTTTCTTCAATGAAAAGATGGTCAATCACTGGAACAGGCTGCTCAGGGAAGGGGTGGAGACACCAACCTTAGAGGCATTTAAAATACGTGTACGTGTGACACTTAGGGACATGGTTTTTGTGGTGGACTTGGCAGTGCTGGGTTAGTGGTTGGACTTGATTATTTCAGGGGCCTTTTGCAACCTGAATGGTTCTGTGATCATACTGATCACTGAAACAACTATGTTCTGGTCTAGAATGTAAAGTTCCAAGAGGTGGGAACTGTAACTGCTGTGTTTAGTCTAATGGAGTCAGTTATGAAGATGGGAGCCATGTTCCTTTGATTCTTTCCAAATTCATAAATCAAAATGGTATGTTTCTGAGTGTGAGAGGAAGCTCTTATTCATGCAGTTTGGAAGTCACTCTGTACTGGTCGCTTCTGCTGGGTTCTAAGAAATGCTGCTTCTGTGGATACTATTGTTGGTTGGAGAAGGATCCTTTTTCATTCCTATGATGAAAAGACTGCTGAGCTTTCACCTAACCTGTGTTACTTGGAGAGTTCCAGCAGCAGAATAATGGACCCCAAATATGGACTGGCAGAGGAAAGAGAGCATAGGAGTTATAAGTACTCATTTTTTCCCCTTAATCTAATAAAAACAATACATGAATGTGTGTTTCTGTCTCAAGTATTTGCTGTCCATTGCTCTTACATAACAAAGTGTGATTGAGACCTGTCTATACTACAGTTAACAATTTTTTCCTTTAATGTGTGCCAATGAACACTGGGGGAAATAGCCTCCAAAATGCTGAAGGATATTGCAAACCCAGAGACAACCATCTCCTTTTTATATGGACAAAATTTAGCAGATTTTAATTTTGGGAGACTTTCACTGGCATAGATTCTCCAACAGTAAGGAAAGAGACTCCCTGGAGCAGTTCAAGAAGGGAGGGACAAGTCTCCAGCACTGGTGTTTCTTAAGAACATGATCAGACAAGTATGGTGACAACGGTTGCAACATCTGAAAGGGCTCTGATCTTGTGATGTCCCCTTCTGCCTCGTTACCCATAACACTGTGTAGTGCTTCATCATATTTCTCTCTTTATTCCTAGCTTTTTTCCTTCCTTCTATTGTTTCCTTGCTGTTCAGTCTAAGTCTGGCCAGCTCTGAAAATGGAGTTATTTCCTGGGCTGGAGCCATGTTAGCAGCAAACTGTCCTTGTTATACGAGAGTGCCAGTGGGAAGGAGCAAGAGTGAGGAAGCCAGATGTTATCTCAAGCCAGTGACATGAGCCAATATCCACTGGCTGAGAATATGAGCTGTCCATGTGTCCTGCCTGCAGCATCAGGCAGAAACTTCTGTTGTCTTCCACCCCCTTGGGTGCTCTTGCCACAATTGTCACAAATCCAGTGCAAATCTTACCACATACCACAACAGAGTGTCTGTTCCAGACTGAACTGCCTCTCCTGTGTCTTCCCTGGGGGCTATTTTGGGGGTGTATCCTCATCTCCACTCTACACTGGCTGTGGATTCATCCCTCAAGGACAGATACCAATAAACATGGAAGTCTGGTTCTTTTTCTGCTGGGGGAGATGAAAGTGAACTCAGCGCATGGAAACCATCTGGGATGAGAGTAAAATTGGCCCAAACAGCTCTGGCTTAAAAGAGCCAACAGCATGGAGCGAACTCAGTGGGAGGGAACAGGAGAGGGAAGCAGAACTGAAGAGGGGAGATAGTTGTGTATATAGAAGAGTGAGGAGTGAGCATCAGTTCCATCTCCTTTTTCTGAGTGATTCTGACAATGAGGTGCCACAGCCTTTCCTGACCTCAGCTCTTACCATCCTGGTGTTTATGTGACCTTCTTGCTTCCCTAATTTAAAATGTTTTTTGTTCTACCAGTGGACCATTCTCCCCACCCCCATCTCATTTTTCCTTTTACAGCCTGTTAATGAGCAAAGTGCTTATGCAAATGAGAGGCAAAAACAATCACTTTGAATAAGGAAGGAAATTGCCAGGGGAGAGACAGAATCTGACTTCTCTCCAATGAGTGCCTCTCTGCTTTGGCTCTCATGTAGACCCTCTTGCTTTGCACTACACCTGAAACCACAAGGTTGTTTTTCAACTTATGTGCCATAATATTCACACTGATACTTGTCTTTTTGGTAATGCCATTTCCTATGCCTATAGAATCGTACAAGCATTAGCAACAATTTTCATTTACTTGCTGTACTAAGATAAGCCAAAGGGGAGAAGGGTTTCATCTCTCCCTAGCTTGCTATCTCTATGCAAATTTTGTGTCCATTTCTAATTGTTCATTTAGAAAAGGGATTTTATGCTTTTTTATCATCCACCCTTAGTGTGGATGCAGTCACACTAACGAAAAAGTGCTGGAAAGCTTAGTCAAACTGGACTATTACTTGCATGCAAATAGAAATG
The DNA here is from genome assembly GCA_013396735.1 of Grallaria varia. Lineage (NCBI taxonomy): Eukaryota > Metazoa > Chordata > Aves > Passeriformes > Formicariidae > Grallaria > Grallaria varia. Next base: position 481,892 of record VWZG01008667.1, read on the forward strand.
AGCATGCCTTAAGGGATTGTTCTGGTTTTTTACCAGCATTAAAGCAATGTATATGCTAGTGTAAGCAAATATTTAGAAATGTCAGAGGTGTACCAGCTAGTGTTGCCCTATTTCAGGAGAGAAAAACCTCAAGGATATTTACTGTAAGCATGGCAGGAAACGAACGTGAATTCTTGAAGCTTTTCCTTTGACCAAGACGTTAACTTGCTCCTGAAATTAAATGTGATTTTGTCAATACTTGTTTAGGAAAAAAGGCAGGTAGAAATAGCAAGATGCTTGTATGAAGCTGAGAACTAGAATTACACAGGGCAATGTTTAGGTAAATCAAGGCCCATTTGTTTTCATTTGATCCCAGTAGATAGCCATATAACTCACAGCATGGATACAGGGACACTTCTTTCTTTCAACAATAATGTCTCTCAAGCACCCCCTGGCTATGCAGAGGACAGAAACTGAAGCTGAAAGGTAAGTATAGGCTTTACTTCAGGTCAAGAGGAAAGTCCATGTCGTGAAGGCTGTAGTCTGGAGACCAAACTTACAGCACTTTCCCATTTCTTCAGCACTTTCCTATTCAGTATCTCAACAGAAAAATCTGAGACAACCCAATGCATCTTTTATATGAGAACTTGTGAAAAAAAATTTAATGGCTGTCATGTAGCTCCTGTCCTCCATGTCCTATAACATACAACATAGAATGATACCTACAGATGGATATAAAAGGGCAGAAGTAATGACTTGGGGTTCATTCAGAGGCTCACATTTGCCCAGAAATTCTTTCTTTATTCCCATCATTCAACTTTTTTTTTTTTATTCTCTCATATAAAAATGTTCTTCATCCACTTCTTCAGCTTTCCAGGACAATTGAGACCTGGCTGTTTAATGTAAACCTTAGCTCTGTGAAACTAAACATCTACTTGTCTGGCTTTTTGCACAAAACTGTTCAGAGCTTAATAATGTCTTTGAGACTTGTGTTCCTCTGCCAGACTTGGTTGAAACTGGCCAGTTGACTCAATGGTTATCAGAAGAGACTTACATACAGACAGTGTGATCACACAATCCAAAGAAAATCAGGATAAAATTAAGCAGGAATAGGCACTGTTTGCCGGTGAGCACAATCATTTTTCATCAGTCACTGCTTCTGGTGGGGAGTGCCTGAGGATCTTAGGGATGGCAGTGTGGGGAGAGGTTGTGCTGGTAGGACGCACAAGAGTGTGGAGTGTGCACTGCAGGTTTACCTTGCAGTCCTCATTGCCCAGGAGAGCACGGCCTCACACATGAAGTGGGCCTTCACCAGTGGGTGATGCACAACTGGATCTTGCTTGGAATTTAGGGTTTTGTTTAATTAATTCATGTACTGGAGCAGTAGTTTTAGGGCTAAGCTGTTTCATCCTGTTGCTCCCCACTAGGCTACATACACTTGGTCTTTGGAGCCTGTTTACTTCTGTGTTGTCCAGCTGATTTTACATGTCTCCACTGGCAGCTTGGATTTTAGACATTTTCCTTTGGCTAAATTAATGAGGTTACTGAAAAGGGTTAGTAAAGCTTCTGATAAGCCTCTTGATTTTTATTCTTGTTTTCTAAGTCTTATGTGAATCAGCCCTTTTGAATACAGCCTCTAGCACCTGGAAAGAGGCCACCAGCACTTGGAGGCTGACAACATTATTAATGCAAGTCATTATTTGTGTGAAAATGCTCCTGGCTCATATGAAGCATGTGGATTCCCACAGTTTCAAAGGAGATAGAAATACCTGCTGTATGCAGATAACTCAGCCCCCTCCGCCTTTTCCTAACCAACAATACCCACCACTCAAACCTGATCCTCTTGATGAGCAATGTGTATCTGCTTAAGGGCCCCTTTGTGAAACTCCTGAGGTTTTACAGCAGTGTAGTATAATTTAGAGAGGAATGGGAAATTATTCAACTGGGTTGAATCATAGTAAGAATTTCTCAGATTTGAGGGGATGCAGAAGAGAGGCCAAAACAATAACAAAAAACCACCCACAGATTCATCTTGTAACTATCTTTTGTCTGTTTTCAGATACTTGGTTCTTTTTAAATTATTCTCCCTTTTAACTATGTACAGATGTCTGTATCTGGGTAGACCAATTTTAAAAACAACCAAATAAAATTTTGAAGGTAAAAATAATTACGAACTGGGGAGTAAACGGGCTGAATACAATCCAGGTTTGCCAAAGTAGAACCATCTCAAACTAACCAGATACTTTCTTTGAGGAAGAGAACCAGCTTTTTAGAGAGAATAAAACTATGTCAAATCTAATTTATTTTGAACTTTAGGAAGGTGATACCACATGGGAAATTACTGTTGAAGTCTAGAGAAAACAGGGATTAGGAATAAAATTGCAAAGAAGGAGTGTGCTGATGAAATTAGCTGATGAAACAAAACTGGGAGCCTTTCAAGACAAAAGTGAGATTGTGAAGGAAGCATTGGGGAGGATAAAACCTTGAGGATAATAGAAACAGTATGAAATTAGATAGTGCAGAGTGAAAGGTTACATTCTATGTGCCAGAATAAATAAATTAATAAATTGGAAATGAACGTAGGAAGAGAGGACCAAGTGTTAGTCATCCTGTGACCAGCTAGTACAACTGTGAGCCACCTCTGGGATGCAGGTGAGAAACAAACAAATGTAGTCTTTGGATGAAAAAGGATTTATGAGGCAGACAAGGAATTTTTAATGTCATTGTATGAGGTTTTGCTGAGGTGTTATCTGAAACATCACCTTCAGCACCAGTTAGTCACATGCCTAGCTGAGCTACAGAAGGAGCAGCCTAGACAGCTGGCATAGATGAGGTATTCAATTACAAAGGTGGAGGGAGGCATGAGTAGTGCCTATACGTCCCACTAGGGGTGGGTGAGGACTCACACAGCTTGAGACTGTGCATGAGAATCCTTGTGACTGAGAGTATGAGACTTCTAGTTCTTTCTCTCTGCCACTACCCTACCTAAATTATGATTGACTACTTTTGCTACAGTGGAGGCAAATGCTCTGAGTTTAGTGCGTTGTTTGACCTGTTTAAAAGTGTGTTTATCTACCATAGTGCTTGCAGTGGGAGAGGATTGGCTTTTGTACCACTGAAGTATGATGTACCAAAGTATTTTCCATTTCTAGGATGGAAACAAATCATGAGTTTTTCTTTCTTAGTTCTACATTGCAACTTCATTTCTACAAGTGTGAAGTTGCATGGTAAAAGCAGCTATGTTTTGGAGGGATATATCTACTTCTCTGAGTCCTCCTTTACTCCCTGTTTCACCTCTGAGATGGATTTAATCTCCTTTTTTGACAATGGAGAGAACAACGCAGCCACTTCATAGATTTCTTGAGAGAGTTGCAGCTTCTTCATGGGTAAAGGAGGATTAGGGGACAGGGATGGCAAGAAAAGGGTGAGTGAATTGTTCCATCTCATTTCCTGCCGACGCATTGGTCTCTGCATTATGTTTACAGGGTGGCTGAATCACCAGGGGAATCTAGGCAAGACTCCTCAAATCCCACTTAGGCTAATTTGAATTAGGAACAGAAAGAAAAAGATAAAAGGAAGACAAAGAGGAATTTAAGTGTCATGGCGGATTCCAGGTACATTTCTTGTGGTAAATAATCCCAGGTAAGGTGAGACAGGTGGATCAAAAAGGCATACAGAATATATCTTCATTTCAGTTTGGGAGACAGAAATCAAGATACTGCATGCTCATAAGCAGAGTATTGCTGAACTCTTAAGAATTGCTTTGAATAGTTCAGGCTCCATCTATCACATTTGACATCCACTAACACATAGGATTTTTTCAGCTTTCATGTCTCTCAGTCACCAATCCCACTTAGAGGTTGAACACTGCCTTCACTCTTTGCTGCAAGGTAAAACCCTGTTTGTGAACATCTGTTGTCTTGGTGGTAGTGATGGAACAACAGAAGAAGGGAAGGAACACGAAAACTGCTCAACCTTCAAGCTTTCAGTGTGAGGATGGTACTGATCAGGAGCACAGGGTGGTGAAATCACTCCCTAACATTAGACTCAGCCTACGTTGTAATTGCTTGTGTGATCATGGATGTATTTCAGTGCCCAAACAAGATCTGAGAAGCAGATAGATATGATTATTTTAAAAAGCAAATACAAGGAGGAGAGCAGATAGGAAGTCCCAGTGTGCTGTTATTCTGTTCCATGTTGTGACAGTAGTACATTTAGAACACAGCTCAAAGTATTAGTTTGCCTTACTAGTGTGTATGAGCCCATCCAAGCCTTATAAAGTCCATTTTATAGCCTCTGAAGACTTGAAGTACTCACTTACCAGCCGAGGCTGTATCTCTCATTGGACGGTGTGGGTACAGTCATTAATAATGTAGAAAAATCTTTGAAAAATACTGACAAACCTGATAATGGTGATGGTGGTGGCTTAAAGAGAGACTGGGGGAAAAGCTATTGGAAACATATGTGAGTTGGCTGAAGCCTTCCTAATGTAGGGTAGGCTAATCTAATTTTAATTGAGATAGGGCTGTAGCTCCTACAGCTGTACCTGAATTAGATATGCATTTTCCAGCTCACATACTGCTGGTGTGTAGCTGCTGCAACACAGAGGTCGGGCCAGGCTGAAAACCCTACCCATGAAACTGCACATGCTCAACTCTGTACTGCCATGGCTCTGCTACAGAGAGGAGAGACAGAATTCAATCCACTGGGCAGGTTGTATCAAATGCTCAAGGGAATTTAGACTAAAAAGATTTTTTGGCATTGCTGTCATTTAGTCACGCCAGTGTTTGGTGTTTATTTGGTTGGGGTTTTTTTCTGGAAATCAACTGCTTATGTCTTGCCTATGCTTTTCTATCCACAGCATTACTGAGTCAGGGCCAGAATGGACCATTGGGGTCCATGTCCTCCAGCCATACTGAGTAATAGGCAGCCTGAAACCCTGTCACCTCTCCCCTGAACCATTTAAAATCATAGGGAGCTTTTGGAAAAATAACCAGTCTCAAGACACGGTAGCTGCAGATGGAGAGTCTGCTATGCCTTCTAAGTAACATATTAGTATATGCAAGTGTTTGGCTCTGGGTTTTCCAGCTTTGCTTAACATGCCTTTTTTTTTTTTTAATCATGCACTCAAGGTTTTCTTGCAGTCCTGCAGTCACCTGCAAAGAGAATATATTATGCAGAAGCAGAGTAATCAGGAATGAGAGGAGAGGAAGAGCTTAATAAAACTAGGAGGCCTGGAACAATTAAATTCAACCAATTGACAGAGCAGGCGAGATGAGTTGACAGTAGAAAGATAACCTGTTTGTAAATGCAGCCCTATTTTATCTTCCCACCAATTAAATTAAGTTCTCTTTGGCCTTCAGATAAAAAAAAAAAAAA
>VWZG01008667.1:487280-582812 GCA_013396735.1 Grallaria varia
AAAAAGCAAACCAAACTAAATAAACACTGTTGTGCTGCATACATCTTAATATTTCTAATCTTCTGACTAGCAGAGCAAAAAATTAATATCTTCCTGCCTTAGTAAGAGGAAAAACAGATGCCATAGGGAGGAGGAAATGGGAGATGATGAGCAGCCCTAAGTTTAAGTTTGTGCGCCTACACATGCATGCACACACACACAGAGTCAAAAATAGCTTTATGAAAGGAGTTTTAAAACCTTGTTGTATTAATGCCCATGAGTATGGGAAAGCAATGAAAGTACAGCACTTTCACTGTACCTCAGTGACCCTGGGCAAAAGCATCACTCTGGCTTCAGCAGGTTTCGTCCATGGCAAAACTAAAGACCTCTGCCTTTGCTGTGCTTCAGCTTGAGGACAAAGCAAACATATTGCCAGACCCAAGGCAAAGCTGTACCCGCCCTTCTCCATGAAGATGTGGAGCCAGTGAGTTGAGATCCCACTGAGATACCATTTTCATACCGGTGCTGCGTGCAGACTCAGGCAGTTGAAGAAAAGGTCTGGGTGCTGCCAGAGCTTTCCACTTCAACACTGCACACCTGTGGGCTGACGAACTGGAGTAGCACCAGGGAAATAGTCCATAAGATGACCCCGGCACGAGGCCATGGAGGAAAGATGCTCCAGGAGTCACAAAGCAGATGGCACTGTGTCCTTCAAATGAAGGATGCTCTCAGAGTTTGGGCTTTTCCTGATCATCTAAAGTTTGTCTCAATTCCATGTGCTACCAAGCGAATGATGGGCAGACCACAGCGGTGGTCGTGCTGCTGGCCTTATAGCCCAACATCGCCACAGACAGAAGGAGAAAAGAAGCTGACTGAATATTGCTTGATCAGAGGGAGGGAGAGAGACAGTCAGTGACCCCACCGCAGAGACATACCCATTGGCAATTGTCTCTTTGGCTCCATTTCACCCTCCCTATCCTGCCACCTAACAGCACGTCCCAATGCTCCGCACTGCTGTCCATGGCTCACTGAAGCACTTGGATTTTCCTTCTGGGAATTCAGGAAATGTTCCCAGCTTTTCCCCACTCTCATTCCTGGGCTTAGATCTCCAGTCAGAGAGATGAGATGTATTTCCAGCTGGTCTCCTCTGCCTCGGAGGGGCCCTATTCCAATGCAGAGCTTGTACCACAAAGACACGTTGTCGAACAAGCACCAGGGCTGTGGTTTGGCTGGGTTGCGGCTGTGGATGCACAGCCACTGCCATCACACAGAACAACTTCTCATGCTGGTGTGGCTGGTCCTCCACTGCCTTGAACCCTCACAGTCAGAGCATCAGGGGCTTTTCCTTGTTCTGCATCAATGCTGACAACAAGTGCAACTTGCTGTCCTACCACAGCCCCCAGCGGTGCTCGGGCAGCTTAATGAGTAATCATCCCCTCAGGAATGCTATCTGTACAAGCAGAGCTGTGGAGGATTGGAGCAGGAATGCATTGCAACAAAATTGCATTCTTCTTTTCAGACACAAGCCTGTAAACTGCTTTATCGTGTCCCTTACCTCTCCTCCACCATGTCAGGCACAGGAATGCAGCAACTGGAAATCTTAGTACCTCAGTACCAGCCCATCCATTTGAGTCTGACAGGACCAAATGCCCTGCTCATTACTTGGAGCAGAAAAAACTGTGAACCTGGGATCTAATTTAGTCTGTTGGACACATCATTTCCTTCTTCCATACCAGCTTTCTCAGTCATAAAATGAGGAATTTACTATCATTCATAATATTCCTTTATTTTTTCCTGCTAAAATTGTATCTCCTCTGTAAGCAGTTGTCACAGTTTAAAGCAACTCTGAGGCTCTTGCACACTACAGTGGGTTGTTTGGTGATGCAGAATTGTAATTACAGATAATAAATGTTGTGCCACCACTCTCTTTGGATGCAACTGTCAAACTGGACGGAACTGTATTTGGTTTATTCCCTCATGTGAAAAAAAGCTAACTCACAAATTTCAGTGAGCGCAAGTCTGCCTTGATTCAGACTAAATATCTTCTGGTCTCATTTTATTCTGTTATCCTCAACTACTCTGTTTTGGATCAGATTGTTGTTATGTTAGCTTTTTATATGGAGAAACTTTCTGTAGTTCTGAGCAAAAATTCTTCATTTCTTTCTGGTTTATGTACAACTCTTGTATTTTTTATTTCTTGATATCTGTTTTCAGTATGGACCTGAACCACCAATATTACTTTTGTGTCCCAAATTCCTAAGCACCTCAGCATCTTTGGTACATGCACATACACAGGTACAAACCATCTGAAGAGGAAAATTACGTGCGGGAAATTGAAACACTCTAGATCAGCTTTATTTTCTTTTCATTGCCATTGATGATAAAATGCCACTTCTTGACTTCAGGGGCAAACAGACCTGAGTTAATGTTAAGGTGTTTTGAAAATACCTCTCACTCTGCAAAAAATCTGTAGTAGCAGATCCCCAAGGTGACGATTTTATTTACACAAGAAAAGCAGTTCAGACACAAAATGAACTATTGAAATAAACAAAAGATATCTCAGATAACGTTGTGAGGTTTTTTAAGCTAATTCCCACTGTTTCCTATCTGTCATTTGTTTATTTGCTGCCTTTCCCTCCTTCAAGCAATATAACCAAACTAGTGATTTTTTGACTTTTCCATGCCCTTTCAAGCTAAAATGTTTCTATTTTACAGTAAAATAGAAAGAAACCCCTCAAATATCCCAGTTCAGGAGATCAAAACATCTGTGTCCTCTGTGACATCTACATGGTTATGCCTCACAGAGTGACTGTAGTTCAGCAGGCAGAGAGATACCTTAGAAACCCAAAAAGTACTAGGAGCAAGAAGATGTCCTAACTTGGCTGTATGAGCAAGCACCTTTTTATATTTTTAATTCTAGCGTCTAGTTGAGCTGGCTATGGAGTCTATCCACAGAAATGAACCAGAGTGTGTAAGCTACACTGTATATTTGCTGAGCATTAAATGCTTCGTGGCTGTTTTTNCACTTATCTCATTGTGAGTCCTGAAACTGGGGTAAGAGTGTGCATTTGGACAGCTACCATAGATTAGCTACTGCAGTATTAATCCAGTACAGGCAGCTAGGCCAGCTACTCATAGGATGGGAAGGGGTGGAGAAGCAAAGCAACTTTTTTAGGCATGAAGGCAGTATTTATAGGCTGAGATCTTATTCTGCTTCTACTCTCTTTCCCTTCCTCGAGCTTCTGTTTCATCTCATACTTTCTCTATTTCGGTAGGGTCTTTCTTGCATGGGACTGTTCTTCCATACAGACAAGCTTTTAAAGCATAAACCCTCCACCACACTGCTGTTTTGTGAAGCCTGAGACTCAAACTCAAAGTCCCAATGCGGTAACTGCCTCCCTTTCTGCGCACTACTTTGACCCTGAAGCTATAGAGGCTCAGAGGGGCTGTAGATATTTACCTGCATGGCTGTGATAATAGAGTTACTTTCCAAATTCTTACAACGAATGTGTCTTATTTCCTTATGCGTTGTGCTTCATGCATATGTCTATGTATTCACACACATACTGCAGTAAGTTTTTTTTGAAATGTGATCACAAATTGTTCTGTTTACACAGAAACCTAAAAATGCCGCACATACATGCATATAAGATTTTAGGAAGCATTTGCATTATTTGGCAAGTAGTACGCTTTATTGCTCAGCACTGTGTGAGCAGGCAATAAAAATCTTTGCCTTTTGTGTGATTCAGGCCTTTCCCTCTATACACATTCACCTATTTATTTTTTTGGAGGGGGACATAACATTTAACATTATTCGTTTCCAGTGATGGTACTGGAGAGTATTTTTCAGTTGCCGCCTCTTCTATTTCCATTCTGAAATACATTTAATTTTCTTTAGGAAATAATAGTGGATTTAGGGAACCGATTTCAGAACGAATGGAAGTGGATAAATGTGGAGCAGGTGCCAACAATTTAACTGGGGAGGAGTGTCTGCAAGTTGCAAATAGACTTTCTGCCCATTTCATGGAGGATGTAGCAGCCTTACATGAAGTGGGCAGGACACAGGCCTCAGTTCTGTCCAATTGCAGCTCAATTAAGAGTATGAAAGTGTTCTCCTGCAAGCAGGTTGTTTTCTTTTTATGAACTGTTACACAGTAAGATCAGGATGTAGCTGGTAAAGTGGAAGGGGTCTCCTTTGGGAAGTATGTTTTGGATGCACTGGTGCTTCTTTTCTTTGCTCTTAGGGGCTCTTAATAGCCTTAGAGATGTGATTAGGCTGGGACAACATCACATCCTTTGCTGCTGCTAGAAAAGCATGCCTCTCACCTTTCTCACAAACAGCATTGCAATGATTTTCCCTTCTGAGTGTTGTGGGTAAGTGCATTACATGGAATGAGATTTCCTCTTGTCTCTAGATAAAGCTGGGTGACCAAGTGTAAAATTGAGAGAACTTAGCTTTCCCAATCTGTCATTGTCCTCCCTTAGACCTCTCTGTTGTCTACCTGTGGGGCCTGATTCACTGGAGTTTAAAATGGTGTGAAGTCACTGTAAAAGAGAGTCTGCTGGCTCCTTAGCCTGAACTGTCTGTCCCAGTGAGATGGCTGTAGCTTGCTAAAGCTGTGACCCAAAGGACTGCAGGTTTTTCCTGCCCTTGTTGTTCTTTCTGTTTCACTGGTGCAACAGGTCTCATAATGCTCTCTGTAAGAGGACGGCTGAGCCTGTAATGCACATGGGCAAAGCTGTGAAGTGTCTGGCTCCTTCTCCAATGTCCCTGAGCTCTCAGTACCCACTACACAGCTGTGTTCAGGCTTCATGTCAGTAAACAGCCCCTCTCCGGTTAAAGCAGCTAATCTTCTGATTGCTGTAAGCTTCTCTAAGACCTGATCCTACCTGCTCCTAAGGCCTGATCCTTCTCCTAAGAGGAGGACAATTGTTGCGTTGTACATCACATTAGCAGCTAAGAATAAAAGCTGGTTATCTCTCACCCAGTTACTCTAAAGGTCATTGAACCAGCATTAGAAATGGATAAGCTAAAGCTTATAAGGAAAATGTCTGTGATTGCTGTATGGCTGGGGGAAGGAGAAAATATACAGGCGCTTTGGGCTTTGGTGTAGTGTGCTAGCTTGCTAAACTAAGCCTCTGCTTCCTTTGTAGGTAAGTGAAGGTTTGTAACAAGTTTCTGTGTTATAGAGGCTTCAGTAGTAAAACCAACATAACCATGGGGGTCAGAAAAATGACCTCTTTCCAATCCAGGACTGCAATATGGTCTTTAGTTTGTCTGCGAAAGTTCTCCTGAAAACTCTCACTCTCACCCCAGAGATCAGTTTCTGAGCCCACTGTGTGAGCTGTTAAAACTGGCGTGACAGGGGGCAGCAGCCTGTGACCTTTCAAGGTGGAAGGAAGAAAGGTCTGGGACAAGCACAGCACAAGCTTCCAAATCCTTGTTGTCTGACTGCACAGCATCTGTATGTGCAAACTTTGGGATTCTTCTGCAGCTGTCTCTGCTGAGGTCATGTGGTAAAAATGTTAAAACTGAAACCTGAAGCTGATGGCAAAGATCTTGCTCTCTGCATAAAGTTAGCTGACGGCAAAAACCTGAGTGAGAAACAGTAATTGCTTTCTAAAAAGATTATTCAAAGTGGTTTTCCAAGTGTTCCACTTGGAAAGAGATGAGAAGGTAGATAACTTGGCCGTTGGCCTGTAGTCATCACCTGGGAGCCTGAGACACTTTATTTAACTGCAGCTTCCCTGCCTGGATGTTCCAGGGAAGCCCCATCCTCTGCCTAATGCTGCTGGCGGTCTAATCTCGGCAGCCACAGGACTGTAATAGTTGCTGTTCCCCTTCTTACATGATAATTGACCTGGAAGGTAGACCTTTCCTTGAGCTGAGACCTGCTGCTGCTGCCTAGTGTGACATGGCACATTACTTGTTAGGTGTTAGGCTGTGAGATAGAAAGGAGAGGTGGCAGCTTCTGGAACTGAAGCAAAGCTTCACGCCTCTATCAAAGTGTTTTTCATCTTTTCTGCTTTTTAAGCTACAGAAGATTATAACCTTTTCCTCATAACTACCAGGTTTATTAACTACCTCGAATGCTATGAATCCATCGTCAATGGCTGCAGAGCAGTGTTTGGCAGCACTGGCATGAATTGTTCATGTTGATTTGCCATCCTCTGAGCACTGGGTTGGAGAGGGTAAGTAAATAAGGTGGCACAGGAGCTGCTTAGCCTTGTTGGTGTCCATTGCACCTCCCTAGAGCACTTAGTTCAAAAGGAGACATAAATCAAATGGAACCCCTTAAGGTATGGAGAAAACACGTGGTAAGGGTCTCTTGCATGGGCCTGGCTCTTAACCTTTTGGCTGAGTGCGTTGCTTGGTCACAGTTTAGCTTTAGACTCATTTACAATGGAAATGAAAACCTATAAAACATGGAGTGATGACTTTGGCTGTGTGGTTTTTCTTGTTTTTTGTTCTTGTTGTGGTTTCTTGTTATGGTTTGTGGGGTTTTTTTGCCTTAAAAACATGATGAATGTTATTATATAATGTTTCCTGGACAGTGGGACTCCTGAGAATCCAAAAAAATAAAATAAAATTAGAGGTGGTCTCAGCTGCTGTTAAGTAACTTACTGTTTCTCTGAAGATAAGAACTCAATAGCCCAGAATGAGGGGATAGAAACCAGCTGTGATCACTGGGAGCCAAAAGAGCTATGTATACCCCTGTCCTGGAGGAATGGAATTGATGGCAGCAATAAAAAGTGTTTGGCAGCTCCCTGATCAGCAAAAATACTTGTAGTGAGTAATTCTAGCTTTTCCTGTGCTCCCTGTTCTGGAAGAACAGAACTGCTGCTTCCTCCTCTGAGAAGTGGTAGCAGCGTGACTGACTAGCTTCAATGTGATTGTTGGTGTGTGAAGACAAGGTACTACCTCAGAGAAAATCTGCCAACTCCTAAATGGAAAGGATGGCTTTGATGGTGCCTGCAAGGGGAAAGCTCTGAGTTTAAATGGAAGTGGGTGGAGTCACGTAGGCAACAAATGGCTTCCAAGCAGGCGAACAGTGGTAAAGGACTCTGAAAACTGGAGAAACATTGCCATTGTAGATAGCAGCAGTATTGTTTTGGAAATAAGGTAGGGATTGAGCAGGTGATGCAGTTGCTTTGACTTTAGATTTTTATCTCTTCTCTGAAGTATTTTATGATAATCTTTTAGATTAAAGAAAAAGATACCTTTCCATGAAGAGGAACTGAAGCACTTTCTGGGTTAACCTGGTGCCATGTCAACTAGAACAGTCTGTAATAGAGAACCACTAGCAAATATTGTGAGGGACTAATTTAAATACATAAACAAACAAACAAAAAAGCCTTCAGAATTAATTCCTAAAAGACCTGTCATCTATGGAAAGCAAATTACAGCTACTCATGTTCTTTCCCCTCCTGCCTGAAGCAGGCTTGCGACTAGGATTTGAATTGCAGAGACCTCCTGTCCTGTGAACTTCGTGTTGATTCAGGAAGTAGCTAGTTCAATATCCTCCTGGGAGAGAGGCAGTATTAAAATAATATCTAGTGATTGGAACTGTGCAAGAAAGCACTTGTCTATTCTTACAATTTGAATGGAGTAATTTCAAGTCTCTAACATGGGAAAGTAATAGAATAAACTGTTCATTTTCAAAAAACGACCCCAAACAAACAAAACTGTACTTACGTCACCTGCTGGCTATGGCCATTTCTAGAAAGGTCAGATAAGCAGCTGAATTGTCTCCTTTGTGTTGACCCTGAAATGAAGCTGTTCAGGCATAAGACCTCTGGACTTGCCTTTATCGTAAGGCAATGCTGGATGACATTATGAGACAATTTCCTGGTATCACCTTGCCCTCTACTACTGAGCGCTGGCAGCACCTGCAGACTTCAGGGATGATGAGCAAGAGGTTCCTTTAACATGTGCCAGACTTGGCAGACTCAGTATGTTGTTGGCTACAGTTGCTGGTTAAACTCCTGGTCCTATGTTGTATAACTTATCCTGATAGATCACAATTTCTGCCCTGAAGAGCTGCAGGCAATCAACACTCCTCTTGAAGCATGCTATTGAAATGTAGCCTGATTACTTGTTGATCAGTAGTAGAAGGAAACACTGAATTGGCTGCAGGGAAGCAGCCTATGTATAAAACAGGTCCTTGAGAACAAGTGAAGCCAGTGCTGGCTCTGCCCTCTTTCTTCCTGACCAAAGGGAAATATGAGGAGAGGACAAATGGCAGCTCTCAAATAGTAACTTACAAGGACTGCCTGCAGTACTTCTCTAAAAACCCAGAGTACACCTGATGCTCACTTTTCTGCGGCCTCTAGAGGGATGAATGTGCCGCCACTGACCTGGACTTTTACATCTAACTGGAAGAGATTGTGAGAGCTGCTGACCAGCCATCCAAAAGAATGCCTTTGTTCAGTAATGATTCCCACCCTCTCCTGGTGAAACCATAATCTGGATAGGAAGGGATTAGTGAAGATCTTTCTATAAAATCTTATATCTTTTGTTCATGGTAATCTAGGATTGGGGTAAATATTATAAAATATGAAAAGCTGCCCTTGAGAAAGGCACTAAAACAGATTTGTGCATTTTTTTGATATTTAAGATAAAAGAAATCAAATGAGTGAAAGAAATGCAGTTAGAAACACCTTTACCTTTTGCAGCTGTACTTCTTAATTTAAATGAGAATGATGATTTTTCCTTGTGCGCCTTGGATTCTTCTAGTGAGATTTTCATGAAAGTGTCCTCTTTCCTCTTTCTTCCCACACCCTCCCCATGTCAGGGGTGGGTGCTCATGAAGGGGCTTGAGTTTCCATCTGAAGTCATGCCTTTTTGACACTTCTGCAGTGTTTTTTTTTCCCTGCTTTCTCCTGTGCAAAAGGCTGTAGTCCACAGGATGTGAGTATCAGCTGTTGGCAGACAGCAATGTGAGAAGCCAAAATATTAGGACTGTTGCGCAGCCTAGCATTTTCAAATAACTTACTGGAAAACTTGTTCAGGAGAGGCATTACGGGTAGCTCATCCTGACCTTCTGGGGATGTAAAGAATGCAGGTGATTTGACAAACTCTTTTCTCTGCAAGTTACTTCTGAAAAGGGCTAATTTGTTAGCACTTCTGCTTTGGTGGAGTTTACCTCTCAGCAGGCTCTTAATGGACTGATAAGCTTCATCTAGTTTGAAGCTCCTCTACCACCTGTATAAGGTCTTCTGCTCTGGTTATAAAGTAGAATCCCTCTGACATTTCTCTAGTAACACTTTTTTTGGAGGGGGGAGGGCGTAATGTCAGTGCTGTAGACTCTGCTTTTGTGTCGTTTTTATGATATCATCAAGATACACCAAATTCCTCTGCAGAAATTTTGTGGAGCTCTGGATTGAAAACAGCCTGAGGTTGTTCCTCATTCTAAAATTGGTTCTTTAAGACTATTGTTTAACTTCTGTCTATTGATCCAGACTTTGCTGTTTTCAAGTCAATGTTTCAGATGGCTAAAACTACTGTGGCTAGGCCCACACTTTTAGTTCCTCCCAAGTTACCTGCTAAAGATTAGGGTTCATCTGAACTTTTGCAAATGATGAAATAATGTGTTATTTAAGTGTTAATGTGAAGCTAATAGCCTATGTGGATTCACTTCAGTTCCTCCTTCTTTCCTCCAAGGTTTACTTTCACTGTAGTGCATCAGCCCGTGTCGAAGATGCTGTGAAATCCTGCATACCTCACTGACCTTCTGAGAGGTAAAATTTATTTTTTTTTTGAGTCATCATGAAAACAGAAGGCACTGATGTTGTTTTCTGTAGTGAAGGTGTGATTTCAAAGGCCTTGTGCCTTGTAGTTTAGACTCCCAACTCAGAGTGTGCAAGTAGGTAAATCTGTGCAGGGATTTCTTAAGTCATACAGTGTTAAAAGCTGTAGGTTATCTATGTGTCTGTGTGCTCGTACTAGCCATCCAGGAAGTTCCTCTGAGTTCTCTGGAGCCTTTATGGTTGAAGACAAGAGTTGGGGTTGTACTGATTTTTAGGCAACCACTATATCCTGTGAGAATGATGTGGCATTAAAGAGTATTCAGTCTAAAATGAGAGGAGATTGCAAGGAAAGCCATGAGCATTTGCAAGGTTCTTATACAAGTAGGGGAGCTTAACTAATTGGTGGATGTAGCTGTTTCTTTTGGAGAATAGTTTCTCCTAACCAACTGACAGGAATGAAAAGGAGTGGCTGAGCCCATCTGTGTTCTACCTCCAACTTCATGTCAGGATTCAGGTCCACCTTGGATATACTCTGACCTATCACAACATTCAGCGCAGGATCACCTAAGGATGTCTTCAAATTCTTGTGTTCCTTTTGAAGCTGCAGCAACCTAAGGAGTTTCAAAAGCATTGTAACTGGGATTAATTTGCAAGTTCATCTGTGTCAGTCTGCATGAGCTGTTATTACAAGAACTCTCCTTCTGCAGAGTCAAGCAAGTTAAGGAACCAGAGGTCCTCCCATGGTAGAGTGTCTGCCTTAACACTGACTTCAGAGTGAATATTTACAAAGGGTTGACCTTGAGAGGTAACAACCAATATTTGTAACATCTGTGACATCCTGAGGAGCAGAAGAATGACCCTCGGTCTCCTGTTGCAGTTCTGGACTTCATTAGAAGGCTTCTGTTACCAGCTCTTGTAGTGGCTTATGTTGCTCCAGAGGTAAGTAATACTTCAGCAGTGCTTTGCTTCTGGATTATTTGAAGCAATGGCTCTAGTTCTGATACTGTGGTGCCTGGATCCTTACCTCTAAATTACCAAAGCTCTGACAATCTTTGAATTTCTCTTGCTACCTTCCATGTGAAGTTTTTTAAAGTGTTTAGAACATTTTAAATGGTTTTTAGAGGACATGATGATTCTATAAACAAAGTATGTTCATCTGATGTGTATGAATATAAAAAAAAAAATCTAGTGTTTTTCTAATCCTGCCTCTCCTGCGCCCAGATTTTTTGACCCCGATTCTGTAGTCTCCCTCCTCTCTTACCCCATATTTCAAAGCTCCTTCTCTCCTACATATTTTAAAGTACATTTTCATTCTACAGAGGCTCTTACCATCATCTGCTCTGACAGCCTAAGATCCTTTCTGGTCTGTTACTTTAATATTCATGAATATAAGCAGAAAGGGCTCTTACCACCAACCTGTTCTTCAGTTAGGACAAGGGGCAAACTCTTGCCTGCTGTGATCATTAAGAATTTCTTCTGAGGCATGGTTAAGTCTATAGCAAGACAACTGTCTGCAGGGCATGATACCATTTTCTTGTGTCTGAGGAATTTAAGACTCAGCGGGAAGCCTATTTGCACACTTTGAATATTGACCCTTGCTTATAAGGTAGGACAAATTTTATGAAGTGTGGTTTTTTTGAGAGAATTAAATCTTTTCTTTCATTTCACCTTTCCTTGCCTGTCCAGTCCTACTTCTTGGGGGACTAGCTCAAAATGTAGACTTTGAAACAATCACTGAAAAGTGGAAAAGCTCCAGGTAATAACATGAAACTTGAAGTCAAATTCAGACTGGGGGGACAGTGAACTTCTAGCTAATGTTATTCCTAATGTATAAGTCAAGGTGCTCAGTAGGCGCAGTTGAGTTTTAACTGTTTCCTGTGTTACCGTAAAGGTACAGAATATACTACAGACACTTACAGAAATGTGATGGAGACAAGGCACGTTCCAGAACTGTCAAAAGGGAGTTGGAAAACAAGAGTTCTCACAGCTCCTGAGGGATGGGGAAAAAACAGTAACCTGTCATAGAGCAATGCTTATTTTTTTCTTGCTATCTCTTATTTGAAGGCAGATGAGTTGCACTTTTGTGTGAGCGGGTGACATGTGTCTGTGTGTAAGTGAATACACAGCCCCTCAGCCCCTACAGTCGTTTGCAGCCTCTTAGCCATGTGTTTCCTTCAACTTGGAAAGTCCAAGGCCTGTTTCTCACACAAGGTCAGTGTCAATTTGAAAACAAAGGGATGTTAATACTCAGAAATACTCTGCACATAATAGCAATAAAATATGTTAGTATTTATGCGCTAGCAGTTGAGCATGATTTTTTTCTTCTTTCTATCACAAGTCAAGCCATATGTGACTAGTTGTGGTGACTGTGTATGATCCTCTGACAGCCAAGTGATTCTAATTCCACTGCAGTGCAACTTTTCTCTATTCCTTCCATGCTCCTTTTAGGCTCCAGCACTGCTTTGGCTAGCTGAGACTGACTGCAAGGGATGGAGAGACTGAGCTGGAATTCAAAAAGATTTTGATCAAGAGGAGATACTTTCCAAAATGAAACAGATGGAATTCGAGACAAGCATGGAGATTTGCCTTTAGGAAGGAGAAATCATACGCGTGAATACAAATGGGGGATGGCACTCGCAGCAGCAGCGTTAAGGAAGACCTATTGGATTAATTGATCTGCAAATGACAAGAGTCTCTTTCCATGTCCAAAAGAAAAATCTGTGAAAGGGGAGCAACAGTCCTGGTATGCTGGTATGTAGGGAAAGAGGGGAGTACTTCTAAGAAGGCTTTAGCAGGAGCATCTTCTTCAGCCTTGTTAGCAGCTCTGGAGAAACGGGCTGTAGGAAAAAGGGTGTTTACCCCCTCTGAGAAGCTATCCTCACTAAAATACAGTGAAATGGGAATAGAATGGGGCTCTTTTACAGGAGACTTGGTGGGGGGAATGTTAAGTAACTTACCCTCTCTGTGGGTGAGGAGAGTATGAAGTAAGGGCAGAAAATTTAACAGCTGCCTCAAGAAAGCATTACAATCATTCTCACTTAATTTTTTGAGCAATTGGATAAAGACAGCTAAGGTAGGGCTCTCTCCATTTCCTTAAGGAAGGATAGGGTAGGAGGAGCTTTCTGGCCCTACTATTTAATGATCTATCAATAATTAATCAGATTATGACTACTTCATTTGACCTCGAGAAGATATGCTTAATATATAAATCAAAACTACCTTTCAAGTAAAATGAATAGAGGCTTTGGGACCTTTCTCCACCAGTTTCTCATTTATTCCTTTCTGTGTGCAAATTGTGTTCACTGGGTAGGGACCATAATGTTGCCGCAGTGCCAAGACTGTCCTCCAGGGTGCCAGTATTGGAGACATATCCAGAATTTACAGTCTCTGCCCATCTTTCTGCTTGTCTCCAGGATCAACGTACATCAAACTTACTTCAGAGTCTCCCATTCAGGGTCAGGGTTCAAGTGTCATCTACTTTCTGAACTCTACCCTCCTCTGTTTTTCTGCTTTTTGTTTTGGAAGAGTTGTTAGGAAGTGGCACTAGTAGTGCACTGCAGGTAGTAGCAGACAAACTCTAAGCTAGTAAAACACGGACCTGAGAGACAGCTAGCAACTGAGGCTGGGAAAGTAGAAACTCCTGTGCACTACAGCTGTAAATGCACTGCACATGAAATGGCCTTCCTTGCATTGCTGCAGCAAGTCTAGGGACTTGATCAAAGGTAGCTTACAGGATATGTCAATCTTGTGTACAGCTGCAGTTAAAGAAAAGACAGGCTGTAATAAATCTCTTCACTGAAATATGCTTTCCTTCCCTCTCACCTCTGCTGTCAATGGCTTGTTTTCAGTTATCTTTCTAAAAGGAGTGGTTGTATGTTTAGAAGAATCTGAAGATTATTTTCTTGCTGTTCCTCTTTCCTTTTACTTGATCAGTCTTTCACTCTGAGCCACAACAAAGGCTGTTTTCCCAGAGAAACTGGGCAGTAGCCAAAAGGCCACAGTAGTTCAATGGAAATATTGAGTGGCTGCACTGAAGTGTTTGGAGCTACGCTTCAGAAATGTCCTGGTTAGCAGGAAAGGCATGGCCCAGGCAATAGAGACTGCTAAACTTGCTTTCCTCTGTGCTTATGTGAAATCCGGGAGCATGATACATGTATAGCTCTCCTGTAACATATACACTCCTGCTCCAATGAATATGGGATTATGTGGGCAACCTTTTCCCTGTGAAGAGATGAAGAGGGTCTTGCTAAGGTAACAAAAAAATCTGTAGGACAGAGAGGCAGCAGTCTTCTCCTTTGTAAAATGTTCTTTGAGGGTATCCTGGGCAGCACCAAATATTGGCCCTGGATTTTCTTGAGGTGATCTCCACCTCCTGCTGTGGCAAATGGAGTCTCAAGAACCCATGCTCTGGCTATCCTTCATACAGCAATCACCAGAAGCTAATTAGGTTACGGGGAGCTTCCTGCCATGCTGAGCAGGGAGCAGAGCTGCTTTACTGGATCACTAACTGAGATTCCTAGCATGAAGTACTCTTGTAGTACACAGCAAGTTTTTTTTCCAAAATACTTCCATATCTGTTCTAGTACTGTGCTGATTGTAACAGCCATGTACTGTGAAATTTGCTCAAGATGCTCAGTAAAACGTCTGCTGTTTTTATCAAACTTGTGCTCTTCCAAAGTGGTTTAAGACTATTACCCTACTGCCTACGTGATCAGAAAATCTGGACTTCAGCTGGCTGAGTGTTGGTGAGGTAAAGCAGGATGGGTTACAATTGCTGGTAGTTTACAGTCTGAGTAATTTCTGACTGGCAGCTACAGCTAATGCTGTGACCACAGAGGCCTGTGACAAAAGGCACTTACTGTTTTTCTCTAAATGAATAGTGAAAATATACAGTTGCTGATAATGACTGCCTGAGGAGATCTCGGCACTTTCTAATATAACATTAAGCCTTCTCCATGTACATCTTCCTGCATTCTAATGTGTCTCACAAATGCTTCAGTAGGCAGGGACCACAGTACAAAAAGGTTTCATACCCTGTTAATGCTAGTAGCTCCTGTGTGAGATGCTCAGTCAGGCTGCAGCTGTCATGCTGAATTTCTTTCCGATTGCAGGTGTTAACTTCATGCAATGTAGATGTCACAGGGCCACCGTCCTATGTGGGAAAATGTTTTGCAGGAAATGTGCATGTGTATGTTAATAAAATGCTCTCCCCCAGCCCTCCCCCAAGTCTGTCAGCATGCTGAGTCTTTTTTATTAATGTGCACAGCTAATTCACCCCCTTCTGGTGCACTGGAGAATTGAGGATACAGATTTGAGACGGTACCGAGTGACTCACAGCTCTGAGGTCTTGGTTTGCATCCTCTGATTCTTCATCTGTGTTAGCCACTAGTCAAGGTACTTCTTCCTTGCATTTAGTGTCATTTAGAATTTGATGATCAAATCCACTGTGAAATTTTCGAGTTAATTTTGCCAGTGGTAGACTACCAACAGAAAGTAGATGATCTCTCAGACAATGAAAAGTGTGGAATAGCAGAAATGGAGGACAACCAGCATTTGACAGCTCAGTGAGGGGTTTGCATCACCTGCCTTCTCCCTACTTGTGTGACCAGAACCTGTGACCTGATATGCCTTGAAACTCTTAATTATCACTGCTTGTGTAATTTAGGATAGTTGCATGTCTAAATGAAATGTCTTCATAGATGAACATATAAGAACTTTAAATATGGGTTGCTTTCATTTGAAATACACCTTGATCAGAAACCAGAAAGCAAGGTCTCTGTCCACGTCCAGATCCCAAAATTCAAAACACTATCGCTCCCAAACTCTTGGGGTTCAAGTGAGGCTTTTGATACTGGATTACTTTGAATGGAAAACTTCAATCTGCCTGCTAATCTTTTCCCAGTCAAATGTATCAAATTGTACTGTAACACTTACCTTTTTAAGATGCAAGTGCAATAAGGTGAAAACCCTACAACTGCAACTGATTTAATGAATACCCTTTAATCTCATTAGTCAGTGAAGCACTATGAGAGCCCCTTCTGTCAAACCTGTGCTTCAGACATGTTGTGGCCTCAGGCTATGTTTTGGAATTGAAATTTTAGCTTTCTGAATCCCAACCTGATCAGCAATTTAAGTATAGTCATTAGAGTGGCAATTTTGAGCCTCTTTCCATTTGTGGGCACTGTGGATATGTTCATTCCAGAAGTGGTATAGATTCTGGTGTGGTGAATTGGGACCCACTGGTAATAAACCTAATTCTCAAAGTCACCTTTTTCAGATTTCCCCCTGAAAGAGTTTAAACCTGAGCTCCAAGGATCGAGCTGAAAAGTACTGTTAAACTACAGGCAGAGGTAATATATGGTCTTTCCACTCTGTGTTTCCCATCAGGCAGTTAAAGCTCTGCAACAAAAGGATCCATTCACAGTAGTGTGGATTGCCTTGATGTTTATATGCCCCTCCTGCCAGGCTTATCTTTTAAAGCAGAAATGTAGCTTCCTGTTTATTCACCTGTCCCAAATCCAGCTGCACTTCCCAATTTTTTAATGCGCCTCTTCATAGAGAGCAGGTCAGTAAATCTAACCACAGAGCCATGTGTGGTAATGCTGTGTGTCCATACTGCCTGCTTTGTCCAGGAGCAGAACTTCATGCTTGAATTCACCACACGCCCATTCAGCCGCTCACGTGACAATGGGCTGTCTCATAGCTTGGTATTCACAGACTTGCTTCAGATAGCCCTCTTTGAAAGAAAATACTCTGTGTAGCATTTCGGCTCTCGTGTTAGTAAATCAGAAGCAATGGTGTGAAAATGCCTTTGGGCCCTGATATGTTGCAGATTATTAATAGTAGTACAGAGACTCTTAGATTGGTACTTTGGTCTCTTCTCTACCTGAGGAACTGGTTCCTTCCTGCTTTCTGAGAAATTCTCGATCTGTTCCTTCATAGGATTCTTGCCTTATATGTCCTAGCTGTGCACTTCCCTAGCTGTTTTGAGGGAACTGGGGGAGATTGGAAAGAGGAAGACTAATAATGTGTGTTTCTTACATTAAAATGGGTGTGGCTACAACAAAAGTGCTATAAAGGTAACATAACTGAGAAGGATGCAAGAGAGCTTATCGGTATGCCAAGGCTGGTATGAATGAAGTAATGGGAAAGCTTGGATGTGGAAGGACCAGAATGAGCAGGAAGGTGGGCTGCAAAAGTGGCATGTGGTAGTGGCACCTGGAGTCATTCATATCCCAGCCCACCCAATTCCAGCTTCTCAGAACGCTTAGGTCAAGGGGAGACACAGGGGAAGCCTTCAAGTTATTATGAGATGGTGGCAGGAAGATAAGTGGACAAACTCCTGTCACAGTGCCTGGAGACTGGGCAGCCCACTTCTCCTCATGAACTTTCCTGCTCTATGAGCAAGCAGGACAGACAGTGAGAGTAAAATCAGTTTTGGTTTTGAAACAGATACTCCCTTCTCTGAAGTGTCATATCTTGCCTGTGATGTTGCAGCTTCATGTGCTATCCCACCGTTCTCAAAGGCTGGATCAACACTACAATGTGCAGATTTATATCCTCCTTGCCATCTTCTAGCTAAGCATCTTCAGTCTCCATCTATTCATTCAGAAACAGAGTTTTTCCTGATGTTTAAATAATTAATTTTTGGGGTTTTTTTTTTACTGCAATGGAACCTGGAGGTTCCTTCTTGGTCTACCACAGACATACAGAGCATTCAATAATTCAACTGGCATCTTGCCCCATCACTTTTTTTGGTGAATGAACCCCACCCTTGATCTTTATTCAAAGTCATATTTTGTAGACCTGTTCTCCACTAGAATAGTTGTAATTATGGTGTGTCTGTCTTGAGACAGGGTGTGACCAAACTAGGCGTGATACTTCAAATAACCATTTAAGAGCGCTGAAAATGGTGGAAAAGTTAGTACAAACTCACTAATGAGGAACCAGATCATTAGAGAAAACAGAAACTAGTGAGATGACATTTAATGGGTAAATACTAGCCATTATAATTGATTAAGGCTGAATATAAAACTAGGTCTGCAAAAAGGTCTATGTTTTTTCTCTTTTTAAAATAAATTACTGATCTTTTGAGAGAAGCTGACAAAAATTTCAGTGGTTTTAGGGGGGATCATATTATTTGGTTCTGTGTGGGATTATTTGTTTTGCATTAAAAGTTCTGATGAAATTTAGTGGCATTCTAAGTAAAAATGTTGTTTCAAAGTATGCTGCTTTGCTTTTAATGTATCAAAGTGACATGTGGTGAAATTTCAAGGTGCTTTTTAACTAGTACAATTGGGTGAGCTGGACATAAGTACCAGAAATGTCCTGCTCCAAATGACTTGCCTTCAAAGGTAGGTGGAATATACGTATGTATGCGTCCACGCATAGGTGTATGGAGCAGGTTTATGTAAATGAAGTTTGCCTATACCATCCAAAAGGAGCATGTATTTTGCACAATGCAAAAATGCATCAGCTGGTGATGCTGCAAACAGCTATGGCAGCTGCTAAGCAAAGGCAAATCTGAAGGTGCTCCAGTTGGGGACTCCGTGTGAAAGTGTCATGGCATGGAGGTGGGAGGAACACTCACTTCATGCAGCTCTAGTGCAATCACTTTTAAAATGCAACATTGCAGTTTGGATACCTGACTTCCAGAATATTTGGTAGATTGCATGGAGGGTAGAGCAAGAGTATAATCAAGCATTGGAATGACTTTATTGACAGGGGCAGATTTAAGTATGTATAGTTTGGTTTCAGTTATGAAGAAAGGATTTGCACTAATAGTCTAGGCATTTGGAGAGCTGAAGAGCATAGACCTGGTTAAGTCTTCCTAAGCTAAAATTTCTCAATAGATGGCAGAAAACTGCATGATGGTGAGGTGTCTCAGCTTGCCAGCTGATTTTCTTGGTTAGACAGAAGGCATCCTATGGTGTGGGGCTTTTGCAATGTGCCTTAAAAAGAGCAGCAGAAAATGTAGGTATACATCCCTCCTTGTGAAAACTCTCTTGCACTGGCCAAGAGTTCCAAGTAAGCCAACATTACATGGAACAAAAAAACATACTGCATAATGGCAGAACATAAGCAGAGCAACATGAGTCCTTTATCTGTTACAAAACGTTCAAAAGCAAGCTGTGGTTAAAGGGATAATTTTTGATGGTTTCTTCAACTTGGAATCAATCTGAATTTGTTGAAACTTCTCATTTTTAGGTTAAATGAACAACTCTGGATTCCTGGTTCCCATCAGACTGTTCTGAAATCTGTCTAAAGTGTGTTCAGTGACCAGAGAATCTCCAGTCACTGAACTATTCAGGCTGGAAAAAGATTGTCTAGTCTAACTCCTCCACTGAATGTAGTGTCAAATATAGCACATTGTTCAAGGCTGGATGGGATTTAAATAGCTGTCAGGCTAGAGACCCCAACAGCTTCTCTGGGCAACTTGTTCTAGTGTTTGACCACCTTCACTGTAAAAAGAAAGCTTTGTTTTTCTTATGTTTTAAGGTAATTTCCTGTATTTCCATTTGTACCCACTGTCTCTTGCTCTTTCACTGATGCCACTATCTATATTCTGACTGCATCTTTACTGTCTGCCATCAGGTATTTATATTGACGAGATTCACCCTAAGCCTTATTTTCGTGGGGCTGGATGACCCCAACTCTGTCCATCTCTCATATATCAGATGCTCCAAGTCCTTGACCATCTTTGTTACTCATTGCTGGACTCATTCCAGTATGTCCATGTCCCTATTGCATTGGAGAACACAGACTGGGGCACAGCACCCCAAACCCTGTATCTTCAGTGCTGGGGAGAGCAGAAGGATCTCCTCTCTTGACCTGCTGTCAATGCTTTTCTTCACAGGAGGCTGCTGACTGCCTTTGCTGCACACATTGATGGCTCCCTGTCAGTTTCTTATGCAACAGGATTCCGAAAGCCTCTTCTGCAGAGCAGCCTTCCAACCAGTTGAACCCCAGCATATACTGGTGCATGAGGCTTCCTTTCCTGGGCGCAGGACTCTGTGCTTCCCTTCAAACTTCTTGAGATTCCTGTTTTCTAAATTCTTTAGCCTGGCAAAATCCATCTGAGTGGCAGCAAACCTTTTGGTACATCAGCCATTTCTGCCAGTATTGTATCTTCTGCAAGTTTGCTGAGTTCTCTCTTCCCCATTGTCCGGGTCATTCATGAGCCACAGAAACATCGAGGCCCTTCCCTCCTTTTCTAAACAGGTAATTTCATTGCAGAAGGATGTCAGTTTGGCCAGGCACAATTTCTGCTTCATAAATCCATGCTAACTACTCCCAATTACTCTCTGTTTATCCTGAATATGTTTGGAAATGGTTTCCGGAAGCATTTTTTCCATCACCTTCGCAGGAATCAAGATAAGGCTTATGGACCTGTAATTGCCCAAATCTCCTTTTTGAAGACAGGAGTGAGT
Organism: Grallaria varia; assembly: GCA_013396735.1. NCBI lineage: Eukaryota > Metazoa > Chordata > Aves > Passeriformes > Formicariidae > Grallaria > Grallaria varia. The sequence goes on from VWZG01008667.1 coordinate 507,440, forward strand.
AGTGTTTGCTGATTTGGAAATCACTGGTGGAAACCAAATGCATCAAACCACTTCCCTCTTTTTCACTTGGTTTGCAAAAATTTGTCTTTTACTTGGAAAAATCATTAATAAGTCTTAAAGCCATTTTATAGGCTGGAAGAAACACTTCAATACTGGCGCTTGGGCAGGAGTAAGAAAGTGGGGGAGCAGAGTCAGACCCTGCAAGTCGTAGTTGGGAGCAGATTTAAGACTTGCACTCAGGAGTTCAGTGGCACTGAACTAAAAGTGCTGCACTACTTCTTCCTTAGGAGAGTTCCATTACTTCTCTTTCTCATGCCAAAGGCAATTTTCATCGAGTAGCTGGGCGCCTCATCTGTCCCGTGCATCTGTCTCGGAGTGTCACCTAAGGGATCCCTCTCTCAAACTGCTGGGCGGGAGAGGACCGCAGTGTTGGCCTCTCCCCTCCTTGTTCTCCCCGCTGCTTTTGTTCTCTGCCTTAATTCCCTTTTGAAGGGCTGATATTTTATTCAGCAGCCCCTGCTGTGCCGGAGCCCGTGACAGAAGTTTCTCAGAAGCACTCCGTTGACAAAATGCTAACAGCTGGTCTTTGAAACTCAGGGAGTGCTAGTCGGGAGAGGTGAGGGTGGCAGGGAGCAAAGCAGAACAGGGGAAGAGAGGAGGGGAGGGGGCAGAAAACGCGCTATTTGTAAGGAATAATGAGGCAAAAAATATGACAGAGGTTTTTATTGCAAATAATAGACAGTGAACTTCAAACAAGGGAAGAGAATCATTAAAAAAACCACAGCAACAGAGTTAAATAAATGCATAATTAGGCAGCACCATGAAGGTGGAATTTACTGCACCAGAGGTTCTTTAGGGAGAGTCAATAAATTCACAGCTGGTTTGGGATTTTTATTATTATTATTCTTTTCCCTCAGGAACAGAAGAAAATGTGAATGAGCCCACGGCTGTTCTCAAGGTTTTGGCGGGATTCCTCTTCTTCTTGGCACAAATCGCAGCCCCTGTCTCAGTGGAGGCAGGGCTGCCAGATCCACTCTCCCGAGGGAGATGGGATGATTTGTGAGTGGCAGGACTGAATGCTATGAGTGTTTGGGATTAAACCGATGAGTAAGCATGTCTGGTCCTAGGGAAATTTTGAGAAAATATAGGGAAATGCATTGCAAGTTCTGCATGCACCTTAGCATGGGTGCGTGTAAGACTATGTGTGTGTACGCTGGGATATCAGGGTATCTTACTCCTTTTCTTGACTGCCACATGAGGTGTCAGAATCCTTCAGGCCTCTGTTTGTGGGTCTGTGCTATCAGTGTGAGCTCTCACCCATGCATACACGTAGAAGCCGGAGGTTGCCTGTGGATCCCTGCACAGGAGGTGGCACGTGGGCACACTTTGCCATTCATGGGCACAGAATGAGGCTGGTTTTAAAAGGTAACAAATTTTAAAAGGTAACAAACTATATGTGTCATTACAGCAACGACAAAATTGTATAATATCGTACCTACATGAGATACTCCTCCTGTTCCACTTCCCTCCACAGTGCCATTCCTACTAGACCTGTGTAAAAATGTTCCTCACAAATGCCTTTTTTCCCCCAGGATAAAAATGTAGGTTTGTTCTGAACAGACTTCAAATTCTTTTTCCCTAGGGTGCATCACTTTCACAGAGCCTTTCCAACACCCTTATTTCCACTGTGCACTAGATACAACTGGAAACCTGTAAACCCATAAGGCACTGGCAAAGAAATTAGTTTTGTCTGGTCAACTTGAAGCATCACCCTGTGTGAGTCCTGCATCTCAGTGTGTTCCTGGAGCCATAACCAGGCCAGGAAACAATTCCTGTAAGTAGTTGTGTTGGAGAGTAATTTGGTTTGTTGAAACAATTTTAAGTAGAATATTTCATTCTACTTCTGGAAAACAAAATGTTTTGATTTTGAGATCATCAAAAAGCTTTGTTTAGATAAAAAATATCAACGTTCTGAATTGGAATTTCCACTCTACAGGGAAGAAGAAAAAATTCCATTTTTTTATCACCAAATTACAGCGAAAAAAATCTTCAGGTTTCACTAGTGATTAAAAAAAAAATCTTTATCTCACTGTTTTTCTCTGCATTACCCAGTGATGCCCATAAAACTGCCTATAGAACAGACTTATTTTCCTTCCCTGCTTCTAAGCAACATGCAGAAAAAGCTGCTGTGCTTCATGACACTTAATTTGAGCCATTCCGCTTTGAGCTCTTAAAGAACTGGAGGGTTCAAAATCGACATCTGAGTGAAAGCAGTACTGTCATCTATAAAACTGTCTGCTCCCCTAACCACCCTACTGGTAGATCAGACGCCCACTGCTGGGGATGAGGGCATCTGTAAATGCCAACATAACCTACCAGGTGAGGGCAAATCGTGCAACAGGTGTTTAGGGAGCCTGAATTAAGGAATTTGTTCTTCTCTACTGATTCTCCTACAATCAAACTTTTTATGCCAAGTCTGATTGGTTTGTTTTGGCTATGCATGCAAAAATAAAGACCTTAAAGCTGGACAGTCAGAGCTGAAGTACAGGAGTGTAAGAAAGAAGAATGCCTCTAAAATGACAGGAGAAACTGAAACTGTGAGACACTTCCTACTCCCATGGCTAAAAGACAAATGATTTCAAGAAAGAGCTTTCTCTCAGATTATCTGCCATGATAAACACTTCAGCAAAAAATGTAATGAGAAAAAGCAGTGCCTAACCCCAGAGGAAAGGAGAGAGACAACAGAGATCACATCGTGCTATCGGTATGTCACCAAATCGGCAATTGATGCTAACGACAAATGGACATGGGAGATTGAAATCACAGACACAGCATTGAAACCTTCCTCTGAAAAGTCTGTGCCTGCCTCTGATGGAGACCTGAAGCTCTGCTTTCTCTTTGTTTAACAACGTATGTGCAGCTTCTCTCTCCCAGTGAAACTGAGCAGAGCTGTGCGTGAGTGCTGCATGGGGTGAGCGTGTGAACAGGTCTGTGTGTGGGAGAACATTCGTGCGCTTGGCCGTGCAGGCACAGTGGCGCCATGAGCATCTCGGTACCTGTGCAGGGCATAGGACTGGGTGTAGCAACGCCCTTGCACCTGCTGCTAGGAGGTAATAGGATTAGTCAAAGGTTTTGAAAGAGCTGCTGTTAAAGGCTTTTGTGCTAGCTGAACATGTGGGTTACACATAGCACCTCACTTTGCATTCTAGGGGGTTTTGATGGAAGAAATCAGACCGACCACATGTACTGAAGAGCTGCTACAGGGTATTATCTTTGCCACAGATGGTATTATTCCTGCAAGTAAAGCAACCAAGGAGAACAGGAATTGGATTTTGAGGTCACAGAGGGAAACAGCATGAGACACCACTTATGTGCTGGGAGCAAATATTAAGGGATACTAGGGTTTGACTCATGAGGATATAAAGTAGTCATCTGACACCACCACACATCATCTATGCCTGGCAGGGACAGAGAGAGGGAGGGTTGTGGGAATTAGGGGGCAATCACAGACCCATTCCGCCTGTTGTCCTGTAAGTCAAAGTTTCTAGAAGAATTATGGGAATGACTGGACCACCTCTGTGGATGTTGCGCAGGGGCTGGGCCAGGCCAGGCTGGGAGGTGTGAGGGCGAGGACAACATGCTGCACAGAGGCAGCCATTGCTTTCTCTCTGCAATGTACATTCTACTGCAATGTTGGAGTATCCTGAGTAAAGCTTTTTGTATGGGAGTGTTCCTCATAGTTAGCAGGATACAAGAGAGGGAGCTGTGTTGGAAGGGATGGCAAGACTGAGCCTTTCTCCTCCAAGCATGTAGCATGAGATCTTAGAGAAGCAGAACAAAGAAGGCAGACGTGACAGATGGAGGAGCAATAGGAAAAAAAAAAAGGCAGCTGTGAAAATAACCCATAGTGTTTAGTATGTGGGAGGAAGGCTATGGCTGTTTTCAGGGCTCTGGACTCTCTATCCAGCCTGTCACATAGCAGGAGGGTGCACTGGTTGGCATCTGTGGGCAAACCAGCCTCCAAGAAATGCTTGTGTTGTGCCAGAATGCGAGTCCTGCTTTACCTGCCTTGGAGTGCCTGTCATGTCTGTACAGCCTGGGCCTGTGTGCAGCCATGCACTCTACGTACAGCACTGTCTCCTCTCCCAGGGCACACTGTATTAGGGGTGGATGGGTTGTTGCAAAGGTGAGGCCACTGCTCCCTTAAACCATTGCATGCCTGACAAATAGATTTTAATGTGACAGGTCCACCCAGCCTGCCCTGACCTAGCCCCCCCAAGCAGTTACATACTGTTGTTTGTACCCTGCACTGATGCAGAGAGATTGAATCTCTGTTTCTGCTGGTTAGTGAATGTCTCACTGGGGGATTGTCACAGAGAGCACCAAATAAAAGGGTGAGAAAAAAGAGAAAAGAAAATAAAATAAGGCTTTCTTTCAGACCACCTTCTGGCTCAGACAAGTTCAGGAGGTTTCGAAACAGCCTTTTCCTTGCAGAAATTCTGAAACTTCCAACCAAGGTAGCATTGGCTAGACAAAGAGCCATAAATCAGGCTCTGGCTCCTTTTGAAAGCATTGGAGTTTTTTTTCATCCCTGAATTTCTATTTTGTTATAGGATCCAGGAGGGATTTTCATGGCAAGCCTGCATAATGCTGTGGAAAGTCAAGATACGCTCAAGAGCACGCTCCAGAAGAATGTCCCTGAGATGTTCCAGACCAGCAGACTGGAACCAGCTCAAGGTTTGTTCACTGCTTAGATGACGTGAAGTGGTTTGGAGAATGGACTTACCCTGGAGTAGCCATGGTCTGTTTCCTCTACTCTTTGCTCCTGCGTCACTGACTCCATTTGGCTTCTGCTCATGTTGTGAACTGCACCTATTACGTTTCCTGTTGCACCCCCTGTCCTCGCAGTGAGGCATGTGTAGGCAGAGGCAAATGAGAAAATAGAGGGATGCCATCTCAGGGCTGTTCGGCCATTCTTGTCTATGGACAAGGAGTGAGGGGTTTACACATTTCTTGCCCTTTGTGCTGCACTTTCTGCCACCCTGGAGCAGCTGTTATTTGGATCACATGGAGAGGAACAGCGTGATAGGTTGAAAGCTAGACTATGCTGTTCATCTTGTGTAGTTAGTTTTTGGATAAGTTTATTTTTTAAGCTGTCTCCTAGGAAAGAACAGCTGAAACCCTATGTTTAAGTGGCTGTTTAGAACCAACTCTATGATGATGCTCTGGCAAAACTTGGCTCTTATTACAGTTCACCAGGATCCACTTTACTTTATCCACCATATCTTTATGTGTTACCAATCAGTACACTTTCACAGGATTACTGAGGACTTACTGTATGATCTCCCTGCACAGAGTTCAGGAAGCACTGCTCCAAAATGCCCTTGTGCCATGAAGTCTGCATTTGTGTGGCAAGCTTCTTTTCAGTCTGCTGCAAACATCATATTGCTGCAAACATCTAGAGTTTGGCAGAAAACTGCTGTAAACTTGCGGAGCATGGTAGGTTTTGATTATCAAAGAAGAGTAAAAAAACAAATATGCATGAAAATAGAGCCTTATGTATATGACCACATGATCCTAAACAGCAAAAAGGTTTTTGAAATGGCAGTACTGACCCAGCTGGTGTGGGTTTGGATCTATAATTGCAGTGGTTCTAATGACACTTCCTCTTTCCAAAAGCTTTTTGGCAGAGACAAAATAGCTGGCATGAACGACAGTGTGAAATGAAGATAAATGAAGAATATAGGCACATGGATCTCTAGAAGGAGGCTGGGTTGATCTTAATGCAGATGCAAGTTTTCAGGTACTGTTTTTCACGGGTTTTCATTCTCTGTAACTAGAAGAGCAACAACACAAGGAGCAACTGAAGTAAACAGTAGAGGAAAAAAGTAACTCTGCAGTTAGTACGTCAGCGTAGGGTTTAAGAGAGCCCAGCTCATGTACTGCTTCTCCTGTAAACCAGTGTATAGCTGCCTTGAAAAAGAAGAAGCATCCTGCCATTTCTCTTCATAGTCTGGATTTAAGCATATTTCGATATGTAGCTCAGAGCATGTGTCATTCTGGCCAGAATGAAGCTGTCACCTGGTGTCTCCTATCTAAATGTACAGATGGCATTAGCACAGGGCATGGCTTTTTGTGGCCCTACTGCTTCTGATAGACAGGGATCAGTTCATGTCCAGAGATGCTGTGATGAGACTCTAGTCTAGAAGGATGAGTGGTATGAAGCTGTGGAGGCTAACTCAATAAGTAAAAATTAGATTATTCTATAAACAATAGATGGGTGTTTAGAAGACAGATCTCTGTTATTTTCCCTTAGTAATCTGAGTTTCATTTTGAGAGTGACTCCTGTGATGTGGTACGTGAGCAGGATGCTCCCCATGTAAATCCTCCATCCAAGCGGTGGAATATGCAGACAGGTGAAATACAGTCAGGTTCTAATTAACTTTAATTAGCAGCTTACATATATGTGATACCAAATTATTTCCTATTTTTCAAATCACATTGGAGGGGGCAATCTGATTCACCTGATGGTTGGTTCTCTAATTAAAAGGGCAAAGACATCTGTCCCCACGCAGAGACTGGCTTGTTTTTTTGGTGGGGGAAGTAGGTTTGATCTTTTGAATCAAATGATCCCTTCAAGAGAAGATCGGTAAAATAGAATTCCACTGTTTTATCAAACTGAAGTCACAGCAAGAGAAGAGACAAGTATAGATGAGTTGCAGGTCATTGATTCCCTTTTCTCCTGAATGTATTAAAAGTGCTGTGAGTTTCCAGCTTTCCACACCATCCACCTTGGTACTTTAATTTCCCTTAATTTTCCATTGTTTGCTCTGTGGTAGGTGCTAGTGTGTACAGTACTTTACATGCTGGCTAAAGATGTACAAAGTATTCCTTATGCCTACTAACTTCTCTCAGATAATTTTTTTCAAGAGCTGACTGCAAAAAATAGGATTTTTTTTTTTTTGGCAGTGTTAAAAAGCATAGTTTTCTTAGGAAGACAAGTAAACATTTAGTCTGACTCGAGGTAGTTTGATGTGACAGTATTGCTGCAATATTGAGAAAGTTGTAGTTTGGGTGTCAGTGAAGTTGGATTCCTCAAATGAACCCTGTCCCTGACATCATGAGGTTGTTTTGGTGGGGTTTTTTTTGTTGCTGGTTTGGTTTGTTTTTTTCTTGCAAGCTGGCAGCCTAGCTCCTGGAAGACAGAGGCTGACCTTCATCTACCAAGATTGTAAATGCCTACAGTTCAGATGTCTAGGTCCAAACTCCTTGCCCTAACCACCCTGTGAAGTGTTGCTGTAACTGTCATTGCCACAGGGCAATGTCTCTTCAGTCAGGGTGCCTGATGGCAAGATCTAGGAGGTCTTCTGTTCCTGGTTACTTCTCTTTGAGAGAGATAAGCTCCACCAGCCCTGGAAAAAAAAAGTCTTTGTGCAGAGGCCAGTGCTGCCAGCAGTATGATACGTGAAGGGAGCAAATGATTATTCTTCCTTCTCTCTGACAAGTGCTGTGATATGCATTGGAATAGCTCTTGGATATTTATGTGTGGGTAGTTTTTTTCATATCAGGATATTTTTGTCATATATGATTGCGTAAGAGGAAAGACTTTTACATGAGCTTCTTGGGTAACTTCAAGAAGAAATGCATTCTGAAACGAGATTTGAAGAGAGTCAGTGCATGCCAGGAGGAAAGCTCTGTGCTAAAAGGATTGTGAAGGTGGATGGCCTGGTTTTATGGCCCACTGGTTGTTGAAAACATGCTTTGTGAAAATTTTGGTACCGAAATAGAGAACTGTCCATTTCTAGTCCTCCTACGGGCAGAGAAAGAGAAATCTAAATCCATGTAAATCAAATCTGAGTAGTGGTTTCCACCAGCATTTGGAGACAGACTGAAACACTTCTGAAAGGTTGTATAGAGGCATTCTTCATCTTAATTGATTTTTTTCATTTTGCTCTGAAACTGATCCTAGATTACTTTTGGTAGAACCAGTTCTCCAGTATGTTTTTGTCTCCCTTCCTCTGCCCACCATAAAGAATGCCTTTCCCCTACTTTGGGAGACAACAACCACATCTTTGCTCTACCCTGGTGTCAACTGTCTTTGAGAGATTTTTGGTTTTGCCTCTGTTTTTCACAATGTAGATTTCTTTTTCTTGCAACACATTGAATTTCAGGCTGGATTGATGATCCTGCAGAGCAATGTTTTTTCTGTGTGATAAATAACACAAGGGCTCCCCATAACGATCAAATGAAGGTGGGATTTCCAACATGGCAGAGTCTATAGAATTCTTGAAGAGTTTAGGTTTAGCATTCTCTGAAAAATTATGGTGTTCTAAATGTAGCATACCAAAAGGGTTTGGTTAACTGTTTGCTTTCTCTTTGGAGGCTGGGGTGGTTGTGGCAAAGACACTGTCTGCCAGAGAGGGTGTTTTCTCCTTTCTTTGTCAATCAGAACGTCTCTACTTTCCTCAAACAATGTTTGAACAATCTGAATTTGTAGGTGTCCCTGCCCATGGCAGGGATGTTGGAAGTAGGAGGTCTTTAAGGTTGTTTCCAACCCAGACTATTGTATGAGTAGAAGAGAGAGAACTGGTGATCAGGACAGAGGCTGTTTAGTTCACATTTTTCATTGTTCATGCTCACTTTGGTGGATGGCACCTCTTACCTTCCAGAGCTCAAGCTTATGTGACTGCATGTATGTAAGTTGGCAGGATGTTTAATGCTTTTCACCTTTGCCTTATGACCCTGCTCCACATCTGAAAATCCTTGATTTGATGGCTGATTAGTTGCCTACTGTATGGGTAGATGAGACATAGCAGAGCCTTTCATCGACTTCCTGAAAAAAAAAAATCTGGTATAAATAGCCTTCTTGTTGGGCAGTTATCCAGAAAGGGTTATGACAGAATAGGACACAGAGATTGCAGTTTTTCTTCCTTCTGTGAGTCCTTTCTCATTTTAATTGCTGAGGTTATTTTAGGGTAGGAAGGGAGTGAGGGAAAGGGAGATGGTATAATGGATAGAGAAGCTAGTGCTGATATAGCTTGCAGATCTAAACACGTGGGATCCTTTTAATCTTGCAGTTTGGCAGTCTGATACCTTATGGTACCACGAAATTAACTTAAAGCCTCCACAAACCTTTGAGAGAGAAAACACAGTGTAAGTACAGCAGAGTAGACAACAGAAAAAACCTGTAAGGTACAACTAATCAGATACCCATAGTACCCAGTTTTGCTCAATCCTCTTTGCAAAAATTAAGCTGATGACTTTGACCTTTTTAGGGCCTTAATTTTACAGCTGTAATGCTAGCACTTAATACTTTCCATGTGCAAAACTCAAAGCAGCTTAAAAAATGAGGGTAGCTGCAGCAATCCTTTATTACAGACAGATTCACTGAGAGAAATGATTTAACAAAGCCATTAAGTCACAAGGCTTGGCCATTCTGTGTATGCACAAAGTTAGCATATCCTCAAGACTCAGCTTACCTCATCCAAAGTTATCAAGTAGCTCAGTGAAAGTGCTTCGTTAATAATGTTCTCCTCTCTAGCTTGCTGATGCTGTACTCCCTTCCTGAAATCCCATGATATACTGTTTTTTCCCTGTCTCATAAAAGCATGCCAGATTATTATGCACTCTGTATTTATCTCATGGCATTCTTTATAGCGCATGAGTTACCCTTGGCTAATTGCTGGTCTTAAAAAAGTAAATGCACAAAGCAACATGTTTGGAGCCAGATATTTGTTTGGTTTGTTATTTGGTCATTAGGGACAAAACCATATGCAAAGTGCAGTTATGACAGTACACCAAGTACCATCAGGGCTGACTCTGGGGACTTAAGTTCAGGTCTGAGCCATGACTGTTTTTTTTTCCGGAAGGACAGTTACACCCAGCATCACCTGAAACTCTGAGGAACAGGGCTGTTAGCTTCTGAAAGAAACTGATGGATACAGCCAGGCACTGCAGCTTCTTTAATGTTTGTGTTTTGCAACCTAGTGAGTCCTGACCTGAGCAGAGGAGTCAGCAATGAACTACAAGACCATTTCAGAGATGTGGGGATCTGAGTGCATTGGTCAGATGCTCATTACAGTGACTTTCTGTAGTGGTGCTTCTCAGGAGGAGCCCTGATACATTCATCCCATTAACAGACCTCATTTCGTAGTTTTCCTTTCCTTTCATTCTGTATCTGGTAGTGTTAACAAAGTATATACACAGAATCCTTTAGATTGGAAAAGACTTCCAAGATCATCAAGACCAACCTTAAACTGCTCACCACCTTGTCAACTAAACCATAACACTAAGTCCCATGTTCAGTTGTTTCTTGAACTCCTCCTCTCATCCTGTCTCTGGTTCCCTGGGAGAAGAGGCCAACTCCCACCTGGCTACAACCTCCTTTCAGGTAGTTGTAGAGAACCGTGAGGTCTCCCCTGAATCTCCTTTTCTCCAGGCTAAACACCCTCAGCTCCCTCAGCTGTTCCTCATAGGACTTACCCTCTAGACTCTTCATGAGCTTTGTTGCCCTTCTCTGGACATACTCCAGCACCTCAATGTCATCCTTGTAGTGAAGGGCCCAAAACTGGACACAGGATTCAAGGTGCAGCCTCACCAGTGCCGAGAACAGAGGGACAATCACTTCCCTGATTCTGCTGGCCACACTGCTTTTGATACAAGCCAGGATGCCATTATTATGCCATACACAGGCACCCAAAGCAGTGGGTCATGTGAAGTTTGAACCAGCAAAGATCAGAGCTGCATTTCAAAGTCTCTTCAGATTTCTGGTTGCTGCTTCTTCCATCTCCTCTGGACCGTTCTCCTGCCTGAAATGCTGGAATGAAATATTCTCTGAAACTCTGATTGCACAGTCTCTTTCCCCCAGTGGTGCCTAGTAGAAGAAATCTTGTCTCTTGGATATCAAAATTGAAAGCAAAAATGAGAGAGAAAATAACAGTTGCTTTAAATAATGAACAAAAGTACCAGGAGATTTATTTCCCCCACCTTCTCCCCTCACTCATGCAGATACTCTCTTCTTTAAAAACAGTTTTCCAAAGTGAGTTTCATGCTGGATCGACAGCCCTGCAAAGCAGCATCCTCTGTTCACATACCAAATGGGAATAACTAATGCGTAGGAGTTCAGACTTTCACTCAGCACTAGCAGTATGCCTTGGACTTAATATAACCAGAAGGCTGCATATATGTGAAGGGCTAGGGTTACCTCCCCGGTCCATTCAGTGACAAAATACTGTGTCCCCCTGAACAGCAAGGATGAGAGCAGAGGGGGGAATTTATTTATTTCAAGGTGGGTGAAAAATGATCAATTAATGATTTCACTGTAGCAACTAAAAGGGTTTATGTGATAAAATATGTCTGTGGTTGGCCTGGAACACGTGTCCTCAAGGCAAAAACTGTGGATGTTGCTACAAATCTTCTTGAATCAGTTCTGGCTTTGAAAGTGGCATATTGGAATTGATTACAAACGTGATATTGTTCAATTCATATTCTGTGATTAGAAAAGTGAAATGCTATTGTTTTGTGCCCCCTACTTTTTTTTCCCCTTATGCTGCATAGCCCTTTCTGTCTTCATTCTGTCTGCAGTTGTCATTACTCATCTAATGATATTGTCTCTTACTAAGGAAGCAGGTAGCAGCTCCTGGTGTAAAATACTTGCCTACAGAAATCTGAAGTTAATTGTTGAAAGATTTTTTGTGCCAGTAAAAAGAAAAAATCTGATCTTTCAAGCAGTGCACAAAAGTGGGTGTGAGGCAAATTGAACAGTAAATGTTTAACAACTCAAACAATTGTTTCCTAGCATTTTCTTTCTGTAATTTTTCAGGTGTCTTATGACTGTGAAAATACACTTAGGGGTATTTTTAGGATGAACAGGGTTAATCAGCTACAAACAAATCAAATTTGAACTTTCTCTGAATCTCAGGCTGAACAGCTTTTGAGGCTCAGAAAGTTTCAATTAAATTTTTCTTCTTTCTTTTTCATTATCACTGCACTTCCAAATGTCCAGGTGTCAGCAGATACCAGATTCAGGGAGCAGTGATATGCTCTGATAGGGTCTGTTCTCATGGTATTTCTAAGATAACCAGAAGTAGGATGAATTTGAAGTCATCTTTTGAAGAACATTGTGCTGATGAGAATTCTGTCCCTGTTTTCTAGAAGACTGAATATTTCAAATGAAGTCAGGAGTGGATCAAGCACCTTAACTAAGAATGTGTATGAGCTAAGTTTATACCCATTCACTTCATAGCTGTACTTGAATCTATTAATCTTGGTTTGGTTTGAGAGGATTTTTTTTTTGTTTGTTTTTTGAGGGGTTCTGTGGTTGGTTTTTTTTTTTTTTTTTTTTTTTTGTCAGAAGGGAAGGTTGGTTTTGTTTCTTTTTGTTTTGTTGGGGGTTTTTGTTTGTTTTTGTTTTGTTGGGGTTTGTTTGTTTGTTGGCTTTGCTTTGGTTTGGGGTTTTTTTGCTGCCTATCAGCTAAGCTTTTAATGTTATTGCCAAATACATAAACAGGTTGACTTTTATCCTGAACTCATATATTCTTGAACTTAGGAATCTGATCTACAAACTCCCCACTGAGGTTGATGAGCAGAGTGTGGAAGGTAGTATCCAGAAAGTGTGAAGTGACAAGCAAATTCCAGCATTGCCTAGAATGAAACTGAAAACAAGAAATCCTTATCCCGTATACAAACAAAACCACAGAATTTAGAAAATGAAGCTGTTGAAAAGCTGAAAGAAATGAGAAGGAAACCCACATGAAGATTGCTGTGGAATCTTAATTGCAGTATGATAGGCTGAGATGGTGTAGATGGATGCCTTAAACAGAAGAGTATGTGGACACAAAACATGAAATTTGCATGGGGACTCTCAGAGGGAAGGCACTCTGGAAATCAGGAAAGTCAGCCCAATATTTTTCCTATCCTTTACTGGGACTGGAAAAAGGCAGGACTGCTTACTTTAGCAGTCTGAGAGATGGTTCCTTGCTGATGTGCATGATTTTTTTTCACTTTGCAAATGAAAAAAAAAAAAAAAAAAAGGTGATATTTGAAGTCAGGAAGGTAAATGCAGCAGGAAAGACCTTCCTCAGTTAGATTCATGGGTTCACCAGAATGAGTGGAACTAGAGATAGGATTTACAGTTGGAACACTGGAGGACAAGCTGATCATCTTCCCTAAACAGGCATGAGGGATATGTTGGATATGTACCTTTCGACCTTTCCACCTTCCCGAGGACACAGACCCCTGGGTGCATTCCCTTCCCGTCACGTTGTCTCTAGCAGTCTGGACACTTGTCAAATCCCCAGCATGCAGCTGCCTGCATCTCCCACTCCATTATTATTGCTGATGCTAATCTCTGACCGCTGAACACGGGTCAGAACCAGGAGATAATTGCAGCTCCGATCTGCCAGGCACGGTCCTTTGTGAGTAGTTAATGAGTGTTCAGGAAAATAAAGCAGAAAGAAGAAAAGGGGGATTGTGGTTTGCATACAGTGAGATAGGGAATGAATAGGAGATGGAAGGAGGGGACAATTCACTGATAGGGGAAAAAGAAAGAATTGGGAAAAAAAGAAATCATTTGCACTAAAGCTCCGACTGCCTTATTCTTTTTTCCAAGTGAATGCTCCTAACTGTGGTAGGAGGGGGACTAAGCAAGCAGGACGCAGTGGGCCTGTTAGCAGCGCTTTGGTTGGGGTGCCATGAAGGCAGAGGTGGGGGTCATTATTTCTCCTGCCAGCCAGGGGGTTACACCCACAAGACCAATATCCTTTTGCTCTTTGCTCTCCATTACTTGCTCTCCTTTGCTCTGCCTCACACTGTCTGTGTGTACGAAGGTGCCCTCTAGAGACTGGCTACCTACTCCTAAAATTGGCTTTAGCTCTCTCTTAGCTTGAGTGGCAGTGACCTCTATCTCTGTATCTGAATCACCAACCTTTATTCCCAGTCCTATCTTTATATCACATTCAGAGGGTCGTTTTTGGTGTCTGAAGGAAAAAGGTGACTTTTATCAAATCCTTGACAGGCCTTTACTCCAAAGAAAGATAGCTGCATCTCGTGATCCACGTGACACTGTTGTCCCTAAAACAGGGTTCTTTAACCCAGTGTTCAAGAAGCCAATCCACAGAGTTGAGATATTTGGTTTTATTTCATATCTGTGCAGAGATAGGTAATAGATGATAAATTCACAAAGCTAGCACCCCTACAGTATGCCAGATGCTCATTTTCATACACTTGGAACAAAAAAACTTGGTGTTTTCTGTATGCCTAACAACCTAAAGCAGTAGTGATTGGCTTTTCGCACTGTCATCTCCATTTAAAGGTACAGGGCATTTATTTTACTATGCATGCTCTGTGAGGAAGTGGCTTATATGAGTAAGGGGTGATCACAGTCTATGGATGGGCATTCTACTATGTTGATGGGCACAAAGTTCAAGCTAAGTTGTTCTTTGGCTTTGTGGTTTGATTTATAGCATCCTCTTGTTCTTATTTCTCAGGTCATGGCTCTTGGTTCTTACAGGTTTGGTTACTCTCTCATTCTTCATAAATCCTTTTGTTTGTCCTATACTGTACTTCAGTGATTCAGTGCATTTTTAACTTTTAACCTTCTCATTGGTATTTTATTTCAGCAACATGACTCCTCGTGAAGATCCCAGAGAGCATGAGTGCTCTCCCTTATGGAGGAGATGGCTCTACCTGGTCCTGTGACGTCTGTCATAGGGGATAAATGATGCACTATGGTGACACAACAGCTTGGTGGTCTGGGTTTCTGGAAAACAGAAACCACCTCAAAGGAGGGGAAAGAAAACAGCTTCCTGAAAATGAATTAGAGCAATTCAGGATGGAGTTTGAGGGGGAAGTAAATGATTGTAGTACGTGTTTGTGTCCATATGAGTCCCCTCTTCATAACGACCATGTTAATGTGCTCATAAAAAGATATGGTGCAGGGGGAACGTGACTGTTCAGGCTGATTAGCATTTTATGGCAGAACTAAACCCCATGACAAACTGCTGGCCGGGTGGGCTGTTTTTACAATGCAGAAAACTCTACTTTAAGAAGCTGAAAGAATGAGGTCCTTTTCCCTATTTTAACTGCTGTTATATTAATAATAGTATTGGTTATTATTGACCTCTCATGGGTCCTGCAATTCCCATTAAAACACAAGATGGTGAGGGAGTTTGGGTGGCTCAAGTGAGTTCTCTCCAAGAGTGCTCTGTCCTGGCATTACAGGACAGGACACTGGGCTGACAGAAATGCCTGCAACCAGCTGCAAAGCATGACTGACAACCTGGGGCCTTTTGGATCTACTAACCAGAAAACTAAGTGTTGAGTCCTGATGTCTTCACCATACCCAGTCTCCCTCTGCAGTTTGCGTTTTGCTTTCAGTGAAATATTAATTGCTTTCCGTATACATGGTGCTGCACTGTTTTGCATTCTGGAGACATAAATGCTTTTCAGCTGTGTTGAAGGACCTACATCCCTTTGTTTGCAAAGAGATTAGGGTTTCCTCAGGGTAAAATACACCATGGATACATTTCCAGGTTTGGACCACTCTGTGAGGTCCTGCTCCAGTCCCAAAAGTTGCTGGGCCAGATTTCTGTCCAACAGTAATGCTGAGATATGAGGTAGGGATAGGTAAAATTGGGTAGCAGAGAAGAAAGGGGGTTTAATTCTGGTTGCAAATATACCCTAGAGAGCACCAGCCTTTCTGGCACTGGGACTGTTACAGACATCGATGTAGAGAGTCGGTTCCTCAGAGCTGTGGGGCAGATTCAAACAGCAGGGCTTTGTGAGGCAAGGAGCAGCTCCTGTGAGGCAACAAGCAGAGGGACTCTGTGCTGGCGAGCATTTATCCCACGTGCTCTGTGTTGCCTTCAGTGATGGAAGGGCTCCATCTGGTTAGAAGTCTCAGTATATAACTGCTTATCATATAATGTCACTCAGAAGTCAATTTTTTTAAGGAGGGAAAGTGACAGGTATTGAATAGCCTAATGTCAAGAGAATAACAGGTTTTACGCCAAGAGGTTTAGAAATGTGAGAGGAGTGGTTTTCAGGGCAGATCAATTCTGTGAGTGAATGTGGCGCTTTGTGCTGGAGAAGGGACGCAAGCCCAGCTGCAGTGACAACTTGCAAGGGAAAGTGCATCAGAACAGGTCAGTTGAGTCGCACATCCTGCATATGTGCGTGTGAGTACACACACATAATCAGTAATGAAGACCTCAATGGGCACACTGTCTTTATTCAGACGTGTGTATAAGCCTATGTCTCTTTATGTTCATACTGAAGACTGTTACCATAGGTCTCTCTGGAAAACCTGGAACAGCCGTCTGTGCATTCGGAATAACTAATTTTAATTGAATACTCAAATCCATACTGAATGGAGGGCCAGAACTGTGTGAGATATTTGCAAGGAAACATGAAAGTATGTAAGACTCTCTGCACTTGTTATCTTGTTGCTGACTCCACCCTGGAGCTTGGCAAACCATTAAGAAAAAAATGTAATTTCATAACCGTAAATTTCTCATAATGTCCTCATTGAGTATTTGGTTTCTTTCCTTTCCTCCGCACCCTTTTCTTCTCAGTGTGCTGTCGGGGAATGTAAGGGGTGTTAGGTATTACTGATACACAGAAGTGAATTGCTAACTCACTTAAGTTGAGGATTCCAAGAAAGAGCTTGCAATCAATAGAATTTACTTGAAAACCCCACAAATAGGTTTTCACACTGGAAATACTTATCAGCAGGATAATGAACAAGCAGGAAGTTGCCAAGTGTGGCCAACTGGGATTCAGAACTGCAGCTCACAAACTGAATAGTTGGGGTCGCTCTACCTCCGAAATGTGTATATTTCTCACACAAATTCTGATAGCATGTGAGGAAATTGCCAATTGCAAAGGGATATTCTGCAAGCTGAGATGAAGAGAAATAGATTCAGTTATCATGGAGCAAAATATTTGCTATTACAATTTGCTCTGTTTGCCTTAGTCTGCCTGAGTCAATTAACCCTTTCGTTATTTTGTGGGACCTCCATCTTGCTTATGGTCTCCTTTCAGACTCATGTGAGTGCTGCAGGCAGGATGGAACCAAAAGTAATGAAAACAGGAATGTTTTTCCAAGCTTCACCGATGAGCCACAAACACCATACTGAGGCGCCAACATGAAATCCTTGTCGTAGTTTTCTATAAGGTGCTTTCTCCTTCTATAAACCAGCAGTGAAGCAGTTAACGGTAGTGGCCTTTCTACTGCCAGGGAGACATGAGAGCCCTTGAAACGGGCAGGGGGGTTCACTTCACTGAGTTGTGGTTTTGAGGTATACTTTTGTCACGCGTTTCAGCCAAGAAGCTTAAAATCTCACTCATTCAGATTGTGACAGCTCCACAGCCTTGTAGTTATTCTTCCCTGAACCTCAGAAACAATTGCCCAGAGGGCATCTAGAAATGCACTTGCACACTGTAATGGGCACCAAAGCCTTGGTAAAGCTGAATCCAGCCTTTGACCCCTGCCTCATAAATGACTGGTGTTCCATCATCTTTGTTGATGGGTTGTCTGAGGATGTTAGTAAATACATAGGAACCCAGATTGAAATTCAAGGCAGTGGGGGATGTCCTTGCATTGGCATGTCTGCTACCACGCCTGCTCCTGACTGAAAATTCTAGCATTGCAGGGCAGAGCACACAAAATGAGCTGGCAGCCTGCCCAGGCTGCATATGGTGGCTGGAGATGGGGCACATTTGGTGAGAAACAGGGAAGCTGTCTTGATAGGGAATAATAACAGCTATTTCTGCTGTGGGGTCATTACATCCTGAACAGAGATGTGCTTTTGATGAGAGTAGGATCCGTGGTCGAAGTTGTGGCTTGTCGTACCTTCAGCCTTGTTCATCTCTTTTGAATGAGTGTGTGTAGTGCTGTGCGTGCACCAGTGGCTTTCTTCTGGGGTGAGGACATCTTTTTAGTTCCATAGCAGAAGCAATGAAAGATGTGCCTCAAAAAGAAGTCCTATCAAGAAGTCACAACAGTGACATCCTTCTTGGCAGAGGTATGATGAAAATCAGTGGCTGCGATTTGAGTCTTTCCTTCCAGGCAAAATGAAACTCTCCTTTCTGGAGGTGAAGAAAATGCTACTGCTTAAGGCATGAGGCAAAAATTATAAGGGCCAAGAGGTTCCCAGGATAACAGTAGCAAAAGCAGGGATAAAATGAAGCTAGGGAAGCACTTGTGAATGTGTCACTGAAAGCAAGCAGGTAGATAAGATGTGTTGGACACAGAACTAACTGGAGAAGCAGCCCTGAAAATAATGAGGGAGAAAACTGCTGTTCATTATGGTTTCTGCTATATTCAGTGAAATAGGGCTTGACACTGGCATTCTTTGCAAATAATCAGAATTATGCCAGCGAACTGACCCAATTCAACTCCAGGACTAGAGTTCTCCATCTGTGAATACTGTTTAATTGCTCAATGTAAAGGAACAGCAGTGCCAAGGCCACCACTAAGGTCTCAGTCTCTGTTCCATCGTCTTGATCTTTGGTCTCTTGACAGAGACTCATGGTATTGAAACAGCTGTGCTTGAGTTTTCTGTATGAACCATAGTTTGCTCTTAGCAGACTTTTAGAAGAGTGTGTTTGGTACCCAGAATAGCAAGCACAATAGAGGAAATCTCTGCCAACTAGCTTTCCCCCNTCTCTCAGGAAAAAGTCTTGCTTTCTTCTTCCTTAGTCGCGTGGGTTACACCATGCTGTAATTTCCTGAGCCTGGACTGTTCCAGGGCATCCTGGAGAGGAGTCTGGAGAATGGAATTTATGATTTAAAGCAATGTACTGCAGGTTTCTCACATGGGGTGAGAGACAGGAACTTGAGGGTTTTCCCTGTGCTTCTCTCAGGTCTCCATGAGTTCTTCACAAGAATCTCTGGAGAAAGCAGGTATAAATATTTCTACTGAAGAATGACCTCTGTGCTTCTTTTATACTGTGGACTGTTGTCAGACCAATCTTCCCATCACTTCTGCCTTTCTTACCAGTACTCAGTTTAGCACTAAACCAGGCAGTACCTAATTACAGTATAAACTAGAACACTTTTTTAGACCTAAGTATATACAGGTGGGACATGAAGAACCAATGTCTGTGAACATCCCTAAGAGAGGGTCTGTAAAGGCACAATGATGAATCTTGTCAAAGACTGCCTGAACTGTGACAAAACACTTAGTGCTGCATTGAACAATGTGGGAAATAACACAGTTGGGGTTGTTACAGGGCTTCAAGGTAAGGAGTAAAATGAGATTCCCAGTTCAAGTGGGATTTGTCAAGCCCTTAATTTCATCTTGCTTGCTCCTGGTGGTTAAAAGGCCTCAGTGGAGCAGCACAGGATGTGCATCTCTTATTTGATCTATTGTATATAGACTGTTTGGACTAACAAGAGTGCTTAAAGTTGGCCATTCTGACAAGGAATCAAATGCCAGGCAAATTCTTGAAAGCATGTCTAGGAAACCAAAGCTGGGGATGATGCCCAAGAGTTGTGATATTCAGGTTTGGATTCAGGTCTGAGCCCAAACCACTCTCTTTCTAGGGCACAGCATTGGACTTCTGTAAAGATATTCCTGTGCTGCACATGAGGCTGGAGCAATGCAACAGAAACCAGAAGTAAAAGGTTTATTACAGAGTAACTAATTAGTATCTTATATTCACTAACACCAGCCTGGCCTGAACCACTTCCTTTACTAACTTTAATAACTGCATCCTGCTAGTCTTTGATGCCAGAAAGAAGGAGACTGCGTCTTTAAATAGAGTAGAAAATTATAGGGGTGAGGTGATCTGATTAGTCTGTAAGATGAGCGGAAATTAGTTATTTTCATCCTTAATCACCCACAGGATGGGCCAATTATTGAGCTGTTAGAGACCTATTAGATGGTTGGGAACTCACCCTTCCTCACCTCCCTCCCATAACCCGGCATGAAATTATTGAAGTCACTCAATTTCACTCTCATTGAAACCCATGAAGGGAGATCTCACAGCTGAGCATGGGGTGGTTTCAGAGGCTTTTTTCTAGTGATGGGTGGCACTCCAGTTTCCAGAAATTGGCTTATTGATTTTACACAAACCACCTCCCTGAAAATATAACTTGCAGTTTTGCAGGAACAATTCTATCTATCTGTTTGTCTGTCAGCCTATCTGCTTGTCTATCTCCCCTCTCGTTTGACTAATCTGGGAGAGACGAACAAACTTTTAACAGCTGCCTGTCTAATCAATGCAGTGTGTTTATTCACTCTTGAACAAATATTCATTTTACATGTGTATTTGCCAAAGTATTCAATGAGTCCTGCTTATGAATAAATTGCATCCTGTGGATTCCCCACTAATTGGATTTCCTAAGTGTGTTTGTCATTCGGTACTGCTGTGGTAAAAGGTGATGGGTCAGATCCATACACATAGCATTGGTCTCCTCCTTCCCTGCCTCTGACTGGGTAAGTGTAATTAACAAAATGAAGAAGGCAGAGGTAAGGTGTTGTGCTTTGGAAGAAGGAATTAATAATTTGAGGAATGAGGAGGAGTGAAATTAAAGCTAGTTTTTCTTTCTCGGGAATCGGATTTAAATTTGAGGCTCCACTATTAGCCAAAAAATTCAGTTACCTGCTGGGGTAAGAGATGAAATAATTTTTTCCTGTCACACTCATAGAAAGTTCCATGCCCCATGCTTGAAAGTGTTCAAGGCTAGGTTGGGCTGGGCCCTGAGCAACCTGGTCTAGTGGAAGGTGGTGGGGGATTGGAACTAAATGATCTTTAAGGTCCCTTCCAACCCAAACCATCTATGAAACTATGACAGAGCTGATTGCATAATACTGGTAGCAAAGCTGTGGCTTTATCTTTGCCCAGCTTGACTAGCCACAGGTATTTCATGACCTCTAGCAGAGTGTTGTATAGCAGCAGATGCAGATGATGTAGGTGTATGCTCTTACCTCTGCCGCCTGACTGCATTTATGCCAGGCCTCTGTCTGGGGCTTGTAAACTCTGTTCCTGCTTGGAGTCATGTGTTGCTTTTTGGTGTGTGGAGCTGGAGTTATGAAAGTCACAAAAGACATGTGACAGGATGCTTTAATTTGCCTTGGTGCTGTTTTGAGTAGGAGTTAGGAACCTGCAAGCTGGCTGCTAAATACTTTTGAAAATCCCTGTGTCTAGCTGCACCTTTTATCTTTACAGATAAATGCAAACCCACATTCCTCAGGTGCCTACATTGTTTCACATAACATTTTCAAATGCTTTTTTTGAATATGGTCTGGAAACTTTTGCCTCTGGCTGACATTTGCCATAATGATTGTCAGAAAAAAACTGTGAATTGTTACGCTAGTAGCTCAGTTTTGTTGTGTAAGTTGAGCTACCTTTTCCCCTGCTAAAGATGCTCATGGGTATATGAGAACGCTGCTAATTACCAAAGACCAGTAGGACACCTGTGCCCTTCTAGAGTGGTAGCTTTAGGTTATGTGGTCATTATCCCATGGCTTTACATGGCTGTGTTTAAGCAACTGAACTGATCTCCTAGACTTTAGGGAAGGACAGTGTTGTATTTCCCTGTGTAGCTTCTGTGCCTTTCAGCACTGTGGCAGGCAATCTGGTGGCCTCTCTTGCAAGCCTCCCACTTCATAACAAGAGTGCATCAGCATTCTTCTGAAAACTGGCAGCAGTGTGCCCTCGGAGACAGAAAAGTAGCTAGAAAGATTTAAGGGATTATGCCAAAAGAAAGCTTCTGATTCTTTTTAGAAATGAGATGATTAGTCCTAGTCTGATTCAAAGTGCATGTCCCTTTCTGAAACCAGCTGGAGCAGTGGAAGAGGTTGCCTACTCTTTTACAGACAGCTATGCCACACAGATGTTAGTGTGAGCAGTTCGCCAAAGCAGTGCCCACCAAAACGATCCCACTCAGCTCTAATCTGCTTTATTTTACCTCCTGTGGGTCAGAGAATGATCACACAAGCAATTTCCCTGGCACGCCTGAGAAGGTGGCACCTTCCCCTGTGCATTTGGTAAGAGGCTGCTCTGCAGGCCCTGCAGACAGTAGCATTTTCAAGTAACCCCAGTAGACATCTGGTCTGTCTTACACCTTCAGTCACCAGATGATAGCTCAGTGAGTCAAAAAGGATGCAGACTCTGTCTTTTGTAGACCTTGGGAGGATTGCTCATGTTACATGTAATGAAAATGAGATCAAGAGGAATGTGTGTGGGTTCTTATTTTTAGTTGAAGGGGCTAAAAGAGACCCTGGGCAAAGTGTGTAAATTATTCATGCAACATATCTGTTTAGCTTAATACTGTTAAGGGTAGATTTGATACAAGGATTGGGGTATTCCTGCACCCTCTACCTGAGACTATGGACCTGCTGTTACTGCAAATATTATTTGAGGGTTGGGATATTTAAGGAACAGAAATCAGTTTCGCTTTTAGCAGTCTTTGGACAGGTTTTGATTACAATCATAGCAATGCCCTCTGAAGGATTGTGGACTACCTTCAGGGCTGTGAGTGTGTAATTGAGATGAGAATTATCCCGTCTACCTGCTGCATCTTATATGAGGAAGGGAAAAGGGGAAATCACTCTTGGCTCCACTGTCTTTGTTTAGTCATTCTTTAATTTAAATCTGCTGTTCATTTGCAAAACATATCCTACTCTGGATTTGCAAGATGTTGCATGGACACATGCAGAAGCATCACAGGAGGTGTTTATGGATAAAAAAGGGAGGGTCAGGCCTGTTCAAACCAGTCTTCTGTTGCAGAGTGTTTTTTAGCTGTTTTATACAGCCCTGCCTTTTCTCTAGATATCTATACTTGGGGTAGCTAATGTGCTGCAGATAGTACATTGGGCAAACAAGCATGGGGCTAACAGTAATTATATCCTACCATCTGTAGAAAGCATTTAGGTACTATGGGTTTAAGTAGCACCTGATAGATACTATTAAGGTATGCTGGAAGTTATCTGATTGAACTGGCAGTTGCTGTTGCAGTCAGTTCCTCAGCTGTTAGTTAATCTTACTTCTTGTGGCATAGCCCTAGTTGGCAGGAGCTTCCTACCCCTGCTCATTCCTGTCCTCTGGCCAGGGTTCCGTGAGCCTCCATCTCCGTTTATTTCAGCTGGCAGGTCCTCCTCATCCTCCTACTTGATCCCATCTGGACCAGACCCACAGGAATAAAAAAAATCACTCCTTTCTAGCTCCCCGCTTCTGGCTTTAGCCTCCAACTGCCCCAGTTTCCTTGCTTAGATTTGCCCTCATCGAAGGGCAGCATATCCTTGACCCAGACAAAGCAGATGGTGTCTCCCTGTGTAACACTCAGGCATGAATTTCACACACAGGCTGAAGGAGAGGGCTCAGACAGGTCTGTTCCCCCTCATTAGCTTTGTCTGACATCACGCTCCAAGTCATGGGGCACAGGAATGGTTGTGTGGCTGTGCAGAGCTGTGCCTCTATCCATTTCTCACCTGGATGCGGCCCTGGCAACAGTCATGTCTGCCTTTGTCTGTCCATATACACAGATCCCATGAGGCTGGGCCTTCTAAGATCTGCAATTTAATCAGAGAGCTGACATGATCCTGAAAGTGATTTGTTGTGTCCATGCTGGCAGTTAAGTCATTGCCAGCAATTGCATCCAAACTCCATAAATTGCTAGTGTGTGGGCTGGTGATGGGAAAGTATCATGGCTGTCATTTCAGCACCGGCACAGCTTTTCACCCCACAGCCAGGACTTTGATCTGGATACCTAATTAGCTTCAAAGTCTATACAACCAAATTCTCCACTAGTATCCTTTCACTGGGCTGAATGTTGGGAAAATTTTTCCTCCTGTTCTTAACTAGAAAATAGTCTTAAAAAAGAGTCTTGTGGGGTAGAAAAGGTAAAATTGTGATTGGGAGTAAAAAATGCAGATGGTGGCTGCCTTTCAAAGTGATTCAGCATTACAGAAAAGAAGAACTGGAACTAAGGAGGCTACCATCCTGCTCCCTCACCCCAAAAAAGACTGAGAAGGAAGCATTTATAACCCAGAGCTTGTGCTTGTTTAAGAGTAATCTGGGATTTACCTAACTTATTGCAGCTTTAGCGCACAGCAACAGTATCATCAGCAAGGGTATGAAAAATATTAGATCCAGGCAAACACTATATGTCAATCCAAAGTGGTAACAACTGTCAACTTTATCTATTTTTATTTTTTTAAGAACTAGCAGGGGGAAAAAAACCCGTATTTTTGGTAGACCCTTGCCTTCTTCCCCAGTAAACCATATCTTTGGACAGTACACAGAAACTCTGACAAACAGAAAGCTGGGCACGTGGTCATTTTTGTCTAATGGGAGTATTTTGACTTGCTTTCAAACTCATCTCATTCTGTGATCCTGGACATTCATAAGTCCACTGCAGATGGCCTTGCTCTTTATGCCCATGAGATATGGATTGGGCTCTTACATGTGATCACATATTTGTACTCTACTATACCAGGGATTTTACTTGAAAAAAACTGCAGCATCAGAGCAGTTCCCTCTAGAGTAATTAAGAGAAAAGAGCTCTCCATGAAGATAATTTATCTCTGACTGCCATGGGTGATCATGTTCTCTGAAGTGAACTGGAGAAAGATGCTTGGCTGGACATCACTGAGATTCTTCAAACGTGCATAGTTCCAGGTGAATTTAGCATTGTGAAAAGGGCCAAATGCAGGACTGTGAAGACTGATGGTTTCATATCACCACCTTCTGAGCTTTATATGAGCAAACTTTGCTTTATCCAGACCTAACACTGGAGGGCAAATATGCTTTTTTTCTCTCCACCTTGGTTTTGTGTTAAGGAAGACCTTCTGTACTTCTAACTCCTTTTCATTTCTGCAAAACATATAGCATTCCATAGGGTTGCTCATATCTGGCACTTGGTTTTAGTGAGAGGTGGTGTAGAACTCCTGAGCAGAGCAGGAGAACAACCACCAACAGGCTTGGGCTGGATACCTGATTTCATCACTGATCTGCAACATGATCTTGGATGAGGACTGTGTTGTCTACATGATTTACTTCCTACATCTGTAGTTAATGGTCCTTACCCATGGCCAAATAGCCCTTGAAGTGTTGTCCACTGTCAGTGTACTAAATCTTATTTATTAAGCACCAAGTGGTACCTAACCCCATGGAGGTGTTTTATTAGCTGCGGATGAATTTGTTCACCTGTTGTATTTATCACGATGGTTCCTGTGTGCTGCCCAGTGCCTGAGCAATCTGCTTCCACTCAGGTGTCCAGGAAGAAGAAGCCAGCAACTCCTTTTGGTCTCACCCATGGGGAGAGCAGCTCGCTGCTGTTGCAGAGGTTATCTCAAACTGCTATTCCACTTGGTGGTTTCCACATCCCAAAGGATGATCATGTCTGTCTTTCCCTAAATACTTCAGCAGTTTTTAATATTCTCCCTTTCTCTCAGCTCTTTTTCCCCCCTCTTTTTATAGAGTTTCCTTTTTTAACACAGTATTAAAAGGAAAGATAAAAAAAAAAAAGAAAGAAAAAAGAAAGAAAAATGTGCCAGGGCAGAAACATGGGTGTCCTTTCCCCTTCCTGTGCTCTGAGAAGTTGATTTCTTGTCAGCTAGTCCCTTTGGGTAGCCTATGAAGTCCTGCCCAGTGACCTATGCCCTGTGGTTGCTTTCTTTCTTTTCCATTACCTTGGTCTCCTTGGTCAATGGGAGAGGAAAGAGGCAGTTTATGTTGCTGGATCTATTTAAGATTCAGGTGTGTGAGGACCTCTCCCACTCAAGCTGTGGGGAACCAGGCTTGGAAAAAGCAACTGAGGAGCAGAGGCAGAAGAAGCAGTCTGGGTCAAGAGCCTTGTAGCCAAGACAAACCTACTCTGAGGTTGCAGGTCATTGCAGGAAGGAAGACTCATCATTGTGTAAGATGAGTTTTCTAGCCCTGTTTAGCAACCTGATTTCATTCCTTAAAGAACACCCTATCCACACACAGACAACCTAAAGCCTTCTGTTTGTTTCTTAATCGGTGTTCAATACTTCAGCCTGTTACTGTAATTTGTGTTCTCTCTGCTATGCCTCCTTCTTCCATCACCTTCCCAGAGTAAAGCCTAAATCCACCTATGTTTTCACCTTTCTGAAAATATCCCTTTTAAACTCCTTTTTAAGCTTCCTTACCTAATCCTCCAAGTTAAATGTTCCTCTTAAAAGGCTCACACACATAGGTGCCATCTTTTACCATGGACAGCCAAGCCCCTTGCAATTCCTTCTGCCACCTGTTCCTAAAGGATTTATGTATCTTACAAAAGCTGCAATTCTGATGTTGGAAGTCTGGGGTCCCAATCTCTGCTGTCTACAGACTTTGCAGTTTGGTTACTGGATTTCAAACAGCACTACAATATAATGTTGTTCTCAATGATACTGTAATGGCATGTCCCTCCTTCAGTCTTGGAAAGGGGTCTATGATGTAAGCCACATGTTTAGGCCATTGCATTTTCCACAGGGAACTTGGATCCTTAGCTTTATGTGGATATCAATAGAAGTAAGGCTAATAATTTTTCTGTATAGATACCAGGGATGGGGGGGGTGTGTGTGAGAAAGGCAGGGGAAGGGGCTGAAAGAATGTTTAAAAAAATAATTAGCTTTTCTGCCCTCTCTTGCCATAGGTGTCAACCCTCTCTATCACAGCTCAGCCATGTGAATAGTTCATTTCTCACCACAATGACAGAGGTGGAAGCAAAAAGCAGTGTGGGGGGGCAAAAAGTGTAGATGAAGACAGAGCAAGGCAGGAATAAGGTTTTACAGCTGGCCTAAGTTTCTGTTCCACCAGCCGCCCATCTGCTTTGGGAAATTCCTGACCCATTTCCTTTCTTCCAGCTTCCCCTTTCCACACCTCTGCTTTTACCAGAGTCTATCTTTGCTGCACTGAGTCAACTGGCAGTACAATTGCAATATATATAACCAAGGGAGCAGAATTCTCTGGTGCAGAAGTGAGACCTTTTAAAATGCTAATAGAAATCTTTTATCTGGTTGCCATCTAACAGCCCTAATTAGCAAGGCACCTCCTCGATTTAGAAAAGCTGGGGGCTGCTGCATCTCCCCCTGTGCACCAATGTAGCTGAGAACTGGAAGTTATTTTCTGTCTTTAGGGTTGGTGCCTTGCACTGTGCCGTCAGATGAGTGATCTCCCTAGACTGCTAGGGGCTGTGAAGAAGAGTAAGGTGCTGCTCTGTGTCTTTTCCAGCTCAGGCTCTTCTCCTGCTGAGATGGAGTGTACGATTTGCTCAGTAGCCGAAGATTCAGCATAGGGCTTTTTGAAGAGTCTCCGTGCAATTAGTATGGCAAATTGGAGTATCCCAGGAGGATACACAGCATCACGCTCACCAGCAACAAGATCTCAGCTCCTCAGTACAAAAGGAACCTCATTTAATGTATTAAATATTTAATTAATGAACTGAAGCTTTAATGAGGTGGTGATGAAGATGCCAAATAAGATACTGGGACAGGAATATCCTACCCCAGAGATAACAAACTGTTAGCTACTATTCCCCCAGTAGTATTTTTTTCACTGGCAACACAACTGCCTGGGGAAGCTCTCAGTACCTTTAGGTCTCATTCTGCCTAGCTGAAGGGAATTGCACAGGTGGAATGCATCCCAGATGTGGGATGGAAAGCTCTCATTTACTGCCTCTTTTATTGAGCTGGAATAGATGAAGAAGCTTTGGCTGGGAAGAACAAGAGTGCTATATCCTCTCTGCTGAATGTGGCAGTGTAGGAATTGCTAACATAGAGATAAACAGAGATGGCATGAAAAATCATGTAGGTAGGCATGCCATTGATAGATCCGTGAAAGATCAGATTTCTCAGGCAAGGGAAGGCAAGGAGGAGATTTCACGTTGAAAAGTATCCTGTTTTGGCCCTGCATTGGATCTACTCGGTGCTACTGATGCCAAGTTCAGCACAAGTACCAAAATGCTTCTGGTCTGGGCCCGGGGTCTTCCCAGATGTATTAAGAGTGGACCTCTTATGTCTGGGATTATTTGATGTAAGAATGTACATTTCTCCTCCTTCAGATGTGGTGTTGCTAAGATTGTACGCAAGCAGTGTCCTTAGAGGGGGTCAGGCTCTCCTGTCTGGGGGGATGAGGGCCAAGGGGCAAAGAGACACTGAAGGCCTAAGGTCTTCTTCAGACAGGAGGAACTCAAAGCAGAGGCTGTAGGGAATTCTGTTAATGTGACAGAAGGATACGAGAGCCAAAATAATTCTCACTCGTTCCTCTGTATGAGAATTGCTTTAGCAGATCAGCCCCTGTTATGGGAACCCTGGGATTTGGAAAGGAATAATAAAAGATTAATCGAGAAACTCCTGAATGAATTCAATAAAAATGACATATGGAGCGTGTACCGTGATGTTTTTATGATTAGGCTGGCAGATAATTGGAATGAGCAGATTCTGCCCCACGCTTGGTCAGGTCTGGTGTCTCAGAGATCCTTCTGGTTTCAGTGTTTCCTCACAAAGGAAAAATTAGAGAGGAAAAGGGAATGAATGGAAAAAGGGGCAGACCAAATGCATCTCTGCTCACTTTAGGAGAAAGCTCTGAGAAAGTTGTTATTTAAAATGCATTTCAGATTTCAGAATCCAACCCTATATGCCACAGGTTTTGGTTTGATTGCTGCATTATCACCCTTGAAACCTGGGGCTGGGCTGGCATCAGGGGTCCTCTGAATTTTCAGCCTTTTTCCCCTTGTTTCCAATTGTGAGTAGTCAGGCCCAGCATAATGGTTGAAGGGCAAACTTTAACACCCCACCAACACACACCCCAAAACTCTACAGCTGCAGGGCCTCTCTCAAGAACAGCATTTCTAAACTAGGGCCTCTCTTACTCTAGGTGTTACACTTGCTTGGACCTCTACGAAGACTTTGTAGGACACTGTGGCATAGTTTACCCTCTGCTGCTTTGCTTTGATGACCTTCTGTACAACTTTCCTCATCCCCTCTCTGACACAATGAGTTGCCTTTGATTTGTTGTTGTTGAGTTGTCCCATTATGGCCTCCCTGCTCAGCCACGGCGGGTCAGCTCTGTCTCCTGGTCAATTCTCCATTTTGGCACCAGTCACACACTTGTCAGGTTTGCAGAAGAGCATCTTTCTGCCTTCTTCCCTGCTCCCTGCCAGTATCTGCAAAGGCACCTTTGTGTTCTGCCCTCACATCTGTCTTTATTGTTGGATGTAAATCCTCACCTCACTCAAGGAAACCAAATCAAAATAACCCACCCCAAACCAAAAGCAAGATTGAAATTAAACAAAGAGTGTATAGAGGTCTATCTTTTACAGTGACAAGTAGTGTGACATGCTCCATCCCTGTAGGTGTTCAAGGCCAGTTTGGATGGGGCCCCAGACAAGCTGAACTAATGGGTGGTATCTCTACCCATGGCAGGGTGTTTGGAACTAGGTGATCTCTAAGGCACCTTCCAACTCCAACCATTCTGGGATTCTATGCTTCTGTGACTCTGTGTATGATCTCATTACCTCCTTCTTCCCCATCTGTCTCTAGCCAGACACTCTCTTGTCTTATATTTAGATTTTCCTTTGGGCAAAGACTGTCTTTTTGTTCTCTGCTTGTTTAGTACCAAGTGGAATGGAACCTTGATCCATACTCGATGGATCAGAGAAAGATGCAGCTTTTGTGATAATAAGTGATAATAAAAACTATTGACTGCTTCACAGCATGAAGCTATGATGAAATGATGGAAGGTTATATTACAATTTTTAGCTTAGAGAAACAAAAAGAGGGGGGGAGATGCAAGAACATATGGATTTAAGGGTGGTTGTTTTGTTTGCTTTTTTGGTTAGTTTTTGTAGTTTTTGTTTTGTTGTTGCTGTTTTACTTGTTTTATTTAGAGATGGATGGAGTTCTTCAGGTGTGTTAAGGAGCCCTAAGGATGCCTTACACTCTTTACATCCTACATTAATATTCTGCTACTTTTCCTTTAAGGCCACGTGTGAGGTAAATATTCTCAGGAAAAGTGCACTGGAAGATCTCATTTCACCCATTTGGAATGTTCCTAGGTACTATGTCTTGTTTTTGACCTGATACTGAGCCAGCCCCTGGATGACACGTCAATGTTGGAGCCAGGGGCATGATCTCAGGATGAAGAGAAATAACCACTGTAGCTGAATTCAAAGTAGTGGTGAACTTCATGAATGCTAGTGGGGACCGACAGTTTATTTACATAGCTTCTCTGATGAACTTACACAGTTACTCTTGTAACTTTATTGCTACTCATATCAACAGCATGTGAGATCAAGCTAGCTCATGTTTGTCCATGCTTCCTGCAATTTACTCTGCAATATAATTGCAGTGAAGATGTTACCTGTCTGAAAGGTTGGAAGAGACATTACCAAGTCTTTTATCTTTCACAACTTCCCTGGGCATGAGATTTCCCATGGAAATGATTATCCAAGGGAAAACATAGTTTTCTTTACTATCATAAATAAAACACAGCAACTTTTGACAGCTTTAAAATTTTAGAATTCAAGCAGAATGTTTTGACTAGTATTGGTTCAAACATTTGCACTTGCTGAAATGAATCAAGGCATTTGCTGTACATTTATTTGAAATCAAGCGGCACCTGTCCATGGGGCTGTGGTGTCTCATGGGAGTTGTAGTTCGGATGTGTTGTACATACAACTCTCACAGACCTGTCTGCTTGCCTGAAACACATTTCCAATAACATACTGAGATCTGAGCTGAACAGTGCAGGGTGAAAGCCAGAAAGCAGCCAGATGTTGGGGAAGATCAGTTCTAGCACAGGCGAAAACAATCTTGTGAAGCATTCAATATAACATACCAAAATAAAATGGCTGGTTTCAAGGAATGTCAAAAGACTTTGTTTGGATTGGAGAAGTGGAAAAATTACTGTATTTCCCTTCTTTTTTCCCTTTTTTTTCCTTTTCATTTATTCCTTTGGAAAAGCATGTATTAATTAAGCCTTTCAATCCAACAAATTGTGGCATTTTTCATGGATTGGACTACCCAGCTCTATTCTCATCTAACATAACAGTTCAGTTTCACACCAGGAGTAACAGGGTTGATTCAGCCTCAGCCACCCCAGGAGTGGAGCTAACCCAATGATTAGTGACACAATTAATGAATTTTACCCTTGGTGCATGAAAAGCTGAGTTTCCTAATAATTTTTTTCTTTTTTTTTTTCTTTTTTTTTTTGTTTTGCATTCTGAGAAATAATTCTTTATCATTGGAATTTGAAAATCATTTGAATCATTTGTGATGGACAGAGAACAGGCCTACTTGCTTTGCAAGCAGTGTAACCCCAACTTTCTTGTGTCCTATTAACAAAACTAGGAAAAAGAAAACATCTTCCTTTCTATAAAATGTCTTGGGGGGAAAACCCCCACCCTTTCCCTCCTTCTGTCTTCAATGTTTCCACCTCAAGATTGGTGCACCTATTGTTAAGCAACAAAACACAGCACACAAAATGTTAGTAGAGTAATGAAAACTAGTCTTCCCCAGCTGACATTGCAGCAGAGGCTTAAAGAGAGATGAATTATTGCCTGTAGAATTTGCCTGGGATGTGTAGGCTAAAATCTGGGGAGGGAAAGTAAGCCAGGAGATCATAAATGAAAGCAGATGAGCAAGGCCTAAATGATATTTTTCATCTGAAGTGAGATACTTTTCCTGGGATCCCTCAGTCACACTTGCATATGGGGGCAGCTCTGTGCATACTGAGTGGGGCTGCTCTGAGCCTGTGATTAGAATGGACCTATTTAATCCTCTGAAGCTGCTGGATTATGGTACGGGCACTCTGATTCATTTTGTCTGTTTGGGCTGTGTACACACTGTGTAGAGGAATTTGGATCTAATCTTTGCCATCATTATAATTAATTATATGCTATTCCCCAGCATGTAATGGTGGCAATAGAACTCTCAGATGGGTCTGTGTGTTCCTCGCATGCTCTGCCGCAAGAATAGATCTGCTGGGGAGATATTTGTTAATTGTTTAGTTCATCAAAACATCATGCTGGGCCAAGTTCAGCCCTGGTGTTATGCTGTTGATTTTAGCTGCCTGGCACCCAACAAGGGATTTATCCCTGAAGTATTTCTCCCTTTCATTTACCTTCTAATGCTTTTTGGGATTGTGCTGCACCTGGCAGCTAAATGTGCATTTGTCCACGTGGTCAAGTGGCAAACATGAAAGAAAGGCCATCAGACAGCTATGTGTTAGGCTATTAGTTCAGCTGTGTTATTCTTCCCTGAAGAGAGCTTCAGAGAGAAAGAGGAATGGAGGAATGGAAAGAGCTTTTGCAGACAAAGAACATCAAGTGGATGAAGAAGCTGAACCTCAAAGAGAAGAGGTGAGTTCCTGGGGGCTAGGCAGACCTTTACCAATGAGGCTGATTCCTGGTCAATCACTATAGCAGGCTGATAAACAGGTATTCCTATGCCTACAACTGATCTGCATCTGACTGGGTATAGTGGTTTGACCCTGACTGGATGCCAGGTATCCACTGAAGCCACTCTCTCATTCCCTTCTGCAGCTTGATAGAGGAGAGGAAATATAATGAACGGTTCATGACTTGAGATAAGGACCAGGAGAGACCACTTACTGATCACTGTCATGGGCAGAACAGATTCAAAGTGGGCATGTTAATTAAATGTATTACTAACAGAATCAGAACAGGAGAATGAGAAGTAAAATAAATCTTAAAAGCACCTTCCACCCCACCCCTCCCTCTTTCCAAGTTCTACCTCCTCCCCCCCCCATCAGTGCAGGGAGACGGGCAACGGGAGACATGATAACTGTTTCTGCTGCTGCTTGGGGAGAAGAGTCCTTCCCCTGCTTCCTGTGGGGTCTCTCCCATGGAACACAGTCCTCCACGAACTTCTCCAATATGAGTCCATCCCACAGGCAACATTTCTTCACAAACTGCTGCAACGTGGGTCATTTTTCCACAGGGTGCAGTCCTTCAGGCACAGTGTGAGCCCCTTCTCCAGTGTGAGTCCCCCACAGGGCCGCAAGTCCTACCAGGAAAACCTGCTCCACTGTGGGCTCCTCTCTTCACGGGTTAGCAGGTCCCTGCAAGAACCCTGCTCCAGCATGGGCCTCCCATGGGGTCATGCCCTCCTTCAGGCATTCACCTGCTCCAGTGTGGGGCTCCTCCACGGGCTGCAGGCGGATCTCTGCACTCCCCCGGTCCTCCATAGGCTGCAGGGGCACAGCTGCTTCACCATGGTCTGCACCACAGGCTACAAGGGAACATCAGCTCCAGCACCTGTAGCACTTCCTGCCCCTCCTTCTGCCCTGACCTTGGTGTCTGCAGAGTTGTTCACATGTTCTCACACTGCTCTTCTCTGGCTGCAATTTTGATCTGCACCGTAACTTTTTTATTCCTTCATGATGTGTTATCACAGAGGTGTTACTATCACTCTGGTTTGGCTCGGCCTTAGCCTGCGGTGGATCTGTTCTGCAGCTGGCTGGCATTGACTGTACTGGACATGGGGGAAGCTTCTGGCAGCTTATCACAGAAGCTACTCCTGTAGCCCCCCCTGCTACCAAAACCTGGCCGCAGAAACCCAGTACACTGTGCAAGAGTCACATTTGCCTGCGCCTGCATGAGTTGTGGCCAGGAATACCTGCAAATGTAGATTAGTTGTTCAATGATGTGCGGGGATATTTATTACTGAGCCTGTGTGGAAACCTCTTGGGAATAGGTTTACATTTGTGTTGCTGTATAAATCATTTGCTATAAGTATGTTGAGAAGCAGAACATGTGCATGTTTTTGAGAGCATGTGATGTTTTATGAAGTCTGTTGCACAGTGTGGGAAGGTTGTAGCAAGCTTATGGTTGCAGACCTGCCTGCCTGGAATTGTCTGTGCCTATGGAAATGACTGCACACTCACAGAAGTTTTTATTCACACTTGAGTTTCTGATAACAGCTGTGTGTGCAAGTCTGTGTCCTGACTTTTTCCATTTATGGTGCCCTTCTGAGTGTCTCCAGTCCCTTGCGTGCCTGTGAAAGCTTTGCTTACAGGGGTTCCACGGGGAGTACCTTTGTATACAAGTGATGGGTGTGTTGTGCTCAGTACTCCTGTAATCACGCAGTGCTCTCTGTATCTCTATGTGTGGAACAGATAACATTCTTTCTTTCCATAGCAAACAAGCTCTTTAATTCCTTTTCCCTTTTCATCTTCTGCCTGCTTCCTGTGTTTCACATACTAGTGGCTTGTAGTTACTTCTCTATAACTAGTCGCAACTGTAGAGAATTTCTTCCAAGCATTTTCTTTGAAGCATGCAAACCTTTGTGGTAGACGGACAGAAGAACACAATGTACATATCAACAGGTGGATTTGCCTTGCCCAGGTTCAAATCTGAGTGGAGTGTCAGTGGACACAAGGTACCAGCTCCCAGAAGAACGGAAACACACACTGCCTACCACATCATGCTTGTGTAGCTGTGAAGCTCCTGAATAGAGGTAGAAACCTGTGCTAGCAAATATCCATCTGCATTAGGGTATTTGGCTTAGACATCAGTGTATTTAGGCTAAGGCTTCAACAGATTTAGGCTAGAGTTGAGCCCAGTCATTGGATCTTTTCTACCTCTGCTCCAGAGCATACTCTGGAGGTGGGTTTTTTACTGGTGTTTCTCACACAGCTGTATTCTCCATGCAAATTTCCTATCAGGCCAGGGGCAGTAGTACTGGCACTTTTATTATGAAGCTCTAACTGAGGGAGGAGAACTACATCTTTCCAAAAAAGGGTAGCACAATTACCTGTTTCTACAAAGAAAGCTGAGAGAGGGGAAAAAAAAAAAAAAAAAGGAAAGAAAAATAAAGAAAGAAAAAGAAAAGGAAAACCACAGAAGTCTCCTTCCTTTATGCTCTGGGTTCTTTGTAGTTTTCTTTGTAAAGGTCATAGTTATCTCAAGAAATGGGAAATTCTCTGAATCCTTTAAACTCTAGTCCCTTTACTTCTTAAAGTGGCCTAATTCCAAAGAGCTTAAGGTCTAACAAGGGATTTGATCCTACCTCAATCTCTCTCTCTCTCTCATTCTCTCTCACAGCAGGTTTGATGGTACTCAGATTGCTCATTTGTATTTTCTTTTGTGAGGCAAAGCCTGGTTTCTTTTCCAGTTGTCATATATGTTCTTTGCTCTGCCTGTCTGGAAGACAACATTCCTAGAGAGGTAACTGGCAGGGGAAATCTTTTCACTTTAATTGTAAGAAAAGAAGTCAGAAAAATGTACTGAGTTAGCCTTTGCTTGAACATCCTTGAGATGTGAAGATGTGATGTCTGAGGATGCTGGTGAACACACCTTGGCTCTGTTACTGCATGAGATGCTGCTGCCCTTCACCCCATTACAGCCATAGTTTTATTGGTCAGTCTTTACTGTGCTTCAGCAGGGGCAGCTAGGTTTTATTTGCCCATGAGGCTTATGCATTCCTCCTGTAAAAACGCCCAACTTAGTAGGACTCATCCCTGCCTTTCCATTGATAATTTTCTTACAGGTGGTTAAGGGGCTTGTTTGCCTCTAGTCATAGCAAAGCTAACAAGGTGCTAGATGGCACAGAGATGTTTGAGTTCCTGGGTCCTTCTCACATACTGTGGAAGAGACAGAGTGACACACACTTTATTCTTTCCTTCACAGTGGATCAGTCCCCAGAGCCATGAGAAGGTTCAACCTTGCAAACAGAGGTAGCAAAACTCTTTAACAAACACTGAAAGAGGTGGGACAGGATCTGGGATGGGGAGAGAAAAAGTGGAGAGCCAACATTTTGGATATGGTTAGTCCAAATCTGGTAAAGAATTATAACAAAAATTCCAAACTCCAAAACCCCTCCAAAAAAAACCCAGGGGGAAAAGAGAGATAAGAATTACTGTAAATGTCAAAACATCTTGGGTTTGACTGCAGTGTTTCATTTTTGAAACACTCAAATATTTAATTTTTATGTTCTTTTCTCAGAAGTATCTTTTTTTTTTTTTTTTTTTTTAAATGGCGTTAACACTGATCTACATTAAAAGGAAAAGATTAGGTAGCAGTTTGAATAACCCAGAGAGGAAATAAAACACTGTATTTGAATTGACCCAGTTTGGGATTGGCCCAAGATGAAATGCCTGTTGTTTACTTTTATTTTGCTCAAAACCTTTACATAGTTTTGTTTCTGTTCAAATCCAACCTATTGTTTTTTTCACTGGGTTTTTACTGAGGCACTGAAGGAAACAAGCAGAATTCTTTGGTCATTTGACCCCTGACTACTGCAGCTTCTCCTCAGTCAAGCAGAAAGAGATGGGCAAACTAGAGTATCCTAAAGGTGTCAGACATGAGAGGTACTAGCTCCCAGGTCCAAATCCCCTTGGCTCACTCCTGATGTATGTATGTCCCTGATGATGTAGGGCCTATTAAAAAAGGACCGTATCCTCAAGACATCCTTTCCTTAAGTGACACACTGTCTCCAGTATTTTTATAGGACAGCACTAATTTTTCATAATGAGACACAGTAGGCTACAGCCCTCTAATAGACTTGTCAAGTCTCCTGTATTCAGGATGAAATTAACTCATTTGTTTCCTGTCTCTCTCTCCTCTGTTGTGGTGCTGCTAAGAAGCAGATTTGCACTGCTGTGAACCTCTGCTGCTCCAGAAAGAAATGCCTAAATGTAGCTAGGATGTGTGGTGCTGCCAAGAAGCCAAGGAGCACACACGACTGCTGGGGTTCTGCAAATAACACAGTCTGTGCAGTAACTGCTGCAGGATCCGGGATTCCCTGTGCATGTCACCCACTCTCCCTTGTCATGTCACACAGTATGTGGGAACCCTGTGGGAGGCTCCTTAGTCTGGGAACTTGTTCTGCTTTGTCCAGTGTTAGAGGAGGGTCCATTACCATTCCTCTGTCTTGTGCATGGTCCCTCCAGAAGAGGGAATCCCAGCACCTTTCCTTGAGGCACAATGTTCCTATCACGGTCTGGTGGGGCAGCCCCGACTCAGGATCTACAACAAGCAATTTCAATGGGGCTTTACAGCTCACCTCCTCTGATGGAGTGGACTTGCTTCTATCAACAATGAGGGCTCAATAGCAGCTCATCTGTGAGGCCTCATTAATGTGAAGACTAGGATCTAACAATTTTCTGGTAGGCAGATTGCTTGGAGGAAAGTTGCAAGGCTGGTGCTGGGAAGGGGAGCTTTGCAGACTCAGGATCATCACCACACCAAGCAGTTGACGGTGGCAATGCTATGGCTGAGAAACTGGCTACTTTCCTGATGCCGGGAGGCTTATTTTGACAAAATCCTGCAGTTTTTAGAAGGAGTAATACTAAAAGAAAAAAGATTTCTGGTATGTCACCAACACACTGCAGACTGCACTGAGAGTGGCATTCCACAGCAGAGTCTGTGACACCTACCATTAGTAATTCACAGTAGCAATAATCCTGAGAGACTCAAGCCCTGGCAGGCAAGAGGTGGACAAGGTAAGCTTGCCCTTCCCAGCTCTGCTGGGATTCAATGTGTGTGCCTTCAGGTAAATTCATCTCTGGGAATCTGGTGAGAGATACTCATCCAACACCACAGCGTATTCTGAGATCAAGAAAGGAGGGAGAGACAGAAAGAAGAAGAGATGATAAAAATGGCTTTGGTTAGGGCTTGAGCCTGCTAAGTTGTGGTCTTTTTCAGCTTTTCCTTGTGTTCTGGTAAGCAGTCTTCTGCCACCCATCCTTGCTTTCTTTCAGCATTCCTTGGTCCTGGCATGCGACTGTATGCTGCTGTGTAGTGGCAGAGTGCAGCAGCACATGTTGACATGTGCTGCTCCTGTGTGTGTGTGTGTGGTGAGGGAACGTGTGTGCAACGGTGTCTGTGCTGTCAGCACCCTTGCAACCAGCTTTGTGTGAATGCCAAAAGCATGCCAGTCCCCTTCTAACAGCTGGCACTGCTGAAGAGCTTGCCTGCCTTATTAACAGTCCTGTTAATCTGGAATCTGCTCACTGGGCAGAAGCTGCTCCATAAATCCTCCTGCAATTTGCATTCCTCATCGCTGTTGCTCATTATCACTGACCTCACTTCTGCTAGAGCTGATCAGCCTCCCAATGTCCTGCCTGCAAGACGCTTCTCCATTACCACAACCTATTAACAGTGGCAGGAGCAGTGTCTCTGCGAATGAACGCACCGCTGCTGAGTCAGAAAACTCAACTCCTCTCTCTCTGCTCCCTCCTTGTGCCCGGGAGGGAGGCAGTGACAGCGAGCGCAGCTCAATTTCTCTCCCTTGCATGTTTCAAGGCCAGGTTTCACATCCCAGGGAGCTCAGCAGGGTCATTACTGGACTTGCACTCTTGCAGGCACAGGTGGGAAATGAGGTGCATCGGCTGGAAGCACCTGAAACTAGAAGTGTTTGCTAATCAGCAATGGGGTTTCTCAATTAGCAGCTTACCCACTTGGTGCATGTGAATGCAGGTTTCTAGTTTAATACCTGACTCAGCCCCTGGGAAGCACGCCTCTGCTGCTTGCTTCCTTGGGAGCAGAGAAGCAAAAACGTAGACAGACACATCTCATCATAGTCATAGGCTGACATGGTGCTTGAGGAGGCTGAAGCAGCTCAGCCTGCTTCACTGCATTCACCAGCCTCTGATCCAAGTGGTTATCCATGCTACAAGCTTCTGATGGGCAGGTCAGGGACAAAGAAAGCCAGGTTTCATACCAGTCCTCTCTTTCCTGTGTCCCAGGGCAGGTGGAAGTTTCAGGGCTCTTGCTGTTTCCTCTTTCTTTGCAAAGACATGGCAGCAGCGCCAGAGTGCTCAGCTTCTAGGCAGAGGAGGCAAAGGCATGGCCATGCTCCGGTCCTTCAGTCCTGCTCAGTACTGCAGTGAAGGGTGGAAAAGGGGCTTATGTTGCATATTGAACCTCTTACATTACCCCGTATGCATCATTTTGGGGGTCCCATAGCAAAGTACTACACCAGATGTTTCCCAGAGCCTCAAAAAAATCATGCAATACCCTTGTAGTAGTCCTCTTACATAGTCATACAATAATTTGTTTTTCAGTTCTCCCAGGGCCGACCTGGCAGAGTCGCTGGCAGAATTGCTGGAGGTATACACTGATTCAAATGCCTCAGTTCAGAGCATGCTGGAGAAAAGGAGCTGGCTGTTTTGTTTAAATCCAGGTGTGATTCCGTAAGTTTTAGAAACTGACATATGATTTTCAGATGAGTCTTCTGGTATCTGATTTCCTATAAAGGTTCAAATGCATGGTAAGTGGTATGGAAATAGCTTATATTTCTGTAAGTTTGTGAATGAGCATTCACTCTGTAACGTAAGGAAAGGTTTTATTTTGGTGGGAATGGAGGAAGGGGTGTGGGCAGAGAAAAAACCTCCTAATATTCCCTAAGCTCTTTTCCCTTCGGCCCAGACAAGAAAAGCCTTTCTTTGCAGGGGGAGAAACATGTTTACTTAGTATAGCAGAGGGACCAAGATGCAGCCTCATTAAAGCACAGCTCACGTATAGCCAGGGGTTTCATATATAGCTTTTTTTTTAACCTTCCCTGTCTTGATGGAAACAAAAGGAGGAGAAGAGGCGGAGAAAAAAAAAAAAAGAGAGAAAGAAAAGGAAGGAAGTGAATTGCTTAATGGAAGTGCTCTGCCTGCATATTTAATACCCTGGTTTTATTGAATAGAAGGTGAAAAAGTGCACCTTGTTTGTTGCTTGCCTGTCAACCCATGGCAAGAAGGCATCCTTTCCCCTGGCTGGTGCCTTTTATTAGTCAATGGTTTCCAGAGTGTAATTATACTGTAGATCTGAGATGCATTATACACACAATTACAATTCCCCAGCCAAGCCTGTTATTTATTAACCGGGGAAATATTTGTTCAATTGTTTTGGAGGGCTAAGGTTTTCTTTTGTTTCTTTCTTTTTCTTCCCTCGCCTTTAAACTGTAACACAGATCCTTGGAAAAGGTCTATCCTTTGTGGCTCAGTGGGAGTAGAGTGAATGGCCCATTCTTGGTTAGCCCACCATGTCGACTAAAAGCCTTGGCAAGAGAAGCTGCAAATTGAATTTGCAGGGACACAGGAAAAGTGCTGAAAGATCTCTTGGAAGATTTTCTTTGCTGGGTTCTTGGTTTGCTTTCATGCAAGGGAGGTGACCCCTGGGATTTACAGAGTCCCTGTGGGGGCACTGCTTGTAACTAAAAGCGTGTTGCAGCTTTGCCAAAATCTATTCCCTCCTGTGTTTTTATGTACATCAGAATCTGCTGTTTATGCTCAAGTCAGCTTAGCCACACCAGAATATCCACCCCAAGCCTGTTTTGACTTCTTCTGCATTGAAACTTCTGAAGAGCATCCTTTATTAAAGCAGAAACC
The DNA here is from genome assembly GCA_013396735.1 of Grallaria varia. Lineage (NCBI taxonomy): Eukaryota > Metazoa > Chordata > Aves > Passeriformes > Formicariidae > Grallaria > Grallaria varia. Next base: position 547,736 of record VWZG01008667.1, read on the forward strand.
ACAGCTTGGCCTAACACTAGAAAACAGGATTCTAGGAATCCTCCATGGCAAACAGCGTCTGAGATTTCTCAGTTTTTTGTACCACGCTGGCTATTAAGAAAGTATGGCTTCTGTACCTTATCTCAGCAAGAACCTAAAAGGCAAAGGAAAATGACAACCGAAGTATAAAGACAGGGTTGCTGGTTTAGTCAAGCATTTTAGGGCCACAGACCAGAACATAATTGGCCACCAGCTGATCTGAGGAAGAGTCCCCCTCACCTCATCCTGTCCTTTCCCTGACAGCAGCTGGTAGCAGCAGAGTAGGCAAGGAATATAAAAGCTTTGCAGTCACTCTCCCTTCAGAAATATGTTTCCTGAAACGTAGTGAGCTCTGTTAAAAATGCATCCTGTCCATCCATCATCCCAGGTGCTGTCCTGCTGGGATTTTTCCATTTCCACAATATCCTCACTTTAATAAGGTGACCAGAACAGGGCGAGAATCATTTCCTTGTTATTAATTATTAGCATGACTGCTATACAGCAGTCTGCTCAAGAGTGTAGAGCTATAATCCCCAAGAACCTCCTCCTGAAGGGCATTTTATCTTCCCTCACTCTCCTAACCACTGGTATGTCAGACCTGCTCCCCCGGCTCTCATCTCAAGCTGTGCTTCAGCCCTTCTCCCCTTGACCCTGCATAACCATCAGGTCCTCCTGGGGTGTGCTTTATCCCTTCCTTAGACTCTGCCTGTATGGGAACATCCTTCTAATATGGCTGCAAAGGTAGATTTAAACCGATCAGGTTTACAGGTATAATCCTTGTACAGGGTGCAATTTTTTGGCTATTAGAGGAGCCTATTTCAGATTAGCTGATATTATTTGGGAAGATGTTTGCAATACCCCAGCTCTTTGCCCCTAAGCCCCCTTTTCTCATGTGGGGATAATGGTGTTCATGCTGGGATTCATTCTGCTAAACTCAGTATCTGCATCCCCACTGACACAACTGCTGGAGCTCTCCCTTGCAAGCAAGACCTCAGATGACACTTTGGGCTGTTGTTTCAGTGTGGCTAACAAATAATGTTCCTGGCAGCTCTGGTGCTCAGTGTTTGGCAGATATTACTGCTAGCACAGCCACCCCCTGGGGCCTGCCCCACTCTTCTGTTGGGTGTTTCTGCGTCTGGAACAAAAAAAAAAAGCCCAGAGAGATGGCCTATTTGCTTTCCAGCCATTGCAGCTCACAGCCCAAGATGCCAACAGAAGCTGCTGGTGAAGGTGGGTTTGTGCTGCTGCTGTGTATGGTGGCAGCTAAAGGTCGGGTAAGTTCTTCTGCCAGTAGCAGACTGACAGGGGAGCAGGCAGCTGGGGAGAGGTGACTCCTGAGACCATCACAGCTGTTTGCTTATGTACCCCCAAGTCAGGTTCCCACAGCACTTTTTGCTGTTAGCTTACAGACATCCCAGCAGCATTTTCTCCTGGCAGAGAAAGACAGCAGCTAACCTGAGAGAAAATCTTAGGAGGGCCAAAGCAGCTGTTGTTTTCACATGAGCAAGGAGCTGGGATCCAGTCTTGGTTTGCGCTTTCTGCAAGTGGCTCCGTCTTTACAAACCTTTTGCACCTAAGAGTTAAGAGCCTAACTTTTTTCCTTCTTCTAACAAAGACATGATCCACTTGGGGTTGGTATTTGCTTGTTTCCATTTACACTGACAATATACGTGAAAAAGAAGCAAGAGAAGAGCCCGCTATTTGGAAATAATGTCTGTATTTTACTCCCTTTCATTAAGTGAAATGTAATGTCCATAAACTACCTTGAGCATAAAGGTCTCTTTCTCACCTTGATGCATAGCAGGGCCTGGTGTTGATGACAGCCCTTGCATCTGTTGGTTTTCTCTGCTAGGCTAAATCCAGTTGCAAAAAATGATAGAAATAACTTTTAAAGGTCTTCGTTTCAAGTCCCAGTACCCGCCCTATGTCTGAAAGATTGTAAAGATGAGATACTGGGTGAAATGTGATGTGTGCACAGCATATGTGATTTAAAATAGTGAAACCCAGAGAAATATAAGGAAAGCAGGCCTGAATTTCAATGGGCATCTTTAAATGTCTACTTTGTAAGAGTTTCTAAATCTTCAACTGAAGCCATTGCTTAATAAATCCATTTTTTCCAGGTGCCAAATTTGAAAATTGAATTCAGTAATTATATATCAGCCAGTGGAAACCTCCATACATAACCTTAGCTATGGAGCAATTCTGATGCCTCTATACTAGATTCCAGAAAGCCTTAGGACTGGAATTAAGATTTAGGACTAAAACTAAGACTTTTAGAAAGTATATTCCTCCAGACATAAAGAAGAAGGAAAGAACTGATTAAATAAGTCATTTTTTAGGTTTTCATTTTATTTTGCCAATCTCTGTCACTTTCTATATGTCACTAGCAGAAGATGCAGTTCACATTTCAGCTGAGCACACAAATAGTGCTAATTCATTTTGGAAATGTTTATTTGTTAGGCATCCATTTGTTTGCATGAGTTATATGACTTCCATCAATTACACTGTACGTGGTTCATTATGTGAGATCATTTTGCAGTAGCATAAGAGCTTGAACTGTAGTGTGATTCCTAATAGTGGCTGGGGGATATGTTGCCACTACTATTCAGAGAAAATAATGGGAGCGGGAAAACCTGCACCATTGTTGTTTTTGTAGTTGCTGGTTTACATGATAACAGTTCAAGAGTAGAAGTTACAAAAAATAATGAGTCATTTTAGGGCTGGAGTCTGAGTTTTAGATCAGAGTCTGCATTTCTCAGGACTTAATACTGTGTTACTCCAAGAACAGAAGTTTCTAGGGTTTTCGTGGAAGACATTTCAGTTTTGTTACAAAAATGCTGCTGTTCATTTCATTTTGGAGTCTTGCTATTAAAATGACTCTCTGAATAGCAATTACAGGAGAGCCACAAAAGTTTATTATTTTTTATTCAATGCAACCACTTCATTGGTATTAAACTTTCTTATAGAAATGCCACTACATACTACCTATACAACCATTAATTTGTCCGTGACCAAATCAGCAACAATGTTCTTAGGAAAAGGGGAAGGTGATGACTAATTAGCATCAGGAATATGATCAAGGGTTTATATCTTGTAGTGTCTAAGATCAAAGATGATGTGGGCTTGGTGTTCTCAGCCTGGATCCCTATGGGCATGTGTCTATGTTAGGAAGCCACATTAAAATCTGGCATAATTCAATATGATTAGCTGATTCTGTTTAAGCAGAAGCTGGTTTAATAGGCAAGGGTCTCAGAAAAGAGAGAGAGGCTTCAAATTCAAGATAAGAGGCAGAATCGTGAAGGGAGCTCAGGGCTAGAATAACAGGGGAAAAGCAAGGAAAACGAGCACAGCTGTTAATGGGGATCCCAGCTCTGGGTAGAGGGGAAGCTGTGAGGGAGGAATAAGAGGTACCAGGAGCACAGTGGGCAGAGGGACACAGGGCTGCAAAGGTGGTGGAGAGAAGGGGGTCTGCAAATCGAAGGAGAGCTGACTGCACTCTGATTAATGGCACGAGTTCTAAGGAGCATGAAGTCACCTCAACACCAGCTCATGAGATGTATGGGATTAGTTTGTATAGTAATGAAAGGGTAATAACCAGAATTTAATTGTTATAGCTGGTGAACTAGCTGACCCTTCAGCCCAGTGGGCATTTAGATAATTTCAGAATTGCATTGAGCCTAGCTAGTTCTTTATTTGGGGAAAAGGAGGGGGTTGGGATGGGAGGAGGCTGGCAAGAAACATTTAATGAAAAGCAAACTGATAATTAAAATGCTACATCCTCATGTTTTCCCTGCCATTCTACATCAGGGGTAGGGATCTTCGCCACCCAGCACTGTCTTTATGCATGAGGCTGGCAGTGCGTTTAACTTGTCGTTTTGGCTTGCCTCACAATCCAGTATCAGATGTCTGAAAAGGTACAAGAGACCCACAGAACACAGGTCTGACTGCCTAAATTCTGATGGCCTTTCTTTACTGACTAAAGACACCCACAGGCAGGTGAGCAGTTCTGTAACCAACCTAGCTGCCACTCCAGAAGGGCAGGACTCTCCTGTGGCTTTTTTGTTACGTTTACCAGTCCAGTACAGACAACTCAGCAATCCTTGGACATCTCTGTTAGCACTAACTCTGATGTTTATACACTTGAATCACTCCTCATATGTCTGCAGGATTCAGTCTTGTTCTTCCAGGTCCAGAAAAATACCTAGTCCCTCTACTCTTCTGTTTAGTTCTTAGCTCCCCTAGGACTAGTTAAGGTTCTCAAGGCTGTCTAGGTTTGGGATGATAGGGAACAACTGTCCCAAGTGCCATGTCTTCCCAAGCCTTCTCCCTAGCTGACAACTTTCCTTCAGTACAGTGTCCCCTTGTGAATCATGACTCATTGTCACAGTGCACCCATGAGGATGGCACTGCTCAGGAGCCAATTCCCACCTGGCTGTGTTGTCCTGAAGGACTCATCCATGGAGAACTTCAGGGTCTCAAGTGATTTCTTAATCTCTTAGACACTCTGTGGAATCAGGAGCAATGCGCTTATAGACTGACTAAAAAATGAAGGACAGATCCTGCTCCTCAGAAATTTTAGCTGACTTGCAAGAGAAGCTGGGATCTGACACTGGGAAGGTTGTTTTTTTTTATTTTTATCAGTCCTTTATGGCATTACCTCGATATGGCTAGTTGAGATCAGCTGCAGTACCAAACTAAGAGAGCCTTCAAAAGCTGCTGTGGTCATAAAAACTGACAGTGCCTCTGCCTCGCTTGCAACAGACATTAGAACATTCTCTTCAATTAGACATTTTATTCTAAAACAAATCTATTGGTTAACTGCTGTCATTCTTAGTAGTGCTTTCCAGCTTGCCCTACAGAGTTCAATGGTGCTATGTACAGCAGAGTAAAGTCTTATTCATGTGGGCTTTTTGGAAGTAGCTGAGTGGAACTGAAACAGCAATTGTAATGATACTTGGCAGAAAGGGAAAGGCTGAAGGTCCTAAGTATCTCAACCATCTTTGAACTTCTCACAGGAGCAAGGGTAGTAGGACTGGTTCCCATGCAATGGTGCCAAGTTATAGATGTTGCTACAACAGCATTCAAGTTCCACTGTTGACATTTTAGCACGTACCTGCAAACATTTATCTGTGCATTTGCATGTATATACAAACACAGAGAAATTTGCTATTAAAATATTAATATAGAAATAATAATCCAAATGATCGTAGGACTATATGGCCTATTTTGTGGCATATGTTATCTAGCCATGGCTACAGTAGTTCCCTGTTGCTGGAAGTACCATTTATGGAGTCTATGGTACAGCTTCTCCGGCTTCTGGGAGCAGAGGCTGTGATCCTAGCTAGTTTCTGAATAGAAGTGATTAGTTAAACTGTCAGGAAACAGCTTCTTGTCGTACAATGTTGATTTTTTCATCCAATGAAACCTAGCAGATTCTGTGAATTTCTGTGAAGGAAGTCTCCATTGGAAATGGTCTAATGTACATGTACTCATAATGCCTGGGACCTTGGTGTCTTCTGCCGGCAGCAGCACAGTTGGCACCACTTAGGCAGCAGTTTGGGACTTAAACCACAAGTGATCTGCAGGGAAGAATGAAAAGATTTGTGGGTGTCCCAGGCTGTGCAGGGGAGCTGGCTGGCTGAGAGGGAACTGCTGTTCTAAAGGGATTTATTTGACAGGGCATCAGGCAGCCAGGACTCCTGATGTGTTGGAGAGTGGTAGGGGGGAGCTGGAGAGACAACAAATGACACTGAACCTTCTGCACAGAGTGTGTTGAGGGCCACAGGCTGCCACAAGTGGAAATCACAACTTCTAAGCACATCTTCCAGGCTGGGCTTTTTATTGCCCCATCATCAGATGTATAGAGAAAGAGGAAAGGCCTGGGTTCCTTGTTGGAAAGTGATTGCTACAGCACCTTTTGATTGAGTGTTGCATTATTTGTTGAATTGAGAGCATTATTATTCATGAAAAGGCATCCTAGAAAGCTTCAAACAGAGGTGGAAAAAAACCTTCATGTTTTAATACTAATTAGAGGAGCCTGTCTCCCAGGTGTGAGGTGTTTATCTGCAAAAAGCAGGAGATAGTGTAGCAAAGAAGAAATGCACACTGGAGAATAGAAGTTCCAATAAATGGTTGAATGGATTAAAAAAAAAAAAAAAAGAGAAAGACCAAAGAAGAAGAACAACAAAAAGGCAGATAATAAAATAAGATGTTTGCAGTGAATATGAAGGGTTTGCAAAACAGCTCAGAGTTTATTTCTAAACCCACAAAAAAAAACAGCCCTGAAAGTAATACAGTAATGTGTCAAAATAAGGAGAAGGTTCTTTTTATTTCCTTCTCCTATTAGCAATGTTTGTTAACCCTATTTCTTTTTCACATCAAGCAGCACTTTTGTCATGACAGCTCAGAGCTGGCTTCAAGTATAGCCAAAACAGGCAGTTCCTGGAGCTGTTGCACTACCTTAACCCATCACTTACTTTGCCTGTGCATTTTCCTGGAGGACGTGGGACTTGCCTCTCTCAGCAACAGTGTCTGCTTCAGCCAGCACACCACCCAGCAGAGGTGGGTGATCTGGTGCCAGCCTATCCTAGCACATGTGCTTGCTGCCATCCTTCCTGTAACAGTGTCAGGAGCATTGCTCTGGCTCCAAGACCTCCCCCACTAGAATTTCTCTTTTTGGTCCCCATGGCTATGCTCACCTTTCTACTGATCTCCATGAGGTTTATTGAGGGGAAGAGAGTAGAGGGCCTGAGGTCAGAGAGACCACGTCTCTGTGTGGTGCCATAGCTGCTGCTGTTTTGTATTCTCAGGCATGCAAGAGACACACAGCCAAGTGGCTGCAATGCTGCGACAGATTATTCTATACATGTACCTTACAGTTTCCCTGCTGCTTCCTCCCCACTCTCTTGTGAGTTAAGGAATCATTGCAGGTACAGAAACCTTGAGAGAATGGATGTGCTTTCATAGCGGAGTGAGTGACAGCTGGTCAGCTTTAATTGCCCTTTGGTGTGCTCCTAGAAGGCAGTTTAAGCAAAGAGATTTTATTTTGCTGTCTCTCAGGATATGAAATATGGGCATCTTTCCTTCTGTGATTCAGCTGACGAACAGTAAGTAGTTAAGATTCAGAAACTTGATCACCTGTGATTACCTACCCATAACCCCTGCTAGTAAGAAGATCGCATGAGGGAGGAGAAGGGAGAGCAGTGCAGGGATTTGACTCTTTCCACCATAGGCTTTGCACTAGTCCCATCACCCAGGCAATCCTTCCTTTCCAAACATCACTTCAGAGTAGAATCCAACAGAGAAAAAACCAGCAATTTTTTTCAGTATTTTTTTTCCTTGTGGAGCATTCCCTTAGATGACTACAGGGATATGCATTCAAGTAGAACATTAAAGTTAAACGAGGCAACACAAGGCTATATTTAAAAATAACAGAAAACATTTCAAGTTCTCCTCTGATAGGAGTTGGGCAGCTATACAACCCTATCAGGTCACCATTCTAATGACAATCCCCAACAAGAAACACAGCCTGATAAGGGGCACTAAGATAGAAGATGGGAGTTGTATTCGCAGGCTCAAGGAACTGCAGGAGAGAGCTGTTGTAGAAAGATGCTTATTCAGAAAAGTTACAACCCCCCCATCTCTCCTTGAACTTAGCGTAACTAGATGCACAGAATAAATATCTACAGTGTAGGACAGAAATTACCATTAAAGATATAATACCATTATGAATTTACTGATAAACCCTCACCTTTTATATGTAGCTAATTTCTCGTCAGCTTATTTTTTTAAAAAAAAAAAAAGGATATAGCAGAACTTGGAGATAGGCAGTGAAAATGGTCTGGAGGTTTGGAAGGATTTTCAGATAAGGAGAAACTGAAAAAAGATGAAGGAAGATATTCTTCAGAGAAGAGATGAATAAGAAGGGGTATGTTGAAAGTATATAAATTATAATATTTAAAAAGGTTCTCAGTACTGGGACAAAAGAGTTCCTGTGAATCAAAAGGCAATGTTGATTTAGAAGCATTGAGAATGTGTTTTTTATGGTACCCTATTAAACTGTGGAACTCCCTGCTGCAAGGTGTCACCCACTGAGCTCACGTCTTAGTAAAAAAATAAAAAAAGAGAGAGAGCGAAAAAAAAGGAAGGTATATTTGTGGATGGTGAGAACATTCACAGTTACATTAGAGAAAATAAAAAATTTATAAGAAATATCAGCCCATGAGATTCAGGGCATAAATCCAACCACTAACTGCCTAGGGTTATAAAGAAACTTCCCCAGTGGACATATTAGTTAGTTATTTCCCATTTTAAGTGTTTTACATCTATCCTTGATGCTAGCCACTGCCTGAGAGAAGGTGTTACAAGGGCTGGACAATTGGTTTGATTGGCTATGAAGGTTACTATATCCTTGAAAAACATTGCAAGTCTGTGCTTCCCTACCACACCATCTCCAGCTGGGCCTCTGAACCGCCTTACCTTGACTTGCAGCAGACAGCTGACAAGAAGGCACAGCTTCTTCTTTACTTTCCAAGTACTCTGATGTGTAGGTAACCCGGGGCTGACACAGTCCTGTTATGAACGTGAGAGATCAGCCCAACTGGAGACCAAGCTCCCCACTGCCATCCTGGCTGGTACCAAACAGCCCTGCAGAAACCTGGCCGACACAGCACCGCTGTTGCAAGGGCTGTCCCACCACTCTGACCCCAAAATCTGTATCTCACCGTTGGTACCCATTTCCAACTCCTTTGCTGTACCTTTGGCATTGCCTGTGTTCTCTATGGTCCACAATGTGGCAGCACTTGTGCTGCAGAGAGCAAGCAGTAGATACAGGACAGTGAAGGAAAGCACAGCAAACTACTCATTTTGCTTTCCCTTCTCCCTGCATGCTTTAATTTGTCTTTTATCTAATCTCCTCTGCCAGGCGATTTGAGACAATCAGTGTGTCTTTTCTGCTATTGTTCAGCTATCACAATTTCTATCATTTTCCTTTGCAAATGGTGCCCCTTCTCATTTACCTCAATTCTCTTTCTGCGGTACCTCGAGTGGGGAAAGTTCTGTTACTCCGAGGGAGAGGAGCAAAAACTGGTCATAACCACTGTCAATGTTCACTGCCCTCTGCTTCAGCAGCTGAGCTGCTGCCAGCAATTAAAGCTCTTTAGCAGTTCCCTTGTTTGAGTATTCACTTGGGGGAAGTAGTTGCAATGTCTTCTCGCTCTGGAAGGAAGGTGCTATGTTATCTTTGATCTCAGGAACAGTTGCGGCTGGTATAGGACGAAACATCCGTCTGTAACAGGGATATCTTCATGTGAATGGCTCAGCGTGTCTTTTGCAATGGGCCAGCTGAACTGTTCTGGGAAACATCCTCACCTCTTGGCCATCTCTTTGCACTGATTCAGAGACTGACACGTGCCAGCTGCATTGCTGCACAGAACACTGAATTGCCACTCGTGTGCCCCCAGCCGCTGAAGTGATGAGACTAGGAGGAGAGGGGAAAAATAAAGTACTCTGTTCCTTCTTATAAGCAGAAACACTAGAAGAGGTAAAAGAAGAGAGCTTCTGAGGAGACAGAAAATAGGAAGTTATTCATTCCATACAGGTGAATTCTGTTACATCCCTTTAATTGCCCGATTTCACAGCCTCATGGGAGGACTGTTGATTTGCATATGCATACTCATGCAGACGCCCTCCCACAGAAGGACTGATTAAGGGGGAATGACTTTTAACTGAAAGACAATAGGTTTAGGTTAGAAATTAGGAGTAAATTCTTTACTGTGAAGGTGGTGAGGTAATGGAACAGGTTGCTCAGAGAAGCTGTGGATGTCCCATCCCTGGAAGTGTTTGAGGCCAGGTTGGAAGGGGCTCTGAGCAGCCTAACGTACTGGAAGGTGTCCCTGCCCATGGCATGGAATTGGAACTGTATGATCTTTAAGGTTCCTCCCAATCCAAACCATTCTATGATACTGTGATCCTACAGGAGGCAGGCAGGTTACACTGGTGAGTTAATTTATTCTTCTGACCTCTTTACTATGAAACTCTTAGTTCTCTTTTCTTTGTTACCATGAGTCATTGCTGGGAAGGACTGGAGAGGTGCACAGGCCTGCCAGCCTTCACCATAATCATCTCTACATCAGATTCTGCTTTAGTCTTCCTATATAACATTTGGGGTGATGGTGGAAAAGAACAGGGGGAGAAGTTTTTTGGTTTTAAATAATGCATTGATCCCCTGGTTCCCACTCTTAGTTTGGCCTGGTCTCCTGGTTTTGTACATTCATTCGTGCGTTCAGTTCATTCCTCTTGCTGAAGCCTTCCTGACACTGACTATAACCCAGCATGTTACAGCCTCAGCTGAATAGCTAAGCAATTTGGCATACCAAGTCTGGCACCTAGATTTCCCCACAGCCTTTACCCTGCATGACCAGCATCAGTCTGACTGGATCCAACATTGTTTATTTCTGGGCAGCTGGAAGCCTTCCACTGTGTCTGACTGCAGGGAAGAGGACCCTGTTTTCCTGCCTTTTCTTGCCTCCTCAAACTAGTGCCTGAACACCTTGCAAATGTTACCATGTCCTTCATACTTCTTCTGAAGTAGTTTATTGGCATTATTGCTCTCTCTTATGATTAAGGAAATAAAGATTTAGAACAAGGTGTACTGATGGTGCCCAAGTCATTCATAAAAAACTGTGCCAGGTCTGAAAATAAATCCTAGCTCTGTGTCTTCTCTGCATAGCATTTTGACTGCAAGACTGGTTAGCCATAGAGGTTCTTATAACCTACCCTGCTATACTTGGGTATATAAACCTGTGTTCTCTACTTAGCTATTCACACTCTATTTGCTCTCTTTCATACCAGTTTTCTGTTGATATCCCTGTGGTGGAAGATGTTGCTTAAATGACATCCCTTTGAACTGAACAAGCTATTGCACTCTTTCACTTCAACTCTTTCAGGGTTTGTTTAGATTTGGTTTTGTTTTTAAAGTCCATGAACAGAGTTGAGGCTGTTTTCTGAAGGTGTGAATCCTATCTGAAGACTGTTTGTCTGGAGTCAGGCTTATATGATGAATTAGAATGAGCCTGAGCTCTTCAGTTTGGTTCCGTTTCTGATGGATCCCCCATAAAAAGGTGTCTGGATGATGGGACTATTATTCATTGTACTGCAGAGGCAGGAGCATGGTTATGATCTGAATGGAAACTTTCTTTCACATCTCACTGTCTCAGGATGCTCAGTCTCAGTCATGCCCCTAGCCATTGCCAGAATAACCTGGTACTGAGCCCCAGCCATCATCCTGTCCCACACATTACTTTTCTCATACTGCAGAAGTGTTCACCTCAGTAAGAAGAAGTAAGCCTGAACACAGTGCAAAGGAACAAGCTCCTAAGCAGGGCAGAAGAAATCAGCTTTGGCAGAATGCCCTTGCTTGGCACTGATCAAAACAAGCATATGGAAAAGGGAAGTGATTGAGGAATGCTCTGTCTGGGAGGATCAGTACATGGTGTGGAGTCTGCAAGACGGACTTTTAGACAAGAGTTCACTGCTGTTTCACATGCCTTGTGGAAACCTGAGTGGTCCCACACTTCTGAACTTTCCTCTGGACAGTACTTATCAAGAGGACACTGCAGTGAGCATCCTCTTTTCCACCCCTTCTTTTCACTCCCTTTTTCTTGCTCACTGTTTTATACTCAACCAAGCAGAATCTGCAGTGGTTGGCAAATTTAGCTGTTTTGTTTTGCCCCCCAACCCCTGGCTCCCATGTTTGTCAGCTGTCTGTGCTCAGCAGTAGTTTTTTTATGCTGTGGTTTTGCATTGACTGACCTGCAGTCTTAGTTTATGTGTATTTTGGTGTGGGAGCTACCTGCAAACCCTTTCCTTTGAGTAGTCAATATTCATGATTCAATATTCAGGTGGCACGATTGGTCAATGAGCTGACAGAACCGTGCCTTTGTTCCCTGATTAGATGACTGAACCTTTGTTAATTACTTCTGCCAGAAATGAAGTCTGTTGTGTGATTAAGTGGTTCTAAGCTACAGGCCTGAGATTTACTCCCTGTGAACTCTTGTTCCAATGGGACTTTGTACGTGTGAGGGCTCTCTAAAGCGTGTATAAACAGAGTATAAAAATGGACAGAGTCATATTCTATTTCTAACCTATTAAAAATGGTTGACCTGCATGTCTTCGCTCTGCATTTAGCTCCAGTAATGAGAGAGCCTGCCCTTGCAGAACACAAGCCCTCTTTTGGCACAGGTCCTCCCAGGATGTCTGTAGTCACAAAGCCCCATCACACACCACAGAATGGAACAGACTGGCTAAAATCCCTGTATCAATGCAAAGCAGCACATAATCTTGCACCGACAAGCATATGGAGTAAGCTGGGAAGAAAATAACACCTCAGCTCTGAGGCCACGTGCCCTACAGCATCAGCTCCTGTTACATTTTTGATCTGGCTTGGATGTGAGCAAAAATGTACCCACCTGTTGAATTAGCAAATCCAGAAGCTACAGAGGTTGTATTTTTTTTAAAGTTAGCTTAATGCCATAGAGTGGAGGACAGACGGTATTCTATACCATATACACGTCTTTGGAGCAAAGTTAAAGCACCAAATTGTTCTGGACAAATTTTCAACCAGTTGAATGAATTAATACTGAGTTTGGTCTTTGTGTCACTTAGCCACAGCATTTTCAACCTGTTGGTAAAATACTTGATTCTATGTGTTATTAACTGTGTGCTCAGAGCCTCAGTATCAGCAGGGTAATTGGAAACTTAACTATTTGGGTCAGATATAATTATCAGTCATGCCAATTGCATCTACTTTCTTTTTTATGTGAGAAAGCATATACAGGTGTGTTGTTCCCTCTAACCAAAAAATACCCCAAATACAACTATTACACTAGAACTGAGGGAACAAGAAGCAATGATTTCATCATTTCTTTTGGTTTTTGTGAGTTTCAGTAATTCTCACCCCAGTGTATCAGAATATACCTCTGGGGAGAAGAAACTTTTACCTATCCCATTGAAAATTTGAGTGATGATTGTTTATACATTCCTTGGAACTGCAGACAGAAAGAGCCCTACTTTTTATTTAGCTCCCTTGCTCACCTTTTTACTGATCTAATGGGAAAAGGATGGAGTTCAGATTCAGAGCAAGCATATGCACAAGAACCGCCTTAATTTGAGCACCCCGTTGAATACAATGTGATCTTAAAATGATGCATGATGGAAATTCCTCACAGCCTGGTGCAGTGCATTAGCATTAGTCATTGCAGTAGGACTGGGTGGAGCACTTAGAAATTGTCACTGTGATGGATTCATGGCATACATTAGAATGGGAATGATTACAATGGACCAAGCAGAAAACACAGAAATTACAGTTTCTGTGATGGACCCCTTGAAACACATCAGAATTTGAGTCACTGTGAGTCATAAAAGGCACAAAGACCTGAATGTGCCTCATCCCCGAATGGGCACTTTCAAAAGGATGAATGACTTGGCTGTCTGTTATATCAATTACTTGCAGTGCTGTGGAAAGCATCATGGATGGAATAAATGATGAGTCAGGATTCCTTGGTTCTGCTGCCAGCTCTGCTGCTGATTCATTTTCTACCCTTGAGTGATAAACTTCCCTCTCTCTTCCCCATCATGTGCATGACAGTGTATTTACCCCTCCTTATAAAGTACTGAGACCTGTTTCTGCCACGACTCTCATGTATGCCTAATAGTATGCATTGGGAATGATCCCGAAGCCTTTATGAGTGAGCCTTTGGAGGGTGGAAGCTGTAGAATATGCAAATGAAAATTGCCACATGCCATCATTTTTGTACAATTCTTATTTTGGCTGTTTGATGATGTTTCCCATTTTCAGCAATTGTTTAATTTTTTTAAAAGTCCATGTGAAACTGAGCAGACATTAAGGAACTCATTCTGTTCATTTCCGATGGATTTTAGGTTGAGTCTTAAAGATAAAAGCTCCATTTCATGACTTTATCCACCTATCTACAGTATGTTCCTGAGCTAGTTAAAATTAAACTTAGCTATCAAAATGCTAAACTTGATAGCTCATTTATCTTTCTGTCTCCCAACTCTACATTACAATACAGCAGTGATTGATCTTGCGTCTTCAAGGTACTATATAGTATAAAAACTAAGAGAAGATTAATTAAAAGCCGTCGCATCTAGACAGGTTTTTAAATAAGTTTTAGATTTAGACAATATATCAGCTGAAGCAGAAAGATCCTGAGACCATAAGCCTGTAACTTCAAGTAAGTTTCGCTTTCCTTTGGGACACAGAAAACCCCATCTCACCACAGCCTACCGTCAAAGCTTGATTTGATTGGGCAAGCCCTTGGCAGGAGGCAGGAGGCTGTCACATGCATGCGCTGTCCAACAGTGGTGAACGTGATGTCTTTGAGGACTTCTGCAGGCTCAGGGAAGAATATCAGGCTCCTGGCTGGATGTTGAGATGAAGACAGTACCAAGGTGATTTTTTAAAGTGGTCCCCAGCTCCTCCAGGCACAGGGAGCATGTCTAAATGACTTAAATTGAGCCCAAAATCAGTGACAGCTGCATTTGACCTGTCAGCATCTGATTGTGGGATCTGCAGAGCAGCATTAACGATCTAGTTTTATGGTATTTTTGGCTATAGAAAGACACCTGTTTGCTGGTCAGTATCAACTTTCTGGCACCACTGTTTGACCACACAGTTGTTGAGTTATGCAGGGTCCTCAGAAGCCCTCAGCACTTGCAGTTCTCATGAGTTTAAGCTAGAGAGTATCCAAAAACCTGACTGCTTCCTGCCAGGGCCTAATAGGGGCTGAATCCTTTGGAAAGACCCTTACTGTGTCACTCATCATCCATCATCATGGCTAGGCTTTGTGAACGAAGATTTGGGATGGGGGCTCTACCCACGCTTGCTGCAAGCGCGCTGGTGGCTAAAGAGGCCAATGCGAGATAGGCAAGTCTGGTTGCAAAAGGCACAGCAGGAAGTCTCCATAGGCGGTGTCGGTGAGGCATGGTCCTTCACTGTGTCACTAACTGCATGCTGAACTCCTGAACATCTGGCCTTTAGACCACTGAGTGTGTAAAGATACAAACTTTGCCCTTGACCACCTTAAGTCTGCAACAGCAAACTCATCAAGAGAAAGACAGAATGGTGAGGCTGTTACATCTTCATAAGTTTGTTTAAAGAGTGATATTTAATCCACTAAACAGCTGAAATATACTAGTGGGATGAGGGATGCCTGCCATGAGAATGTTCAAGAGCTCCCCATTTTGCTTGTATGGTGGCAAAATGCCTTGATTTCATACAACCGGTTTGGGTATTTTGCCTTGGGGCAGGGCAAGAGAGGGGAAAACGAAATGAATACAGGGTGACAGCAGGGATCTCACTGTTCTTGTCAGAACAGAGCCCTTTATCTCTTATTTCCAGCATTCCATTCATTGTCAGGTACTGAAAAAACACAATTTTTTCTATCTTTGACTCTCACTCTTCGTTTTCTTTCTCTTTCAGTTAATTTCAAAAAGTAGACAATTTCTGTGCTGTTTGTCTACTCCCTGACACTGGTAATTAACTGTTTTTATGAAATAAGAGTACTCTTTTGAATTTGCATTAGTTACATGTTTGTGTCTTTAAATGCTAGTTGTCTGGGATACATCATGTTCTGTTTCTTTTTGTGTGTGTGTGTTTTGTTTTGGTTTGGTTTTTCTTTCTCTTTTTTCCTCTTCCCTGTGTTTTGTGAACAGGATGTGTTTTACTTTCAGTGCTGAAAAGCAATTTGAGTCAGGACACATACCAAAGACACATCTCCTTTCACTCTTTCAGAATTTGATGGTGTGTGTTTTTTATCAATCCCAAATTCATTTAATTTCCCTTAACTGAGCTGATTGTACCATATACTTCCTCTTGAAGAAAATCCTGCAGCTGGAAAATGGCAGTCAAAGAGCTAATAGCTAGGGATATGGCAAACTTCTCATGCCTTGTATCAAGCTCTTGCATTCATCAGATGTGCACACATTTAATTCAGATGTTTCCCAGTCAATGCTCCCCTTAGGAAAGGGAAAAGCAGAGAGATTGGTGAGATTGGGAGGGGGTGGGGCAGGGAAAAAAGATTAAAAAAAGTTTGGAATACGCTGGAGTGAAAAACAGAGTGAATGTGAAATACAAGCAGAAATGGGAAGAGGGAAAATAAAAAGGAAAAATAGGCAATGCATCAAGAGACTATAGGCAATATATTTACAGAAAATTAGGTGCCTATAGCACCCTAACACAAGAAAACAGATTTTATTAGTTGCCCATGGATATGTTTCTTATTCTCCTATAGCATGGGGAGGTAGGGTCTCAGTCTGAGAACCAGTTGAGTGTCTTCCGACTTCTCTGCTAAGCTTCATTTGGGATTTGTCACTTGAGTAATTCTGTCAGCGTTTTTGTCTCTTGACCTGTGACTGTCTGTATTTGATGCGGTTTGGTCTTTGGTATGGCTGATCTTTTGCCCAGTATAGTCTCCTGGAGAGTTTGGAGGCTGCTGGTGCTGAAGGAGCTGAAATGCAGTAGAAGGACATGAGATTTGAGTAGAAGTTCTCTGGAGCTTCACATGCTTTCCACTCGCCACATGCTTTGCACAGAGCGTAGTAGCTTGGTCAGTAGTTTAGGTCCAGCTTTCCCTGTTTTGTGGCTATCTGCTTCTTCTTGCTCTAGGAGATTTGAAAAACTTGGTGCTGTAAAAAGTCTGCCCCAGCCAGTTTAGGATATATTTCTAGCTTTCATTTTGCTTGTCAGTTTTCTGCCCCTCTACCTAGTCACCTTTTTCACCTTCTCTTTCTGTCTTTGCTCTGCCTTCTGCACTTCCAAATGACAGTAGTCATGAACAAGGTCAGTTCAACAATGGGAGCATATGGTTGCATCTGGGGAGCTGGATTGGTTTTTGGCTTGTTTGCTGTGTTCATCAGATGCATCAGAGATCTCCCCTTTTCCCTCCCAGGCTCCTGAGTCTCTGGTTGGCTTTGACCTTTGCCCTCCAGGTACAGCTCCACTGAGGTGTGAGTGTGGTTTCCAGAAGAGGTTGATGCTCTTCTTCCAGCAGGCAAGAGGGGGTTGCTATGGAGTGACACGAAGGACATTCTATCAAGGGAGCTGGTAACAGCTCTGCCTACTGAGTTAGGATAATTGCACTAAATAGCCAAATAATCTCGAATCCTGGATCTGCACTGAGCCTTGATGACTTCAGTCTTCCTTTACAAGTTATGTATCTTGCTTCTGCTCCAAAGTAGTCACCAGTTTCTGGTTCTGAGAATCAAAAGAAATCCCATCTCCCAAAGAGAAATGCAGCTAAAGGTTCGTGGCTGCTTCTTATGAAGTGTAGAGGGCATTAGCCCTATAAAAATAATTTTTAACTGTGTTTCCAGACAGCTGAGACATAAACTATTCACAGTTTTGGTGGTCATCACCAGGGTGTGGTAGGTCAGACAAGAGGTAGTGGGAGGCAGGAAACTGCATTATTCATTTACTGGCCGAAGGATCAGTTAGAAGGTTTTGGTCCTGGGATCTCAAGAACTGTGACAAGTTCACATGACTGCTGATATAGAGGATGGTAGCAAACTGGGGGCTTAGCAGTTTGTGAATGCACAAATCCCCTTTCTCTGTATCTGCATCCATCTGCAAAGAAGCAGTGGCTTCTTTTTAAAAAGTGCACAGCTGGATTGGACATCCTCTCCCAATGCCCAGTGGGAATGAAGGACCACATGACCTCTGCTCCAAGATCACAGGCCATGTGAGGTTTCATTAAAATGCTAACACAGGTCCTTCTATTAAAGCCTTACTTGTTCCCCTCAATTACTTTAGTCCAGACTGCTAAAAAGGCTTAAAAAGACAGAACCTCACAGAGTGTGGAGAGCTGGAGGAATGGCTGTGGGTGAGTGATATACTGTAATGTGGTACATTAAAAGACCTCTGTGCTATCTCTAAAACCATGGGGAATGGAAAAAAATCTGTCTCTTCATGGGTTCGTTTATTCCACTCGCCATCATGGTTAAACTTGCTTCTCCAAACTATAACAATTCCTTTCTAGCTGCTCTGTGTAGGTCTGTGTTGCTGTATGTTGTGGACATAGCTATGGCATTAATCCCTCATTTGTGTATAATGCTGAATCGTGGAAGCGATTTGACCCATCAGAAAACCAAGAACAGAGAGAAGTGGGCAATATTGTAAGCAGACACATCCTCTTATTTAGTATTTTTCACCTACAATTCTGAAAATGTGGTGGAAAGCCACTGAGCTTTCATTTGGGACTACTAGGAAGGACAGAAAGGAGAGTGGGAGATGAAGTATCCTCTGCAAGGCTGGGTCTCATCTCCATGGCAAGAGGTGCTTGCGGAATCCAGTTCTTCCTTCTCTCATTTGAGGCCATCATCCAGACCATGCCTGCTCCTAATGTCATGGAGCAATTAGTAAGACAACTCTCTTATCGTCAAATTCATCTGAAACAGAAATCAGATTCAGCCAGCAATACCAGCTTGGCTATTTTATGCCTACCAGTGGCTCAGATGAGAACATGAGTTGTTGCTTTCACCTGATACAAGGCTCAAAGGTAGAGAGATTCCTCAAGTACAAAGCTAGTAAAGAAAGAGTACCTTTTACTTGATCACCAAAAGTTTATACCTCAATAGCAGGCTGTGATTCAGTTCTTCCCATGCATAGGTGAAGGTGAACACAAGAAAAGTATTGTGGAAAATATATAGTTTCCAGGGAAGTTTGTGTATGACTTCCAACGTACTTTTGGGAAATATACACAAGGTAGCTACATAATTATAATGAAATTATTTTAGATTCTCAAAGGCACGGGAAAATCTTGCACACACGCAAACACATCAACACAGAGGAAGAGTGTGTGTTGGAGGTGGAGGGATGAATAGTGATGCAAGAGCACTTTGCCTGCTCAGCTATGCCAGGTTCTGATCACAGGCAGGAAATCTATGTTTGAGAACATCAGATAATTCTTGCTTTCAGATAAATCTTTTACACACTATCATATTTGGTTCTGGCTGGAAGCAAGGAGAAAAATGGCAAAGGTGAAGAGGCCAAAGACCTTTTCCACTCCCAGACTTACAAAGCTTTCTAAAATGATTTCAGGTGGAGCAGTCAGAGTTTTAGACAAAGGTTTTAATCTTATTTAATATGAGAATTTCACTGTGGTTCTGAAATCAGTTTAGTTTGGCCTTACATCATTCCTGACACTTTTGAAGACGTGCTGTTCATTTCAAAATGGGACAGTTCTCTGCAGAATTTAGATTTAGTTATAAACTTCAGCAGATACATCCATCCAATAGCCTTGATTGTTATACCAACATCTCCACCTCATAAGGAGGAGCTTGAGAGAAGTGCCACCAGCAAGGCAAGAAACTAAGCAGTGAAAGAAACAAACATGTGGCTGTCAGTCCGGCCACAGAAACTCATTTAAGTCCAGATTTAGACTGCTTACAAATTGCTAAGAATTTGCTGTAAGTTCAGAATCAGACCTGGGTCCAAGTTAGGGTGTGTTGGTGGTGCAGAGATTTTTCTGGGTAGAATGGTTTTTTCGTGCAGTGTTGCCCTAAACCTTGTGGGAGACATCCAATAAAGGTGCTGTTGAGCAGATATTACAGACATGTGAAAGTTGCATTTGCAGATTTACTCTCCCTGCTCCCTTCCACACGCTTGGTCTCAAAAACCAGGATGTCTGCCTCTAGACTTCTTGGCAATGGATGTGACACAAATGTTTTCCTTTCCTGATCAAGAAGAGAAAATCAAAAGTACACCCCTCCACCTAGTATGTGAAGATGACAGTGTGTGAGAAAGGGTGCTGCAAAAAAAGCCACAGTCACAGGAAATTACCTTAATGGAGTGAAAATTAAGAAATGACCGACAACGCAGTCTGTCTCCAGGATACAAGCAGTATTTTCGCACCTTGTCAATTATTCTGTTTGCAACAATTTTTGTTTATTTTTATTAAGTTTCATTTTTCTTTTTTATTTTAAGAGGTGGTATAATGCAGACAAAAAAGGATGAAAGCTTAGAAAATATTTAATTTTTTTTTAGTAAGGAAATAATTATACTTTTAATTCCATGAATAGGAAAGGAACCAACCAATTGGATTTTTCCATCTTTTTCATGTTATTTCATGCCTGTAAAAAGGTTGAGAACTCTATTTAAGTGGATTATCTTGCCACTGAAAGGAAAGTAGGAAATGAGTTAGAGAGGTAGGGTTAATTTCTTTCAGGGCTATCTAAATGTGTGCATACATATATTTGCTGTGTGCTATTTGAGAAATGCACTTATTTAGCTTTGCAAGGTCACCTTAACCTTAAGAATTAATGGAACACACCATTAGCTACAAGAGGATATAGAAGCAAAGTCCCCAGCAAATTGTGCACAGATAACACAAGCCTATTCCTTGCTGCCTAACAGATCCCCATTTATAGCTTGGAAAGGAATGCAGGGGAGGACTTGTCTCACTTAGTGATGGGTATCTACAGCGCAGGTGTCTGTGTCCTAGATTTACCCCGCTTAGACATCTGTATGCCATTATTGTTAATGGATATTGAGGAGAGTGCTTCAGCAGATAAAACATAGGTGTTTATTTTAGGATGAGATGAACTGCACCTTAAACAGCATTAGTTGTATTGATTAGAGCTTTACTGACTTACATGGGAAGCTTAGAATGGCTTCCCCAGATGCAAATTCCAACAGCTCATGTCCCTGTATGTACATGGGCAAATCCCACTGTCCATACCGTAATTAATCCTTCTGCTAATTCAAATTGGTCAGCAAAGTGCAAGCTGTAGTGATTTCTCTGATGGCCCATTCATTAATTCCTAGATAGCGACCAATTTTTTGTCCTACTCACTCTTCACTGGTACTAGACCACAACTGACTTCAAGTGCAACTTCTCTCTTTGAAGATAAGAAGTAACTTCATTGCTACCAAATGAAGCATGGAAGGTCTCTGTGATAAAGGCAGACAGTGGATTGTATCCCTCAAGAAGTTCTCCTAGGTTGTATATGATCTGTTGACCAGGGCGGATAGACCTGATACATGAACATCCTAAATGTTTCACCTACCTTATAACTACCCAATGCATTTGATGTATTTCAAAGTCCTTCATCTGCTGCATCGCAGCTCAAGGATTTGTAGTTTTGTCTTTTGAACTTGCAGCTTTCCTGATTTTTAGGTTTGACAACCAGAGAGCTGCATTTGTTAATGTGTTTATCACTCTCCAGGAGCGTAGGTGAAAGTAACTGTGCAACAGAGAAGAGTAATTTCAGAAATACAAGGGAAGAGTAACATCAGTTATGCAGTGGAGATTACCTGGGAAAGCCAAAGAGAGGAATTGCTTTTCCTGGAGACAGAGGGAAGACAGTGTCTTTCAAAGGAAGCAGAAGCTTCATCTCTTTCCTTCAGAAAGCTTTTCTCTTCCTCAGAGGAGGAGATTTCCCCTGGGGTTGCTGAGTGGCTGGCCAGTACATTTTCCTCTGCTCCTGTGGCAGGTGAAGTTTTGCTGTGGCGGCTTTTTATCTTCTGCTGCCCCGCAAGGCACATTTTAAAAATCAGAAACAACCAAACATTTCAAGCAGAAATTTCACCTCCTATAGGAAGTTCAAACCTAGCAAAAGACATTGTGTTGTGAAGGTAACTTACACAGACTCTTTAAAGGCAGGCTGTGGACCTGCAGCAGTCAGCAGGGCACAAGTGTGAAACCAAAGGAATTCAAGTGTGCTCTCTTGAGTGTCTGGCCAGAGGAACCGCTGAGATTGTTACCAGTGACATAAGTGACCATGATTGTACTTTCAGTGATGAAGGTTAGAAACTCAACAGGAGATGTATTATACTATTTTTTTTAGTATAAGAATTTTCCATTTGTAAAGGCTGATTTTATGAAAGCTTCAGGGTCTGTAAAAGTGTGTCCCATTTGATGAAATTTCATTCAGGAAACACATCAACACTTCCAGGAGGTTGAAATGTTTCATTTAGGCTTTTTTATAACATCTTGCTTGGATTCCTATTTTCTCTTTGGAGCTACAGTATAATGTAACATTAAAGCTAAGATACATATAAAACATTGTGATTGACCTGAAATGATCCATTTTTCACTGAGACTTTCTGTGGGTTTTTTTTGGATTTTTTTGTTTGTTTTTGTTTTTGGTTTGGGTTGGGGTTTTTTCTTAACACAGACAAATATGAAATTGCAGAATTTTCTTTGGCATAGAGATTCAAGATTTTGTTCAGATCTATTGAGTCATGGTCTATTAGACATCTGCACAAATAACATTTTGTTATACTACCACCTTCCATTAAAAGACTGCCAACCCTGACTAGCAGAGACTCCCAACTACCTTGTGAAGTGGAAAAGATCATGGGAACTGCAAGGACGTAGGGAGTTAGGTCTGTGTGATTTCCCACCGGGTATGGCATTTGGAAATCTCCCTTTGTGGTAGTATAATTGACTTTGGTGTCTGCTGTTCCTTGGAGACTGAGAGATTCTAAATATAATTGTTTAACAGCATGTCTCTGGGGCCCTATCTCTATCTTATTTCTCCAACTCTCACTCTCTTTTTCTTCCTTTTTTTAATTTAAATTATAATTTTCGTTATGGATATTGTGTTTCAGATACCATAGGTGAAACTACATTTCAAGAGATCTTGTGTCATTTTCCCCTGAACTGTAGTAATATTTTTTCCTAATAATCTGTGAGACAAGGAATTTTGAGAGAAAAGCTCTCCTTTAATTTTCTCTCAAGAATATTTATAACTGCACATCAAAATTACTGATGTCCTAAATCTCCAGGCTTTTGGAAAAGCTCTTCAGGTGACTCCATAATTTGCTCTCCACATTTTCACAGACCTCTCCAGACTAGTTTCCTTGCTACCACCCAGTTTCACTTCTGTTCAGTGAAGATTTCTCTACAAGGGTTAGATGTGGTTATATATCAGTTTTCCAGATCCATGATCCCAGTTGAATGGAAGGACCTTTAGTGTCAGCTTAGTGAGGGTATGTGCAGAGGAAGAGACTCACTGATGGAGGAATAACGGAGTGGGGAACAGGCTTTCCGGACTAAAGATTGCAACAGGCAGAGGATGGAGTAGTAAGAGAATCAGTCAGTCTGAAGAAAGGGGAGGAAAGGAAAGGAAAAGGATTGACATAGTTGAAAATACAGAGGAAAGGTAAGGGTCATTCACAGAGGAATGTCAGAGTAAGCAGGAAGACACACAGCAGAAGAATCAGCAAACGAGAACAGCACACTGCCATGAGCCCAAAAAACTTGGTTTGTTTTCCAGCTGATGTCTGAAACAGCATAAATTTCTCAATCCATGCACCTCTCAGAGCAATCTACAGGGACAGAATAGAGAATCATCCATAACATGCAGCCTCTCATACATCAGGGACACTCCAGGCCCTCACCTTGCTCTGTCCTTGCTAGAATGATTGTCTCTCCTTCCTCTTCTTCTGAGCTACAGTTTGCTGCATGACAGCGAGGAACACAAGTGGCCGAGCCACTCCCCTGAACACTTCCCTGTAACTACAGTGTCTTCCTGCCCAGGCTGCTCCTACAAGGCATCCACTTGGGCTGTGCCACGCATTGTTGCTGACCTTGACAACTTGCTTACCTTTGAAAATCTGGCCTTCATATGGTGTTGTATTTCCACAGCCACAGTCCAGGACTGATGGCCTTGTTTTGTGTTAAAAGAGTTTATTGTTCCCTTTTGCATCCAGTGGTAAATACTACCATGAAGATCTGTGTACCTAAAGACCATCCTGTGAAAAAACCTGGTGGTTGACCTTCATGGTGGGACAAGTGTTACTGCCAGAATCCTACCAGAGAAGGTTGAAAATACCTGCACTGTGCTAAGGAAAGTGCTCAGATCAGTAAATGAAGCTCAGGTGGGAACTACAATGGGATTTTGTGTGTACACAGAAGCTGTTGACTGGGACAGTAGTGAAACTAGTGATACTATTTGGGGAACACTTGTACGTGGTTCAGTTAGAAAACGGGCAAGACTGAAATAGCAAGGAACATGAGAAACAGCAAAAAACTCATGTTATTAATTGGTTATTACAAAACTATGTTAGAGAGACACTCGTGACTGGAACACAGGTATTGAAGGGTATGCTGTTTTCAGGAAAGACAGAAACAAAGATAAAGTTAGCTATGATTATGCCCATTAAAGGTGTTATGGGCAAATAAGAAGCAGCAAAGGTAAAGGTTAATTTGCTTGGATTAAAATCACATCAGGGAGGAGCTGAAAAAATGTTGTCCCTGGATGTCTGCTCTAGTCCATGGGATCATAATACACTTCAACAGGTATGAAAGGGAGAGAGAAATATAACTGTGACTTGAGTCAGTTTAGAAGGCTGTATTTTCCAAAATGTAGATTGTAAAATAAGTGCTATTAATAAAAGTGGGGCCTGGTTATTCTTGAATGTGATAGCTAAAAGACTTCATCACCAAATAATCACTGAGCCTCATCAAAAGTGCTGCTATTGTATCCTTGATTTCAGTTAGCAGGGAGAATTTTACAGGAGAGCTTTATGTGGGATTTAACAATAGATTGATCATGAGTTGGATAGCAACATGGTAAATAACAGGCAATTTGATTTTGTCAGGAACAAACTGTATAAAGCCAGCCTGATTTCCTACTCTGACAGGTAACAAGCCTTGTAGATAGCGACAAAGCACCTTGACTTGTTAGGTTTTGACACTGTCTCATCTAAGACTTCCATTAGCAGGCTAGTGCAATGCAACCTGGATAAAATTGCTATGATATGGATGCAAAACTGTTTGGAAAACTGCACTTGTAAAACAGTTATCAGTGATTCACTGTGTGACTAGAAGGATGCATCAAGGTGGGTACCATGGGCACTGGTGACTTAGGTTATGGAATAATGCATGCCCTTAATAAATTATAGAATACCTTGTTGAAAATGATATGCATTGTAGAGATGACAGGTTTCAAATTCAAAATTATCTAGATGGATTGGAGAAATAATCTGGAAAAAAAAAAAAAAAAGAAGGGATGCAAATCAGTGAAGATGAGTACAAGGTGTTGAGAAGCTGTCAATAGTGTCAACACAAAATGGAACAGCTGGGTATAGTTCTGCTGAGAAGTACACAGAGGGTTATAGTGGATCACAAACTGCCTGTGAGTCAATCCTAGTAAATCACCTGTTGCAAAGAAAGCAAACATATGCTGGGGTGTATAAACAGGAGCATCATGTGTAGTATACATGAAGTAATCCTTTAGCCTCAACTGCATGAAATTTTGAATGCTACATTTTAAGAAAGGTGCAGGTTTCCTGGACTGAGCCCAGAAAACAAAACCATGAATCCTCAGAGATGCAGACACCACAAAGAGTGAGGAAAGATTGAATGAGCTGGGAGCTGCTTAGCCTAGGAAGGAAGGTCTCAAAGGATTCATGAGGAAGGAGGAATCTGCCGTGAAGACAATAACCTTTTCTTTGCATCCATGGTAGAGAGGACAAGCAATAATGGTTTAAATTGCAGGAAAAGAGATTCAGATGAGACACTGGGGAACACTTTTTGAGGTGAGGGAGAGTAATATAAGGAACAGATTACCTGGGGAGGTTATAGAGTCTCTGCCAGTGGAGGTTTTAAAGGGCAGGTTAAACACATGCCTGTCAGGAGTGATGGCGGTCTGGACAGCTGATCATCGCTTGGGGGCAGAGATGGACTATGTGAGCTCTCAAGGTCCCTTCAAGTCCTACAGTTATATGTTTTAGTTCAAATTGAGTGGCTGGATAAATAAGAATGAATCATAACTGTGAGTTTCCTTTTATTTCCAAGGGACAAATTTTGTGTAAGCAAAGAAATCAGTAAGTCAGCTGGACTTGGAAACTTAGAGACTTCAAAGGAGGACGAGCAGCATAATACATTTTAGTGGGTAGTGCAAAAAATTTGTAGTTTGCATCCTAGCAAAAGAGAGCAAACTTGGAGGACATGAATGAGACACTATTTTAAAAGCTTAACTTTAAAAACATCTCAGCCACAAGCAGACAACCGAGAAGGAACAGAGGAGGGCAGAAGCAGCACATTGTCTACAGTATTAACAAATTTCTGAATGCTGCCATCCCTAAATACAAAGATCAAAGAAATAATTTGTGGTGGCAGTGCAGAGCAGATGTGAGGTGAGTGAAGACAAGAGGAGCTGGGAGGCTGAGAAGGAGTTGTGGGTGTTTTCAGGGAACTGTAGTTAGAGAAAGGAGTCTTCCTGTCTCCCTCCACCATTCAATACTGTCAATCACTCAATCACTGTCATCTCAAAATGCAAATCTGGCTCTATTTCCCCCCACCTTCCATGGAGCTACAGAAGTGCTGTGTTTCTGCTGTGAACCCAAAGCAGATATCCATCTGTGCCTCTCGGGCCACTGCCTATGGTAGCATGTGTGAAAGGGGGATTCCTGCCTTTGGGGGAGGAAGCAAAGAATTGAAGGATCAGGACTGGGAGGGGGATCAGAGAGAAAGGTCTACCTTTCTTCTCAGACTGCCATCCAGAGGAGCAGAGGGGAGGAGCAGCAGTTCCCATTGTTTAGAGGACTTATTCCTGCAGCAGTAGCAGCCACCCTGACCCTGTTTGTGCTGGCAATCACAGGAAGGCTAACTCTGCAGCACTTGGCATAAGCCAAGAAAGCCATAGGTCTTATGGACCTTTTATTACCTGCCCGGCAGTCTGCTGCACTTGGTAACCCCCTAGTCTGCCTGCACATCAAGGCAGCCTCAGAAAGGGGATTAAGCAACAAAGAAAGGTATGTCTTGGGAGGTCAGAAGTGCAGGGATGAAGTGAGAATGACCAGAAGTCAAACTGAGTTAGTTCCTGCAAAGGAAATGAAACAACAGAAGGATCCTTAACACTTTAAATGAAAAAAAGAAGTAGAGCCTCTACATGTAGTAAGAAAATTTTACACAGCTCTAAACTAGAGGTCTTTGCCCCAAAGAGCAGAAACTTAGAGTGTGGGGGAAAAGTCAGGTGGACTAATGGGAATAAGTGTACTGAAAGGGCAATGATTGCATGCAGGATGGAAGTAATTCAAAAAGCTTACTGTGCTTAAACCGAGGAGGTCAGAAAACCACCCTCCCCAGCATGCTAAAAGAATGGGCCCATGGCTGACTACTCAGGTCTGGTAGATGGGATTTTTAATAAATCTGTCCAATCACTGGGAGTTCCTCTGCCTGGATAATAGCAAATGTGGTACCCATATTTAAGAAAGTGAGGGAGAGCAATCTAGGCAGCTCTGGGCTTGTTATTTTGGCCTCAAGGGCATAGATGGATTCAGAGCAAATTATGTCAGAAAGAATAATTGAAGACATGGAATAGAAAATGGGATATAGTGCAATATGCCATTATCAAAAAGAGATTGTGCCAGACTAACTCGATATCTGTCTTTGATAAGGTAACTGATGTTCTGGACAAGGGAAAAGTAGTAGATCTTCTCTATCTGTACTTCATTAAAATTTGGTATGGTGCCACCTGGGAAATTATTAGTTAAATGAGAGAAGATGAGGATTAGTACAAGAACTGTGAGGTGAGTAAGGAATTGGTGAAAGAGGGGAAGGAGGCAGCTGTGTTGGAAGGAGGTTGTTAGGCAAAGTCCTAAACCTTCATCTTGGGAAAAATGTTTTCAATGATAACTTTTGTCCTAAAATTAGGAGTGGATTAACAGGCAGCATCATCAATGCTTAAGATCACCAAAATAACACACAAAGTTTTCTGGAACTGGGCTAACAGGAATGTGAGGAAATGCAGCAGCATGAAATGCAAGGCCACAGATTTGGGCACTGTGAGCAAGGATTTCACCCACACACTGAAAACTTATTAGTTTG
Source organism: Grallaria varia (assembly GCA_013396735.1). Lineage (NCBI taxonomy): Eukaryota > Metazoa > Chordata > Aves > Passeriformes > Formicariidae > Grallaria > Grallaria varia. Next base: position 575,608 of record VWZG01008667.1, read on the forward strand.
AAACAAGAAAACAGAAGACAGGCTTGCTTGTAGCAGTCAATCACAGTACAACTATGGGTTCACAACTAGAGTGTGAAGATGTATTGCCATGGGAAGAGTACATGCCAGATACAGTGGAGTACTGTGGTGGTTGTATGAAGGAGGTGTAGACATCACCTGGAACAGCCAGTGTCATTCTTGTCAATGGTTTTCAGGAGAGAATTAGAACTGGAGCAAATGCCAACATGGAAAATCTATATGATGAAGGCAACAGCAAGCCCATCATACCAGAGGAAAAGAGCTTGCCCTGTTCAGAGGCTTGGATGGGGGGGACACGACACAATTACACGCTCTAAACACTTAATTGGGTCAAACACAAGGGAAGGATAAAGCTACTTAAATTGAAGTTCATTGTTCTCCCAAAAGTGGTCAGCTAAACTTGCACTGGGAATTCGATGGTTTCAGTTCACCAGAGGAGAGCAGACTGACTGCAGTTTTACAAAAGTTATGGTAGGAGCAGACAGTGTAGGGTGCTATGAGTATGCTGTGTTGAGGAATGAGACCATATGCCACAGTGAAGCCAAGAGGCCGAGCTCAGTGAGTCAGGAGGTCACTTTATCATATCACATCCCATGGAGGCTGGCAAGCACTTTCAGGGTAGCTGTAATTAATGCCTGGGTCCCAAGGATCTGTATCATGCCAATAATATCTAGCAGCATATAGAAAGGTGTCAGATCCATGCTTCCTCTCCTGGGGCTGTGGCTCTCTCCCCTTGCCTGCATGGACGGCACTGATTTGCAGAGGCAGTGACGTGGATAGTGATCTGAAGCAGTGCCAGCAGGTTGGACACAACAAAGCAGACGTCACAGAGGCCCTCATTTTCATACCAAGAGAAGGAGGCAGCAGGGTTTACATTCTTTCCTTTGCTCCTGGGATCTCTGTGATTAAAAATAGGTACCCATGACACCTCTTTCTCATCCCAGCTGTGAAAGGAATTGCTTCCTAATGGGTGCCAAAGAAAGGGTGAGGATGCAGCCCTCCCATATGGCCCAGTAAATTCTCCTAAAAACTGTGCTGGCTCCCTGGGATGTGCTGTACTTGAGGTGCTGCACACCTGTGATAGCACTACAGATTGAACAGGGACTGGGGTGGTGTAAACAGGCCAGATTTCTGAAAAGGACCAGAAATAGAGATTTATACTTCATTCTCTCATGAAATCAGGCTCTTTGTATGTGTGAAACAGTTATGGTGATAAGAGAGCTGTTGACGGAAAGACATCTACCATCCCTTGTGGGGATAGCAGGGAAAATATCCACCCCATTGCCTTGTGCACTCAGAGGGAAATCCCACCACAGAAAACCTGACACTGCCAATAGTGACTGATGGCTCTTCTGTACTGGTTGGTGGCTCTTTGGTGAAACTCGTGTAAACAACACAGGTGCCGTCACTGAGAACAGTTGCTCCTTCTATCCTTCATTCCCCAGGGATTTGCTCCTGTCATCCCCTTTTAAAAGCTGGGGAAGAGAGTATCACAACCACTCTTAGTCGAAAGAGGAGGGGGTGGAGGCCCATCTGGGCCCTTGGTTTGATTTCATATTTATGAAACAGCTTAAATGTCAGCTTGAGTGAAAAACGACACCTTCCGAAGCTTCTCATATTAATGCCCGTGGCTGCCACTGGTTTCTTTAGGAAGGCAGCTTGTGGTTTTCCCTCTCGCTCTCCCCCCAAAGGCTGCAGGGAAAGATGAATAGGACTGATAGATGAGACTGCAACTGCCGATAAAATGCTTTGCTGACAGGAGAGGGAGAGGGAGGTGGGGCGGGTGGCCTGTGCTGAGGAAGGAGGGAGGGAGATGGAGGGAGAAAAGAGGGGACATGGAGTGGGAAAGGAAAAAGAGATAGGGGAGGATGGTCTGTATTGTGGAGAGGTGGGAGAGTGGCCTAAACTGAAGTGGGAGGAAGATCAGGAGAGTGAATGGTTGACTGTGAGGAGGAAAATAAGAGATAAACTGGTACATGCTATGGCAAGATAGACACAGTGGGAAAAATGAAAATCACGGACAAGATCAAAATACACTGTGGAAGCATTAATTATGCGCGACAATGTATATATGCATAAAGGAATAAATAAAAATACACCCATCAGAGAAACCTCCTCGCGGTTCTGTGCTAAACATTGCCCTGGGTTGCTGGAGGCTGTAGATCATTTGAGACCCTTGCAATGCAGGTGTGTTTGTGTGACACACCAATGAATCCTGAAGAGACAGCCAAAGCAAAGCTGAGCCAGGCAGTTCTGGAAGAAGACAAGACTCCTGGGGATTGTGCTGCAAGCACAATTAGGTAGCCGGGATCAGTCTCCCAAAAGTGACTCTCTACATGGCTGTGCACTGATACAGATACCTGAGCTTGCCTGGATATAACTTGGGTATCTTCACATTGCATAGTGCAGGCCTGATGAAAATGGTTTGTTTTCTTCTCCATCTGCCTGAAGGGAATGGAGCACAAGATGCTCTTATCAGACAAGGTTAAAAGGCTTTTGCCTGAAGCCAGCTGTACAGGCAAGTTATATGGACTTGAACCTCTCTAGGAAGCTAACTGGAGAATTAAAAAAGAGCTTCATGTTCCTTGGAAAAAGAAAATTACCCATTATTCTCTCTAGGAGGAATCTGATACAGGGTTTTTTTTTTTTACTTACAAACCCAGAACTCTGGGTTGAGTCTGGACAACATTGTTGGAAATAAGGATACTGGAGCAGAGAAACAGTGGGAAAGCAGAGGAGGGCAATCACCCTGTCTTCTGCACTGATGTGAGGGGTCAGGAAGTGAAAGAGATTTTTTTTGGCCCTTCTGGGTTAGTCCTTGAGGGATGTAATTTGTCCCAGATATGAATACAGATAGGAGAGTGTTCACTGTGACTATGCTGTGGTAAGGGCTGACTCTACTGCATTTGTATTCCAGGGCAGAGGCTCACCTGCCTTTTCACTGCAAGTCACTGATGGCAGTCTCCGAAGTCGCCTGTGGAGTCTAGTGCTCTCGGTGCTAACATCTGCTCCCTTCTGTTGCTGAAGGTTTTTGGTTGGCTTGGTTGTTTTTTCCTTTAACTGAGAGATGTCTCTGAAGTCTTGTTCTGTCTGGGTTCATGATGCTCAGTACCTCTATCAGCTGTTACAGTGTTTTGAGCATTATTCTTGGCAATGGCATATCACTCACTTTTCAGTGTCTCAGTCAGTACTTGTCACTTTTTTCTCCCTGATTGAGATAGTAAAAAAGTCTGCTTTCATTTCATCTTTATCCCCCATGGTCAGTTCTGTTTACAGACTCACTTCTTGATTTTTTTCTTGGCAAAGCTTTTTCCTGTGGTCTTTTTCTCCTGTGCTGCTGAGGATCTGAGTCCCTCTGCGCTGATTCTTTTGTGGTATTTCTCATCTCTGTTTCATTTGCCTGTTTAATCATTCTGCTTCTTGCCATGGATCGTACTAGATTGGTTCTTGACATCACATTTATATACCATCTGCCAACTAATAACATGCAAGGGCTTGGTTTCCACTAATAACAAGACAGTCTAGTTTGAGATTATTTAGAGATACGGAACCTTGCTTCTCAGACACGGACATGCAAGCTGGAGCTGAATGCTTCTCTTGTCACCTCTGTTCTTGCCACCCAGGCTCTACAACACCCACTTTCTAACAGCATAAAGGAATTTTTTCCCCCGTAACTTAGACTCTTTGTTCCCTTGCTAAGCTGAACTAGGTCTGTTTATTCCCTACCTGCTTGAAAGGCCTAATCCAAGTCCAGGAGAAGATCTCGCACCTTTATGGGCTCAGCCCAGCTGGGGAAAGCCTGACTCAGGAGGGAATTTCCCTTCTCTCTATTGAGAGGTTCTGGGAAGACTTTTGTGAAAAAAAAATACTTTTGTACCACGGGATTATGTATGTCTCATAAGAAATCCTTAATATGCTTGGCCTGCAGTGTCCTGCTTCTGTGCAACAAAATTCTCCTTCCCTCCAGACCAAGGCAGCTGTGTACAAGCTGCCTATGGAAGGGATCCCTGGCCTATGCTAAATAACAGGCTATATCCAAGAGTCCTTTGGGATCCTGCTGGCTGGCCTGGGCCAAAACTGTACCAGGGTCCACACCAGTGATTTGGCAATGTAGATAGTTGAGTTCCAGTTATTGGGAGCACTTCTTGTGCCTATTTAGTCATTAGCCAGGAAAAAAGAGGATCCATTTGCGTCGCAGCACCCAGAACCCCGAGCTTTAATACCAGTTTACACTGCAGTCCTAGCACCAAAATATTATACCAAACTGCAAACTCTTTCTCAAGATCAGGATTTCAGAATCCATCCCAGACAAGAATGGTGGGTTGTTCCCAGGGGCTATGTTTTGCTTCCTTGTTTGTCCTCCTGTATCAGCAGCTTTCTTGGGAAAGGAATCAGCTGTGAGAGGATGCAAATTAGTCAGAGGCATTCAAAAAGGGGGCTCATCAAACCAAAGAGGTTTCTCAGAAAAGCCACTCATGACTTGAGGCAAGAGTGAAATCATCTGCTTGGAGACAGCCTCATGTTGGCTCCTAGCAGGCTGCAGCACGCTGGAAGGGGACACTGTGCAAGGGGGTGGCTGCCTAATCCCATGACGGGGTAACTGGCAGTGAGGCTGCATGTGGTCCAGATCCAAAGGTAGCTCTGAGGAAACAGCCTTCTCCCATGGATGCTGCCCAGGGAGTGGCAGGAGGCTTTGACTCAAGTTTTCCTTCCATCCCTGCTGCAGGTCTGCAATTACTCACTGATCCTGCACAGCAGGTGCCCGGCTCCCCGTGGGACCAGGGAATTAGAGGCACTAAGTGCTGGAAGGAAGAGAAGTGCTAAGTCTGCAGCCTGCAAGCAAGCGAGGAGCTAATTCACGCGATAAGGGCTCCCGGGCCTCCTGGTCTCCCGGAAAATCCTCGCCAGCAGCATCCACTGCAAGCACTCAGGGAAGCAGGCAGGCTCCTGCTGTCTCCAGGTGGAGCTTTTACTCCAGCTCCTGCACAGCACTGGCTGAGCTCAGCAAAGGACGCAGCAACGCACAATGTGAAATTACCTCGGTGCTTGAGCACACATGAGTCCTAAACAAACCCCAGTCTAATGCTCAATCCCCAACCCTCAAATCCTAATTAAACATCCAGCAGTAATTCTTGCATTAACCCTCTCCAGTCAGTGACAAGTTGGGATCTTTTGAATTGGGCCTTTGGGTTCTTTCGGCTTCTACTCTGGATCCCCTGCCTTCAGGATTTAATTAAAATGACCCAGTTTATGGCTGGGAAGGCAACAAAGAGTAACCCTCTGCTCCTTCTCACATCAGCCATTCTAATAATGTTTGTCAGCACTGGCGATATTGTTCTGCACTTCAGGGAGGTGGGAAGAGGCGCTCTAAGATGCGCAAGTGGACCTTTTCTCTCACCTTTTGCATATTTTTATTTCTTAAAAAAAACCAAAACAAAACATGCTCTATGCCTTCTTCCTCTCTGAACAAATTGGCACTCATGGAGAAGAGCGAGCCAGTGCCTGGTGTCTGAAATTGGTTTACAGGTGGGAAGCCCCCTGGGATATCAGCTGCCTCCTGTTTTCTTTGGGTAAGCAAAGGAACAGGTGATGTGAAACAGGTCAGGTGTTTTGTGCTACAATAGCCTTCTGACAGAAATGAGCTTTCACGTGACGCCTTGAAATGAGGATGTCATCACTGATGTGTTTATTTTGTTGACTGGAGAAAGGGAAACCCAACAGATGAAAAAGAACCAGGATGGAAGAAAGAGATTAGACAATGTTTAAAGAGTACATATGATTATTTTCCTTTTTTTTTTTTTTTTTGAAATTACTCAGTCATTGAGAAATAAACCTTCTTAATAAAAATAAAGAATAAAAATGAAATATAGCTGTAATTTCTTTCTTATTAATGCTGTTATTGACACAAAATATTACATCTGCATTTTCCCCCTGTGCTTAAAAATAGATTAACCAGGTCATGGTTTTACCCAACTCCAGGCAACCTCTTTTTGTTGGACCTTCTTTTGTGGTGTTAATTCCTTCTCTTTCTGCAGGCTTGGCTCTGGAACTGTTTGTTTTAGGATGCCATTTCCCCGCTGTAGAGAACAGACCATATTTAAAATTGTTTGTTAGGACATTTGCACCAGCTAGAGACAACATCTAAATTAACCACGTTGTTCTGCTAAAGCCCGGCCTGGATTAGTCCCTTGCAAGTACCGGGAACAGAAGAGTACAGTGATGTTAGGAAAGAAACAAGGTGGAAAGGAACCAGGAGCACCTAGTCTTCGATGGGGACATTCAGTAGTCTTTTGGGACCTCTGTCAGTTCCTGCCAATAGGTCTAGCTGGGATCCAGCTTTGCAAACCCCACTGCATGTCGCTAGGTTGAGAGTTTCTCGCCTTGCAGCTCTGCGCTGCTTCCTTTCACACAGGGACAGGGCTCTGTGTAATCTCATATGACTTGCTCTAATATTAATATCTCCATGTGCAGTAGTCATTGCAGTGAAAATAAACTGTTATTTTTTATTTTAAATGGTTAATATTCATCAAATGTTTATGAAAATACTTAACCCATAATGATGACAAACACAGTGCCTAATAAAGATGGAAGTGAAGATCCTCTTTGAGAATATGTAATCAGAAGAGTAAAGAAAATTACATTAAAAAGACTTCATTATGCCATTAAATATGTGAAATGACTTTTTCTTCTCCATTTTAATTTTAGCATATTTCTTTTTTTTCCCTTCTTTTTAAATATCCCTGACACTTTCATGAGATGGGTACGTAAAGACTCATTGGCTGCTGTAACAAGAAGAACTCTGACTGGTAGCATCCATCATTCTCATTGAAATTTTCATTTCATTTATCATTAAGAAAAATCAAAACCATTTCTACCAATGATTGTCATTTTTCTCCTTTATTTTCTGTAGGGAGAGAGAGACATCCTTATTACTGATTCAAATGCAAACCGGCTGCAGAGCTGCAGCCTCAGACTCGTTCCTCCTCAAAGCAGGGGCTTACTGGTGTACAGATACATGTGCACCTGCTTTTGCCTGACACCCTGGGGCTTGTAACTGGCACCTCGGTAACTAATAGGATGAGTTTCTGCTCTTTGAAATAGAAATGTAAGGGCTTTTGATCAGATCTGCTTGGGCTGTGTATTGATACATGCATGCAAAAAACAGGTCAGACATTATCCTGGGCGGG
>VWZG01008667.1:582861-601912 GCA_013396735.1 Grallaria varia
GGTTGACCAGCTAGGAAACTGCCTAAAGCCTTACAGTACCAGACCAGTCCTAAATGATGTGCAAGTTGCCCTCTTACTGATGCCCATCTTGAAGAATTGCTCTGTGATGGTAAATCCCTACAGCCTGAAGGAGGGAACATGGTTACCTACGCAGGGGCTGGGGCAGACAACTCTGATGGCAAAAAAGATGCACTGAGCACAGCCCTAGTGACAAAAAAGAAATGCTCATAAGAAAGCACAAAGCTAGGTGCAACTGGAGGCCAGGCAATGCCCAATGTCACGAATCAACTGGGGAGAAGAGGCTGTGCAGATCCATTTTAAAGGGCAGCACAGCACGTGTGCTCCCAGGGAAGGCTTGCGAAGCAATCAGTTAGAGTTTTCTTTTAAGAAACAAGGAAAAGAAAGAAGGAAGTATTTCTTTAGTTGCATGTTAATTGCAGTGTTAATTTAAACAATTAATGTTAGCTTTTGGCAAGAAGCTCTAGCGGCGTGCATATAACACCAACTTTTATTTCAACAAGCGCTTCAAAATAAAATATGTTCTCTTCTATTTAGGCTCTTCTGTTGTACTCATCTCCATGGCAGCCAAGTATCACATACCTCTGCTGCATCTCCCCAGGCGTGTCCCTTATGTAGAGGTCTAGGGAGTAGTGTGTCGCTCTTATCAGGACTTTTTCTGAGAAGTATTAAAACTAACTCTGGGCCTTTTACCCTTTCCCAAGTACAGGTCTTTTTGGTAAGGTAGGCTTGTGAAATGACAAATCTGATGGCTCCCAATTTGTGAAAGAGTTGATGATCACTGCATTTTTTTGTCCACTGCATATTTTCAAAAATGTGGCCTCCATTGTGTGGGGATATTGTGTCCTTTCAGCAGTGTCCTGCTAGCTCTCCTTCTGAACTCAGGAGGGACTTTGATGGGAAGTGAGTCTAGCACAGCTATTCTTTGAACAAACAGCTTGTGAAGAAGACTTGAAGAGTAATGAGGGGGAGGAGGGTTCACAAACCAAACCTGTAATAAAGAGACTTCCCAATCAAAATGTGATCAAAGAGGCTGCTGCCTTCTCTCAGCCTACTCCTTTCCATCTGAAACAGCTGATGAATGGTTATGTTGTGTTTGCAATTACAGTTCTCTGAAAGTGATAAATTATTGCGATTATTCCTAAATACAGGACTTTTACATGTATAATTAATACATAGAAGAGAATATCTGATAAGTGGTAGGCCACATTCCAGTTCCATTTACACCATAATAGATCTGGAGTATCTCCAGCTGTCCCTGTTCATGGAAAGTGGCTGTTAAATTGGGCTTGCACACTTGGTATACCTTGCAGAAGTCTTCTGTGTCTGAGCAACAGAGAACATTGTATGACCCATGCATTTGAGTCTCTACATCTAAAGATCTCAGTTCTATGATCTAGTGACTGGCCTATCCCAGTGATCATCTGACAACCTCCTGAAGCAGTAAGAGAGGACTTGTCTCTCACTGGTATGTCCGATAGCAAGTCCTAACCTACCAGCTTCAGGCTCTGAGTGCAGTCTATTCCTGAACTCACCTTATTGCAAAAAAACTTGGGTATGGCGCATGTACCAAATCACCTGCTGCCTGTGCTAAAGGACAAGATGTACAAGCCTCTGCTACAAGAACCTGCTTTCCCTCCTGTTGTCCGTCAGTGATGAGGAGAAGCCAGTCCTACATTTCTTCCGAGTGCTTTCCTAGAGCACAAATACTATGCTCAGAGCTCAAAGTCTGTGATGGAAGGCTGGCACTTACAGCATAAACACCCCACCTCTAAACACAGAGCCAGCATAAGAATAGGGAAAAAAAATTGTACAGTAATATAGTCTCCTGACACGGTTACCCATTAATGCCAGCTTTAAAGGTTAATGCAATTTAACTCGCTCTCAGCTATTACTCTGAAATAACATGCCAAAGCTTCCTCTATAAGCAGATAACAGATAAGGATGCTTTCTGATAAACACCCACAATAAAGCTGCAGAACTTTACAATGTTATGCTTGCAAGAGTGGCAGATTTGCCTTTATTTGTGCATGTGTGTGTATGGAGGAAAGCAGAGAGGAGAGGAGAGAAGAAAGGTGCAAGAAGAATTCTTGGCTCTTAGATTATCAGATAGCTTGATAAATCTGTCTTGTGTGTGTTGTTTCTTGCCAATACAATGGAAATAAATTGACATATCGTGTGTCTGCTGCAAGCTGAGTTTCCTTCTGCACTGGCAGAAACAAAGGTGCTGTTCTACAAGCCACTCATGAGAATATTTGTCGAGTTTTATTTATATATTTGTCTTTTTACAAGGCAAAACCCATCAACTTTACTGTATAACAGGAAAATGTAGAGCTTTATCTATCTCTCCACCTTCTGTTTCAAAGTTCTGCAAAAGGTTTCGATGCCGAAGTTTTTCTTCAAATTAATAACTAAGAAAAAAGCATAATCAGACTTCACTATGGAAAGTACAAGGCAACAGTGCAGAACTTACTTTGTCTCTTCATGAAATACACAGAAAAATACATAAGCATACACTGCCTGGGGATCATTGTAACGTCTCATTAATATTCTTAAAGCACTCTGAGATCTTCCATTATATTCTTTAGTGGGTTAAAGGACAATATTTGCATGTCTATGGGACAGTGAATATTTTTATTAGAAAATACTAGCCTTAAAATTGTAGGGCTCAAGAAAGTCACTGTAGGTTTTGTATGTCAAACACACACATATACAAAACACACACGTGCACACACAAGTACGCAAGGAGTGCTAATTCTTAAATACTAAGCATAAAGCATTGCACCCTGGAGAGACAATCTACGAGCTCTGATGCAAAGGGCCTGTCCAGGACTCATGAGACAGATCCAGCTGTGTTGCCTTCTTTGCACTCACGTCCCCCCCTCACCAATGTGACACTGTCAGTCCTGCTTTTGCCAAAACGCTGACATTAGCAGGCAGCGTCAGAGACCTGGCATGAAGCTGAGAGGTCGTGCAAAGCTAGTGCACTGTGATTTTGTACAGATGTGCCTTGCCTCAGCTTTCTGACTTTCCATTATTCCTTTGAATTACCTTTTCTACAAAGCTGATTATGTCTTTATGTTTGCAGGGTAGTCAGGGTTTTTTTTTTTCTCCCTCCAGAATTGTCTGTTGTTCCTCAGGATGCTTTCATTTTTCTGTTCAGCGTCTCCCTTTTCTGCTTCATATTTTCTTTGCCTTTTTGCTGGAATATGACACTGCCTTGAAAAGGATTAATGTGATTCTGGGATATATCAGGCAAGGGTATTTTCAGAAAGGGAAGTATTTTAGTAGTACAGTGATACGAGGGACTGAGGAGGCCTCATTTAAAATATTGTGACCAATTTGGGTCACTTGTAATCAAATAAGGGAAGGTGACATACAGTAAAGAGTTGTGAGGATGATTAGGGGAAGTGCAGACCTTTAAAAAGTATGCGTGGGTGGCTCAGTTAGACTTGCAAAAGAAAGATGAGAAAGAGTACAGTTTTTCTTCATAAATACACTATTTGTAAATGCCAGGATGGAGAATTGTTTCAGCTGAAAAAAAGCAGTGCTAAAAGATCAGATGTCTATAAATTAGCTAAGAAATCAGGATAAGGTTTCTAAACTTCAAAGCAATGAAGTTCTGGTCTTCTATTCAGGATAACAAGGGTAAGGAACTTAAATAATTAAAAAGTAGGGCTTGCTGAGTTCATAGAAGGAATTACACTGCATTTATGTTTTAATTAATTAATTTCATGCCTCAGAGCTCCCACTGACCACTATTGGGGTAAAGGAGGAAGTCCCTTCATTTCCCAGTTCTTTATTCTCTTGGATGTGTATGTAAGGATGGGAGGAATAAGGAGTAGGGAGTGGACAAATTGATCTTCCCTTGAAGCATTAAATTACCCAAACAAGAAATTATCCAAGGCTAAAGACAGAATGGTAGGTGGGTTATGCTGTTTCTCCTAGTGGTACTACCTGACTGATGTGTCTCGAATTAAAAGCATTGATTGTACGTGGCATTGAGAAAGATTTTCTTCTGCACTGAAGAGTAAGGATTGATTAGAGTGATTGCCCCCCTAGTCTTCCCCTATAGCCATGTGGATCATGACCCACTCTCAAGAAATAACAGAATGTGCCAACGTGTATGCAATTGCAAGAATCTAAGATCTTCCCAAAGTCCTTCATCTTTCCTATTGTCTTTGTTGGACATGCTATAATCACTGCAGCATTTGCTCTTTTGCATCAAGTGCTGTAAGGTTGCAGTGTTTTCTGACTTGGAGAGGGAATGGAGATTGAAGCAGAAGTTATGGATGTTTCTCAATTAATGTTTATTCCATTTCTGTCTGTAGTATTTGCAGGCTGGAATGGATAACCTATGTGGTTGCCTTCTGTTCCATGTCTTCTGTTCAGTGAATGTTTTCTCTCCCCTTTAGTTTTGCTTCTACTTTTGAATTATTTCACTTTTCTCCCTCTGCTTTTATACTTTCTAACTTTTTTTTTCTTTCCTGCTTTGCTGACCTTTCTTTTTGGATTTCTTCACCCATTCCTTGCTAGTTAATCTTGTCTTGTTCTACCATTCTTACTTCCCTTCTTCTGCCTGTCAGCCCCTTTCTCTAAAGTGTTTATCTTGCAGCTGAAACAGATACTGGGTGCCAGTAGAAAATAAAAAAAGACCTAATTTTAATTTCCTCTTTTTTCTCATCCCTATAGAATAAGCCTTTTAATGCATGCAGAGTTAGTGGAGGCATGTCACACCACTGCCACGTCATTCCTTTGACTTCACATCCATCCGGGCAGTTCTGAAATGAGGAAGCAAGAGGTAATCTTTGTGTATGTGTCATGGCTAATGATAAGCATCAGACAGAGAAAACTGAATCTTCTGCTTGATGTGCTTATGCCAAGAAGTTCTGTTGAGTAGCAGCAGGCTGGTATCAAATTTATTCCTCTTGCATGCCTGCCAAGGTGGTGGAGGTGTGGGCTTAGATATATCAGGCTTCTGATGGTGCCCATGGACTCTGCTTTTCCATGGTAGCTTGTTATTCTGGGGAATAAATCCTTCTTCTGTAGTGTTTTTTCTGGAAAGCAGCAATGAAGATATGTCCCAAGGACCTGCTGGCTCTCTTGGCTAAAGACCTTTTCAGTAGAACCAGTTTTGAATTATTCTACAGAAATCTTTCTGTGACATTCCATGGGAAGTTTGGAGTTTGTAGACACCAAGTATTTATCTTGTAATGGACAGGGGTCAATGAATCTTCTGTTCAGAAAATTTTCTCAGGAAAGGAAAGGGCTCTGCTGCAGAATATCTGTTAATCAACTGTTTATTTTATGAGAAAGAGACAACTTCAGGTCCCCCTTCTTTCCGATTCAGATGAAGGACTCAAATCCTATGTGAACTGCATCTCATAGAAGTTCCTCAGTTATGTGAGTAGCTAAATTCTTTTTCAGAATGACAAAACACATCATATAACAAGAAATTAAAGATGCATAACACAGACATCTACTTTACCCATATGTATATGTTGTGTCAAAAACAGTACTGAGGAAAGAATGAATGAGACACATACTGTTTGGACAAGAAAGAAAAGAAAAGGAAGAGAAAACAAGCACTTCAGCTTATATAATACCTAGACTTAACAGCATAGCAGCAGGGAAAAAGACACAGCAATACAGAATTAGGTTTTAATAGGAAGCCCAGCTGCAAGAGATGGTGAAGAAAGATGAGTAAAAGATGCTGAAACAAAATAGAGCCTTCATTCCTTGATAGAAGATGCTTCCTTTCACCAGCAAAGTCTGAGTGAAGCAAGCAGGGGAAATACAGACTTCAGCATTACCTGCAGTAAGTTGGATCCTATATCTAGTCTCATCAATCTGTCCCTTCTTTTGCAAATTACAGTTTCAGTGTTGTGAGAGGTGGTTTCTTCAGGAAAGCTTTTTCCAAAGATTTTATCTGACTTAAGCAACCAGAGGAAAAATGTCCTCTGAGATCCCACACTGCATGCAGCAGAAGCCTTGGAGCTACTCAGCTAAAACCATTCAATTCAGCAGCCAAAGAACTGGAGAAGAATCTCACACCATCTTGCAGGGTGATGGTACATTAGGGGATTTTTGAACTGGCCCAACTTCACATGTGCAAATAAGCGAGGAGTGAGTCTGCGTGATTTCTCAGTGCTCCTGCTCAGCCTGTGCCAGCTCTGGCTGTGGAGAGCTGAGTGAGAAACGTCCTCGGGTTCTTTGTATTTCTGAGAGGCAGCACATTCTCAGAGGGACTCCAAACCTAATGAGACAGCCCCTAGCGATGTCTAGGGAAAAGGCAAGTGCAGACAGTGCACTTAGCCATGTAGTCAACTAGAGAAGGGACAAAACCACATAATATCTGTCCCTTCACCTAAACGTTCATGCCTTCAATGTGGCTGCTGAGACTTCTGCTTGCACATCCCTCAGGCTATAGCAATCACCCCTCCAGAGACTTTTTAAAAAATTGAGTGATTTCTTAGGGTTGTTCTGAAGCAAATTGATTTAACTCCTTTGTGACTGAAACTGAAACTCTCTTAACTGATGAAGCAGCAGGAAAAAATATCAGGTCAACAGAAAATTCTGACATTCTCTATCTGCCCAGTGCCAAATGAGCAAAAACAGTGACAAGAAAATAAAGGTCAGGCCTATAACACATTCCACTGTTTCTCTGTCCCTTCATCAGGTCTTTTTCCTCTATAGTGTCAGGAATGAGAAGTAGAAAACACTCTGGGAGAAGCTAGGGCACGAGAATCAGAGGAGGGTAAGGCATAATGGCAGATGAGTCAGGACAGACTTTCAGAGACCCTATTTTAGTATTTTTTAAGACCCAGGCTTGCTTTGCCTTTGCACTTTCTGCCAATTTCATACCTGTTCTGTGATGACTGCTTTCTCTGTCCTCTAAATCCTGCTGATGACAGGAGACCACATATTGCATTTCCACTGTAAATCAGGGGCTTAAAACTCCAGTGAATGAACTTGGGAATTGTTCTCTCAATATAACTTTTCTCTCTTGCATGGCCTCAGGTGAATTTAATTTTTTTTAAAGTCCTAGAAATTGCCTGCTTACAGACTTGTAGCTTCCAACCACCAAAGTCCCGTGTGGTTTTTCTTAATTGTCCACATAAATTGCTTTCTATTTTGGACACCATGAATATCTCAACAGCATCTGCTTCTCCCTTCTGGGCACCACCAACTGTGCATGATATTTCCCCAAAAGAGGCCAGGTAGAACGCTTTCCCATTGTTAAAAAAATAAAGAAATAAAGGAATTTACATGAAGGGTGAGCTGAGGTCCCACCAGGCTAAGCAGGTGAAAATGTGATAGGGTCTGGTATTATGCCAAAATAAGGAAAATGCCAAACAGGAATAATCCGTTTGTTCGTAGCCACCTTCCAGCCGCAGTGAGGATCATCATGCTCAAGAGGTTTCTTCACCAAGAGCTGTGTCAGTACATTGCTTTGCAGCAGCAATTCTGTACAAAACATAGACAGGAAATGGATGGCTGCACAGGTTGAAACTGTGAGAGGACTCCAAAGGATGGCTATGGGACCCATATTTTCTTCAACTCTTTTAACAACTCCCACTCTGCAATCTCAAAGCACATTTACAATTGACATTGACTAGTCTGCAGCCTGCTGCCTGGGAGAATTGGTTATTTTGCTGATGAAGAAAATGAAGCACAGAGAAGGAGATTAAGTGATGACTTTGGTGTCTCATGCAAGTCAGAGGCAGAGTCAAGAAGCCTATTGACACATCCTGACTTTCAAATTAAGCACAAGACTACTTTTCCTAAATGAAAGTTTGCCAGAGACTCTTGAATAGACAATATTTCTGTTTCAAAAGTAGATGAAAATGTCCTTCTGAGCACACTTGCCAACATCAGACCCTCAAATGCACCATACGTCTAGGTCTGCACTGGAAAAGATCTACCAGTGGTGTTATGTGAACCAGAGTCTTCTGTGAGTGAAGACAGAACGATTTGGATTAGCAAACACAGAGTGTACACCTCATTCTTTTCTTTAAGAGAGACTGCTCTCTGAGAAAGTGCCTCTCCTATATCTTTTTCAGGAAAATGCTGGACATCTCAGAAGGTGTCCTACTCTAATATTTCTTAGACCCCAGCCCTCCTTTTCTGTCTGCCAGCCCGACCTTTTGTTAGGAGATATGGCAGAATCTTTGCCCAACTGATACGGCTGCAGGCATGAAAAGGAAGAGTGAAAAGCTGCCAGACACAGTGCCAATCTTATTATTATGAGTCAAAGCTGCATTTTCTGCTAGGCACATAATTGTGCTCTGTACTAGATGGGTATAAATTGAAGATTGGCTACAGCATAAATGTTCATTAGATTGAAACTAAAACAAAGCTAAATTATCAGAGTCAGGGAGGGAATGTGTTTTCCTATGCACTGTGTTGGCAGTGCCATCTTGAGTGCCTCTGCATTATGCTATTTGCATGTCCTGATTTGGAAGGAAAGGATAGAAAAGGATGTGACATGGAGGAAAGAAGTGATCAAAAGAGAGTACTGATTCTCTTTTCATTGGTCACGCTGATTTCTCTCTGCATTCTCCCCTGCCCTGAGTTCAAGCTCTGAGTGTTAAAGAAATTGTTGAGGCTGAGTTTGGGAGAGGTGGACCACAAGTGCCAGAAGAGGTGAAAGCAGGTGATTTTCTGAGAATAACAGATACAAGTTTTGTTTGCTGTTTTTATGTTCAGAGCACTTCAATGGTACTTTTTTTCAGTATAGCTTGATAGTCGCCAAGGAGGTCCTCTTTTATTCCCTTGCTGCTCCCAGTTATGACATGGATGGCTTTTCTTTATTTCTGACCAGGCTGTGTTCTTCTCTCAATTGCATAACTTACCCTGAGTCTTAGCATGTAGCACAGATACCCCTGATATCTAGTTTTGCTGTCTTTTTAGCTTTTCACAGGGCCCAAGGTGCAGTGTTTTGGATCCCTTTATCTTGCTTCATTTACTGTCCAGCATGCTGAGAACATTGTTCCTGCTCCTTTTGCCATCTCTACTGTCCTTCCCATTGTGTGACTTGGATCAGTCTAGCAGCTGAGAGTAAGCCACATCTGGGAAAAAGCGTGAAGGCTCACACCCAGGGTACCGTGTGATGGTCTAAGGTTTGTTTAGAGGCTGTGTTTTTGAAACCATCAAGTGCTACAGGTCCTGTGCTCGGCCAGGCACGGGACTAAATGTCACTTGGGATTGGAAAAGGGCTATACTTTGTTTTCTTTCTTTCGCTGGTTACTGTGAATCAGAGGAGCTTTTATGAAGGGCTGGACGTGGTGACTCATTTCAACTTCTATGTCTGTAAGTATTATTTTATATCATCTAGTTACTTTTGTTATAGGTATTATGACATAATAAATATATAAAATATTATGACTTAGTGACTGCAATGCTGATTCTGTTAACAGGCTTTTTCTCCCTCTGTTACCTATATTTATTTAAAGTGGCTTCATTTAACATTTATGTAGGCTTTGGTGCAGAGAAAATATGTTACAACAGGAGTTTGTCCTAAGGGATTCTTACAGTACTAACAGCTACATCATCTACAGAGGCATATATTGCTAAACACTTATATGAAAAGACATCATCTAGGTCACTTAAAATCATTTTTTACACACTTGTTTTGCAACAACACCCTGTGAAAGTTAATCTCAGTTTATCCTCTTGCCTCTCTGTTGAAGCCAAAGAGGCACAAGCGTTACCCAGGCACAGGGTGGAAGATGGATGCCACTACACTGCTCTGATACCGCTCCAGCAGAATAGACTGCATTACTCCAGTCATGGTAGGTGAAGAAAATTCACTTTCTTTGCACAGCTGACTTCTCTGCTCCACTCCATCAGTGGATTCCTGCCTGAACTTGGCCTTAGCTCACCATAAGATGAGAGAAAAATTCAGTGCCAGAGTCTGCAATGGGAGGAGAAAAGGAAAAAAAGAACACCAAAATAAGTCTTCTTTTCTAGTCTGTCTCATGCTTATTTCCCATTGGGAGGCTTTGGGCTTCATTTCATTATTTCTTTGTACCATGCTTTTCCCTTCTGATAAGTCGGGTTGTTGCTAATAATAGTCTGCTGCATCCTGTCTAATGCTAAGAGCCTGCAACATGACCATATGAAAACTGAAATTCTTATTACTACAAAATACTTATTTTATTCTTGATGTCTCTAAACTGTTCCCCTTAATGGAACTATGAATTAGTCTACTGTAAATATCTTCTCTTGGGATCAAAAAAAAATTTCCAAACAGAAAAGTGTGTATATTCACATCAAGTTTGGGAGCCAACAAGGTGCTGATCTGTAGGGCTATTTATTTGAGGCAGGGAAGGTAATTTGTTCCTGAAAGTGTGAGATCACTCTCTAAGCTCACTCTGTTTTGAGATCATGCTCCATATTACATACTGATGAGTAAATAATAATTTTGGATATCAAGAAAAATCCCGAACAAACAGAGACTACAGTCCAGCAACAGAAATAATTAGGAATGCATGAAAGTTGAAGTCAGAAATAACTTACAGAAAAAGCCCAGTTAGACGGTTCTAGGAGAACTGGTTTTGTTTCATTTTAAAAAGGCAAAATTGAGAGGTTAACAGCAATCTTCAAGAACATAAAAGGTTTTGGAGAAGACAAAGAGAGGAAGTGATTCCCTATGGCCCTGAAGGATAGGACAAAGAAGTAATGGGTTTAAATTGCTGTAAGAAAGTTCAGGTAAGACGAAGATTGCTTCAGGAGGTCATGCAATCTCTGTCATTAGAAATGTTTAAGACCACATTAGATAAATAAGTTTCAGGAATGACCTGGGTGTATTTGATTCTGATCCGAAGTCAGGAAGATGGACTGGATGTCCTGTCATGATCCCTTCAGCCCTCTGAATAAGACAAAAGAGGAAGATGGACTGGATGTCCTGTCATGATCCCTTCAGCCCTCTGAATAAGACAAAAGAATTTTATATCTTGCGTGTAGTAAGAATGTTCTTGCAGCTGTGATGGTTTGAGGATATCAACAAGACCAAATTTTATCAGACAGACTGAAACAGGTCTTTTATTACAGTGGTTTTAGAGCTAGAAGAGACAATATAGCTTGAAATTTTCTGCTTCCTATCTGAAAAAAGAACTCTTATGGCTTTTTTTCACACCATTTTTCTCTATTTGCCTACGAAAAGTTGGTACATTTCCCTACAAATTTTGCTTTTCTCAATCCAGCCCTTGCAAAGACCTAAGGGTATCTGGGGAAAGTTCTGGCTTTTCTACAGGGTCTTTGTTATTCGGAATAGATTGTAGGAATTATTTTTGTATGT
Source organism: Grallaria varia (assembly GCA_013396735.1). Lineage (NCBI taxonomy): Eukaryota > Metazoa > Chordata > Aves > Passeriformes > Formicariidae > Grallaria > Grallaria varia. The sequence goes on from VWZG01008667.1 coordinate 594,182, forward strand.
GATCTTGAACAACAGCTACTGGTCAAAAATTGTCTATTCAGAATATTCGAGTTTCATTTCAGCTTTGATTGTTTGCAGTTGTTCCAGTGAAGCATGTGATATTTCAACCATTTTCAATTTGCACAAATCTACAGGTATGTCTCTCATGGTTTGGAAGACTTTGAAAGGCATTGACATACATTTAGTCTTCTAAGTATTCAGAAGACAAAAAAAAAGAAAAAAAAAAAAGAAAAGAAAAAAATTACCAAAGAACTGATCACACCAGTATTCTTGTAAAGTGTGTTTGAAAAGTGCCTGTGTTGAAAGAGAGAGTCTATAAGAAGAAAAATCAGCTATCTATCAGTGATTATCTTTTTCTGCAGCATTATTGAAGCTTTAAGGATCTGCTTGACTGTGTCATACCTCTGCTGGGGACATCACTTTTCTCTGCACTAGAAGAGGGCCTCACTTGTCATTTTTATTCGAGGTCATTGTGTCAGGATATATTCCTTTCCTGCCATGCAAAGATCCATCTCTCTTTGAGTTTTTCAACGCCTAGCATTGCTGTGAACACCTATTCTCACCTACAGAATATATATCTTTTAGCTCTGCAGGAAGACATTTCATAATACGGGAGAGGAAAGAGAGAATGAGTTGTCACTGAAAGGAGTGAAAGATGGTTTGTTTTTTACTACCAAGTCTCCAAATCCTATGACTGGAACATTAGCAGCTTGGACCAAGTTGCATCTACCATAGTTATATATCTAGTACTAAAACTACAATGAGTTCATGCTCTCATGAAACAACTAGATGTGCCTGGAAAACTGGTACTGGATTTCCGTAGTGCAAAACAGTCTGCATCCACAGGAGGCCCAGTAAAAGAAAACTTAGACAAAGGGACAATTCACATTACTCAGAAAGACAAATCCCTCCAAGCAAAAATGTATCTCATTCACCTCATAATCAGAACTTCTTTCAGTTTTAAGAGAAAGGGACGTGTCACTGAAAAAGTGGAAGAAAAACATCCTCTATCAATTGTGTTAAAAGTTACTTTGCACGTGAGCAAACCCTACGTGTTATGAGAAGGCTGTTTGTGAAGCTGCAGTTGACTGTGGACTACCCTTGGAAATCATAAGGCATTGACTTGACAAGCTGCGGTTTTGAACTGAATCGTGATAACTTTCTGTATGTTCTCTGATGTACAACATATGCCAAGTAAAGCACAGGTCTCTAAGTCTCTGTCAAAGCGGACTGAGATAATGTGTTTTCATTGCAACAGTGAGCTACCAGTCAACAAGAGATACTGTGGAAACACAGATGGGCATCTAAGCACTTACAAATTTCAGCCTAATATCCAAGCATCTGTTCTATGCTGGTTTTCTTCTTCCATCATTCTTGTGAGATTTAGGCACTTTCCAGAAGAGCATGCACTGGCACCTAGGAAGGCATGATTTACTCCCATGGGTAGAAGAGTACATTCAATAGTATTCCGGCTGATTTTGGGTCTTTAATGTTCTTTAAAAAAATATGGGGTTTGCTTCAATTTTTTCCTCCCTTTTTTCTTTTTTTCCAAAAATATACAGACAGTAAACCCACTTTTATACCAAAGATCAGCAGTGTTGAAGAAATAAATCTGGTACCAGAAATGGAAAGTCATAAGACTTGGGGCAGCCTGTGGAAGAACCAGCCTTAGAAATCATAATATCAATACTTGTCACATTATCAACACTTGGCACCAAGAAAACTCCATCGCTTGACCAGGGAAGTATTCCCTTAATAACAGACTCTCACCATGGTAAAGAACAGCATGTACAACTGAGAGCTTTCTGCAGTGTTTGTAATATCTTGGGCCCGGTCTACGAGAATAAAGAACAAGACCATGAATTTTGCTGTGAGCTCTGTGGGGAGCCAGCACGGTCAGCAGAGGACAAGTGTAAGGTGTGCTCAGAGTTGTCGTTATTGCTGCAGGGAGCAGTATCAGCTGAACTCTCCAAAGGGCCATCACAGTCTTGTAATCCAAACAGAAGGTGTCAAAAGCCTGGCTACCCAAGGCCAGGACATGCTGTGCTAGGAGAGAGTGGAGTCCTCTAGCCAAATGGGGATGGCAGAGAGCTCTGCCTTGGCATGCTTTGTCCTGTCCATAACAGAGGGCTCTTGGGCTTTTCCTAGAGCACTGCCTGAACAGTTTGTGACTGTTCACACTACGTAAAGGCTACCACAGAGGGTCCATAAACTATTCATAGTGCTTTCTTTTGCCTGCCAGCATCATCTCCATCTTCCTTGGGTTCAGCTTGCACAATCTGTTCTTCATCCACAGAATCCATAATGTCCAAGAAATGAGCCACCCTAATCCAATGGGCTCAGCATAAGCAAGGAAATAAAGCAGGTTTCTCTAGGTCTAAAACTGAGGTGCCTGGGTTCACATTCTCCCACCAGGTGTTAGAAAGGAGTGGACTGAGAACTGCTCCGATGGGTCTCTGTAGGTGGAGCCATGAAGGCTGGGAACATGTTGATACTGCCAAGAGTTTAGATATAGATCTATAGGCTACTTACCAAGGTTAGACATTCCACAAAATGGAATAGGTTATTCCCAAGCCAAATACTCTTCTTCTTTTTCTGATATTTAGATTGTATTCTGTCGTTTTAAATGCTGTTCCATTTTTGTTAGCCGTAGGCTTCTTCTCCTACCACTTCTGTTGTAGGACCTTGAATTAATGTGGTTGCATTTGTTGCATGGCTTTTTTAAGACAAAAGTGTGGGATTGAGGTGCAGGTGGAGGACTGGCACACTGCTACACTTCACAAGCTGAAACAAGCCAAACCCTCAGGACTGAAATATGTGACTCCACTGTTTCTGAGGCACAGGAATCCACAGATTTCAGATCCAAATTTGAACTGTCAGTATAAGCTCAGAACAGCAAGTTGAATATAAACCTTTAGTTTAAACTGCCATGGAGAAAGAGATTTATGATGAAATGTGTGGACATGGCTGGACAATGTTTGAAGGGTTAAAAACAAGTTTAAAAGAAGTCAATTGAGTGAAAAAAAAAAAATTCTGGTCAAGCCAAAAGTGCAGGCACAAAGGCCTGGCTTAGATCAAAACAGAAAATGCAGCATGGATCAGGAAATAAGCTGTTTATTTCACTGTAGCCTGAGAAATTTAATTTAGGTGTCCAGTGTTTCCTTTGAATGTCAATGTCATGTTTTGTTTTGAGTTATTTAATTCCATTTTAAAATATATACATATATTTTCTTGTTTTCTCTACAGGGTTGATCAATTCTTAAAAGAATATGAAAAGGTTAAGGTTTGTTTAGGAAATGTCAAAGTGAAACATTTCAGTGTATTAAAAACTTTTAAATGAAAATATCTCATTAGAACTCCTCCATTACCCAGGTTTTCTGTTTATTTATTGCAAGATTTTCCCCTAAGGATAGGGTGGAATACTAAGAAAAGTGATTTAGTCAAACCTATTTGCTACATTAGGATGAAACAGGAAAGTGTTCTTCTCTCCCTAGTCTCTACTTTCTAAAGTCATTTTACCATTCCTCATGATGTTATTTTCCTCTTTTAAGGTGAACTATCGGTTTGTCATTTCAGTCATCACTTTTAAAGCACTAAATCCTAGTTACATTTCCGCCATGTAAGCCACAATTTAGCCCAGCCTAAGACTTCTTTTGTACAGATCTTCTGTAGCTCCAGGCAACAAGGTGAAATCTGACTGCAGGTTGTAATATCTCCAAAACCCAGTTGCAGTACTTGTGAGTTTTGCTTTGGCCCAGAGTTTGTTTTTTTTGGATTTTTGTTTGTTTGTTTGTTTGGGTTTTCTTTCAGGGAAAAAAATGGTAGAGACACTATATATTGAACTTTTGCCAAAAGCTGCTTGAGTGACCTTAGGGAAAGCACTGAATTTTTTTTTACATTTGTCCTCATCTGTAAAATGGAGACAAATGTCACTGAACTACACCACTAGGGGGTATTTCGAGGCTAAATTATTTAATATTTCTAAGGATCTCAAAGCCTATAGTGGTGAGCTCAGTAGAAAATGTGACGTGTTATATAAACCCATTACACAGGCCTATGCAATTAGAAGTGATGATAAACTTTCTCTATTTGTGTGCAGAAGACAGTTTTTAAATATTAATAAGGGGGGGGGGTTGTTGATGTTAGTTGTTTTTCCAAATGCCAGATGTGCTGCCTCTGACTCCAAAATGAAGAAGGGCAGTGGGAGCTCGTTTGAAAAAGCAAATCCACTCAAATATTTACATGTTACATCAGCAGAGTGAGAACTTCAGCTCACCATAAGCAGAGCCAGCAACCTCCATTAGCTACTCTGGAGAGACAAGGCAGTCATTGCTAATCCATACCCGCTTTTGGAAGTCCCAAACAGTGTTGTTCACATGTGAGCTTCTTTGTTAACAAACTGAAAAAACAAAATCCAAGAGTGAGTTTTCCTGAAGACAAATACCTTATCTCAGTATAATGCTAAGTGTCTCCAAGGCTCTTCACTCTCCCAGGGATTATATTTTCTTTAGCAGAGCTCAAAGCTGCATCCAGGAGTTTGGCTGCCAGCAGCACCCCTTCCTCCCCAGGATGCTGCTGCTTCCTTCACAATTGAAAGTTGTAACTAGAAACTCAAGATAGCTCAGTTTGAGGTTACCCTCGCCATAGATTTCTGTTGTGTCCTCTTCATGCACTGGTGGCCAATCCTCTGATACTCCATGGCCAAGGCGTGCTCATCATGGGCTATACAAGAGTGTGTTGTCATGCAAACTGGGGATTGATGATGCTGGTGGGCACTGAGGAGGAGGATGGATGGCAGAGGGGCAGGAGCAGTGCAGTATGCATGGGGGCAGTGAATGATTTGGCTGCAGAATGGAGGAAACTTGGTCATCAGCCACAAATGGAGTTACGCATTTCATGTTCAGCCACCTCATATGGGCATAGAACAATGAACTTGTTTCACTGACCCTGTTCTCTGTGTAGATCAGCCATGAAAGGAGATAAATACGCCCAAGCGTGCTGAACATTTGCCCAGAAAGCCTAAAGACTACAGGATTGCAATGGCTGTGCAGTGCTCAGTCCATAATGAATCCACTGTCAATGCTTACAGGAAATGTGGACATGGCCAGCTATAAAACTCATGCTGAGGCCTTGATCCGAAGTCTAAAGTCAGTGGCTGTTCCAAGGACTAGAGCAAGAGCCCTCTTTAGGAAGGTAGGCAGGAGTGGAAAGTGCATTATTTTCCTGGGTCATGCCAGTTTCAGGAGAATGAGGCAATCACAGCCAGCCAAATTATTACATGTGTTTTGAGAAGCTGGTGAACATGAGCATACCATGCCTGCTATGGTTGAATGGAGCTGACTGCATACAAGTCTAATCCTCTTACAATTTCAGTCGGCAGAAGTGCTCACATTGATTTCAAAATACTGAGGGTTTTGGCTCAGAGTGACTACTGACCATCACAATCGCACAGTTTCAGCTTACCTTACAGAGGGTGAAGAGAGCAGAAAAGAAAGGGGTGGTGATAGGGAACAAAAGGACAGAGCTTAAAGCTAGCTCCTGCTGAAAAAACCTGTGATGGCTGCGCCTGGATTAGTTTTTCCAAAGAATGGAAAATAAAATCTCCACCCTGCCAAAACAACATGAGCTATGCTCATCCTGTAAGTAGGAAGGCAGAACAAGCAAATTTTAATTGTCTTGAAGTGGCCCTCCCCAAAGCTGCAGCATTCTTTACCTGTAGTGGAACAGCTCCTGTAAAAGCGTCAGCTCTTTTCCACATTTGCACGGATCAAAGGAATGACTCCCAGTATGATCCTCACAAGAAAAGCGTCCTAATGATCAATGCAGGAGAATGGCAAATGCACTTGGCATCACTGTGTAAAGTCAGTTTTGATCCATGGAGCCATTCAAACCAGCTGTGGTGATTAGTAAACCATATTCTGCAGTGCATGACATAAGATTTCTCTAGTCGAAAAAAGGACTCAGTCGTGTCTCTGGAACAAATGTCTCCAGGAAATCTCCAGATCATCCATAAACCAGATTCTGTGATGAAATTTCTTCCTTAATTCTGATCTTTGTGGTAATATGAAAAGGACGTAGTGATATGTGTTAAACCCATGCATATCTTTCTTTGCTTCCACATCCAAGGTTTTTATAAGCTGTTCTATACAGTCTGTACCTTTTAAGACAGCAAGGCTGTCAATACATATTCTGGGAGAGTTGTCAGCTGCACGGTTTTGATCTAATAAAGCCATATCTTTCATCTGGCATTCTGCAAGGATCTGGGGCACATTTTAAAGGCACTGAGAGAGGCTGCAACTGGTCCCAGTCAAGCTTTACAGAAGATAATAATCAAATCACCATGATAATTAATAGTGTAATGAAAGATTAATAGTCTATGGGCATATCAATAAACCAGAGGTATAGTATGCTGTGTAACCTGAAATATTTGCAAGGTTAATAATTGGGCATGAATCCTGCAATGAGATATTAGTCCTATCTTCTAAGAGAGTTTCCTAGCATAGTTGCTCTGGGGTGAAGATCTGCACTGTACATGTAGCCTCTGAAACCTGAGCCCTCAGGCCTTTTTTTTTTAGTGTTTCTCAAGGGTAACTTGGGCTTTTCAGTCTGTTCATCACTAACTGGTTTGTGGATGATCACCCTGGAGACAGGGGAGGGAGCCCAAGCAGCTGAATCCAGTGGATCCTGAACCCAACTAATGACAGCAGAGGAGGGGACATGGAAAAGTATGGGGTTCCTCTTCCTCTGAGGAATAAACTGGGGTGGGGTGGGGGAAGCCTTGTGAGAAAGAAGTATGTACAGAGCCCACTGAATTATGGAAGGAAAAGAGTAATGAGGCTGTGAAATTATTGTGAGGCTGGCTGAAAGGCAGTGGGGCAGTGGAAGGAGAGAACTTTCAATGAAAGAGTGCAAAATAGGCTTAGGAGATACATCTTTTCTCTCTAAAGCAAATTGCTGTGTTTGTTTTAGCTTCATTTTTTTTCTGATTTAGCAGAAGGAAGCCACCAAGAATGTATTTGGGCTTCTGTCTGTAGTGACTGTCTCAGCAGCGATGTTTTTCATTAGGGACTGCAAAAACAACTAAGAGAAGAAGAGTGCTTAGGGCTCGTACTTCTCTGGGTTATATTTACCTCCCATGGGGTGTTTGGCACTGCCTCAAGGTTTAGGAAGGGGGTCTATCAACAGTGCAATACAGTATGGTCTTCCATCTGCAAGGTATAAATGAGAAAATGAATGACAAGAATCTCAAAAGTTTTTTATAGTGAGTTTCAAAGGTTATTGATGATCAAGGCTGTGATTCTGAACTTTATATTTTGGCGTCTAAGTCATGGAGATGTGATGGAGAAAATAAGCAAGAGGATTTTGAGGGTTTTGGGTGATCTCCTCTCATATACTTTCTATCCTTGCTGTCTTCCATCCAGATACAAAATATTAAAGATTTTCAGGCACTTCTATGCCAAATGTGGATTGTGCCCTGGCAATGAAAGACACTACTGTCCCATTAGCAATCCCCTAAACTATCATTAAAAATAATAACAATAACAGAGTTCAACGTCTTCAGTTACAGGCCAGGCATAGGGAATGTCTGTGAATTAGCACCAAATCAAGATCAAACTGTAGTATTTGGGATTTAATGATTTACCTGTACTTTAGGTCTGCTTAGACCTTGTCTGAGGATTTGGTTCTACCTTCAGGTACTGCCAACACTTACGGAGGACAACATAAAAAAAA
>VWZG01008667.1:601963-725469 GCA_013396735.1 Grallaria varia
AAGGTCGCCCCAAACCAAAGGAAGAAAAAAAAAAAAAAAAAAAAAAAAAAAAAAAAAAAAAAAAAAAAAAAGAGAGAGAGAGAATCCAGCCCCCCCAAAATCTATTTGGTATATCTTGGAAGGGATAGTAGGATGATCTTTTCATTTTATTTTAAATTATTCTTTGTAAGTAGGATAGACAAAACTAAAGAGGAGCAAAGAGTCCCTTCTGACATTGTATGACAAAAGCAGCTGTCACACAGGGTAGGGTGACTGCCTCCAACCTGCTGCTTGTGGATGGTCCCCAGCCTAAGCACAATTCTAATAAGTCCATCAACAAGTCAGGCACACCAACAATTCAGTACCATCAGTTATCGAATGCCCTGGGCTGTAAACTTTGTAATTCACTCATGTAACTGTGTTCTCCTAGTCAGTTTTTACTTCTGTGATCTAGCAAGCATTTGCAGAACCAGAGAATGTGCATATTCTGCTCAAGGTCACCATAGCTGCACCAGGGTTTACTGGTTTCAAATAGTTTATAATCAAGATCCTGATTCTAACAATTGGTCTGATTTTATTGGAGGTGACTGCCTGGGTCATTACCATAAGTCAGACAGATTCTCACAGGTTGGTTCAGGACTCTGGTTAGGTTTGTACTTGATGACAAGTCTGTCTAGATAAGCTGCTTTTCTGCCGGTATTCAGAGTCAATGTGAAATCACAGAATCACATAATGGGTGGGGTGGAAAGGGGCCACTAGGGAACAACTAGTCCAACTTCCTGCTAGAATAGGTTCCCCACACAATGCTGTGCCCAAACTGGTTTTGAATATCTCCAGAGAAGGATACTCCCTAGCCTCTCTGTGCAGCCTGTTCTAGTGCTTGGTCACCCTCACAGTAAAGAAATTTCTCCTCATATTCAGATAGAACTTCATGTGCTTCAGTTTGTGCTCATTGCCCCTTGCCCTGTTGCTGGGCACCACTGAAAAGAGCCTGGCCCCCTCCTTTTGACACCAGACCTTAAGATATTTGTATGCATCGATAAAAACCCTCATGTGTCTTCCCTTCTTCAGTCTAAACAGACTCAACTCCCTCAGTCTTTCCTCATAAGACAGATGCTTCAATCCTCATGAAACTTAGAATCATAGAATATCCTGAGCTTGAAGGGAGTTGTCCACCAGGATTTCCAGGTCCCTCTCTGCAGAGCTGCTTTCCATCCGATCAGCCCCTACCAGTGCATGGGGTTATTCATTCCTAAGTGTATCTCACCTGGGAACGCAATAGCACTTTGTGGGCTTGAAATCAGCTTTAGTTAACTCAGAGGCTTGTAAATGGCCCTTGTGATCAATGAACTGAACAGAATAACCTCTAATCAACAGGAAAAATATGTCTCTGAGGCTTGGGCTTCTAAAAATAGACAAGGAACTTTGATTCTTTCACTGTACATTTTGACACATTCATGGAAATAATTGTGACAGGAGAGATGTAAACCTGGAGTTAACACTAGTGATGTGATGAATGCTGTATCAGATATGTTAATTTCTGACAGGGGTCTGAAGGGAGATTTTATCGAACTGTACTTAACTGCATTTAATCTGTGTTTCTACTGAAAAAAAAAAAAAAGGGAGGGCTTTTTGCTTATTTTTTTTTCCTTTCTTTCTCATTGGCTTTTGAGTGAGCTTTCAGGTTTCATAACTTATGTGGAGCATAAGAATATTCCTGGAAAAACACGTCTTTGATTCTTATAGTGATGCTTCAGAGAAAAAGTAATAATTTGAGAATGAAAGAAAGATTCAATCCAACTCCCTGATGGGGCCTAGGAGAGTGGGTTTTTTACCCTTTTTCTCTTTTTTCTGTGTTGGGTGAGATGGATTTTTAGAATATTACCTAGGGGGGGTCTTGGGCTGAAAAATACCTAGTGGTGGAGATCAGTGAACTCTGAAACATTTGCAAAAAATAACTGAGAAATGCAAACCTGTATTGATAATGTTTCTATACAGGAGTCACTCTCTGCTGTAAGACACTGAAAATGTTTGTAGGAGAGCTCCATACTTTATATGTCCAGCTGTTAAGAAGGCTCAAATTGCTGACACCCTTGGTTCCATGTTTTCTTTAGATATTTTTGAGGGGAATAGCAGCTATACTTCAAGGCTATTAGTACATAGGTTAGTGTACTAAGAAAATACTATTTGTTGTTGGTGTTTCTAGGTTTGGTACCTGGTGCTTTTTGTCTTTGTTTGCAAGCCTTGAAGGACTTAGAGTCCTTCTGCAGCATATAATCCTGTGCTACTCACTGTCTTGTACTTATAATGTCTCAAAATATTGTACACATACAAAATGTCTGGTGTTGTAATCTTGTAGGAAAGATTTGGGCTTGGGACAGTCACCTACACTGGAGAGCATCCCATTTCAGCTGACAATGAGCATAAATATAAGCATAATTCCTCACTGAAGATGACTGGGAGCTGTGCAGGTGGGCTAGATGGTAACTAATGGCTAAAGAGTTAATGCTTTACTGGTGAAAGGAGATACTACTTATACATTCATTTGCATGGCTGGGAGCAAGCCTGGACTATTCATATGAAATTACTCCAGCTTTTGACTTCTTGCTCTTATCTGTTCCACCAGACTTTCCCTCATGACCCCATCTTTTCCTATTCATTCAAATTTCCTGCCAAAAGAAGAGGGTGTGAGGGAATGCTGTCTGCTGCTTCTTGTGCTCTTCCTCCTTGATGAAATAATGGTTTGCCTTCAGGCTGGAGACTAACAGTAAACTGACATAAGAATAGTATCAGGCTTTTTGTTCCTTGTTCACTCTGTTGTCCATACTCATGATGTCCCACTGATGATAGCAACAGTGGGAACTCTAAAATAAACAAGAATCCTCAAGCTGGGGAGTGTGCTTTGAAGTGGCGGGTGGCCTTGGCTGAATTGTCTGCTGTTAAGCTCCTGATGTTGCCATGGATGCAGCAGTGGGAGCAATATGGGAGAGAAGGGAAGGGATCTCTGGTCCAAAGTAGCTTAATACTATAGGCAAAAGCCAATAGCAGCAGAGGGGAGTTGATCCAATTTATCTGAGCTGGGAAAGGAGCTGCTTAGTTCTGCTGGCTGTCCTTGATAGCTGAGGACAGTTGGTGTACTTGCCAGACGCATATAGGGTGGTGTTTGCCTCCTCTGCCTAAGGGCAGGCAGAGTGGCAGTACACTTGACAACTCACAAGGTGTCGTATCATTAGCCTGTAATCTGCAGCAATTTACTGTGTGCCTTCTGTGCTGCACTCCCTGAGTGGTCTAGGCAAAATGAAAACACTTTCAGGTCAGTCAGGTCTCTCATCAATGTCTCCCATTGAACTTAAATCAGCACAAATTTGTTGCATGTTATAAATGGTACAAATGCAGCTGGTTGGCCACTGCCTTGCTCCTCATTATCATGTGCGGCTCTGAGAAACACTGTCTTACACAGCTCTCTCCTCTTGTAGGACATCCCTCGTGCAAAGGCTCCTAGTACTCTTCCCCCAGTCACCCTGACCTGCCTGTGTGTCCTATGGCAGGGAGAGAGAGTGCAGCTCCAGTCTTCCATGCCATGTCCTTCCCTTCATGTCAGAGAAGTTCTGCAGAGCTCAGTGACTCCTCATTACCTGCTCCATACTGCTTCACTCCCCCGCCCACAGCTCCCTGTGCCATGGCTTAGGAGTTGCAAAGACACAGAAAAAGGCTTCTGCACCACAGGGTCTGCTCCACAAGGAAGCAGAAGCTCTTCAGTAAGTGCCCAGAGAGGACTGGTGCCTCTGAGTTTCCACAGCAAAGAGAAGAAATCCATGCAGGCATATCCTCAGCTCTTTTTCATCTCTTTTGCAGTGTAAGAATGGGGCTCTGCCCAGTGATACCCCAGCATGGCCCACCACCAAAACCCTAGCTCGCCGAGAACTAGCCAGTAAGTGGGGCTTTGCTGAAGTCCCCTAAATCTAGAGAGATCCTCCTTTGGTCCCACTGATCCTACCTCTCTCTTCCATCAGTGACTGTGAGGAGACAGATTTCATGTTTGACACTGAAAATATGATTATTTCCCAGTGACTTGGTACGGGGCTATTCATTGTTATTCTAGACCTTCCATACACAGCACACACAAGGGAAAATGGGGATCTCTAGCAAGTCACTGAACAATATTTCCAGTTCTTGCTCGTGCTCACTGCTGTAAGGGAAGAAGAGCAAATAGTGGGAGCAAGAATTCTGAATTTCCACATGCCCCCACTAAGTGAATGGTTTCAGAACAAGTTGTTCCCGAGTTATCACATCAAAGGCTTGAAACTATCTCCAACACAAACACACCCACTTTAGGCAAATGAGCTTTTTGTTCACTCAAAACTCAGCACTTCATTCAAGGATCAGCTTTTCCACAGCCTGCTGTCCCTGAAGCTATGGATGTAAAGAATAATCCTGCAATGAATGCTGAAAAGTCCTTAGTCAAGTGCTGAATTCCTCTCTTGAGCTATGCTTTAAGAGGAGAGGAATGGCTCAGTTTGTTGCAACCTGGGATGCTCATATCTGGAATTTTGGGACAGAAGAAACTGAGGTGTTCAGATTTGTTAGACTAGGGACTGATTGCAAAACTTTTATACAAGAAAAGATCAGCTTTCTGGACTTGCTTATACTGGAGAGGATTGAACAATCTAACACTTGACAGTAGCCCAACAGCAGCTCACACAAATCCTGCCATGCTCAAAGGTAACAGCATAGCTTATGAGGAAAGCCGTAGAGCTTGTGATGATCAAGATCTACTAGTCTGGAGAACTGGGAGGAAATTTCTCAGGGTTTCTGAGATAAGAATCAGATGTTACAGGGCAGGCTTTGCACACAAGACACTGGATGGCTGCAGCTGTCCCTTCGAGATCTCTCAGGCTTTGAAATTCTCATAGTGGGACAGTGAGAGGCATGTACTAAGCAGAGACCTAGTCACATAATCTTGCTGCATCAGAGAGTTAACTGCATTGCAATCTCTCATTTTCATCTCCCTTCAAACTTAATCTGAAAACACCTGCTCAGATAACTCCACTCTCCAACCCTACTCTTATTTGCTTGTTCTATGAAGGCTTCAAGTAATTCTTTGTGTGAGGTTTCAACGACACTGTCTTGCTGCATTCTGTCACTTGCTTAACACGGGTTGTAGTACATCACTAGGCCATCTACAGGAGACCCATGATTCAGTGCAGTACAAAACTGAACTGCGCTGCAGTGTGTCTTGTTTTCACGTATTGTGAATGAGTCATGCCAGGGCAGGTACAGAGAGCAGAATAAGAAAGGAAAACCCTGTTATTGCACTCTGAAGTAACTGTGTCCTCTCACTAAGAATTCACCGGTACTTCTCATAGAAAATGGGTCTGATGACAGGCAGCTGTCCAGGTGGTGGTCTTGGACCTTTTACCATGCACACACAAAAGGCTACGTGGCAGCAGAGCAGGCACCTTTGGAACAAGCACCCCTGCTGAACCAATTCTCCAGGGTCAGCCAGTCCCTGTCCCAGGGGAACTGCTGGCTTTGGGGCGGGTGAGTCCACCCCTCTGTGCATCCATGCAGGCTTGTTTCTGGTGGTGTCTTCTTCCTTTTAGTGGCACTGAAAACTCTGGAAACAAAATTCCATCCCCTGATAGCAGGCCAATTCAGCTGCAGATTCCTTTGTGCCTCTGCCAGCAGCACACACCAAATGCAGAGCTTGAAAGAGTTGCAGCATCCAAGCCTCTGCTTCCATTTTCTCTGAACTCTCCAAGTGATTCTTCTTTCAGGATGAAATTGCTCATGCTTAGTCTAAGCTCAAAAGATTTGTTGGGGGGTTTTTTGACAAAATTGATTTGCTATTTCTCACTTACACAAAGAGAGAATTTTTTTTTTTTTAAAGAGGCCAAATATTTATTTAAGAAATATTTTAAAAATTAAGCTTTTCACAAACTAATAATAATAATAATAATACTTTATTTTCATATTTCATGTTTAAATCTCTTAGTAGTCATGTTTTTCAGAAGTGTTCCTGAACTGATTAAGCTCTTGACTAGTGAACTCAGAATGAACTGCAAGAACCAAGTTCTCAGGAAAGCTGATTTTGGCTTCACAAACACCATGGGAATGAGGAATTGCAAATAGGAATCTAGCCATACAGCTGGAAGCTATGTTTCAGAAGCATTTTCCACTAGCCATAATTCCATCAGCATAATTTTCAGCTTAATTTCAGTCTCCCTGTCCACCAGCCCACACACACATATGACCTACTCAACTGCACTTCTTTCCTTTCCTGCCCTCGTGGCCCCCCACCAACATGCCCACTGAAACCATGTGGTTCAGCAGCAGTGAAAAAATAAAGGTGCACCTTTTGTGGCACAGTCTGTTCCAGTGTACAGCCACAGGCTGCAAAGATACCAGTTCACATCAGGTCTGGATTAATGATTTCTGAAGTGAACTATTCCCTTACAACTTAGTGAAGAGTACTCAGTCAGGCTAGAAATTTTCTTAATGAAAGGTTAAAGTGGGAATCTCTTTCCACTAGAAAATACCAACTTGAGAAAAGAATTTGCCTGAGGGATTCATTTGGTATGTTTAAAAATTTCGAGGAAAAACTATTTTCAAAAAGACTTTTGGAAGCTTTTAGTCAGAGAGAAAATATATGCTAAGTACAGCAAAGGACTGATTTTTTAAATACAGGTTTTCAAAGTGATTAAAATAACATGTGTTCAGTAAAACATATTTTAAGTTTTTAAATTCTTCAATTTAATTTGAGCATTAAATTCCTATTCATTTTGGGCTGAGGAAAAAAATTAATCAGCATGGCATTTATCTTGTATGCTTAGGATATAAGACAAAAGGATCATCCTTTGTCTGCAGAACCTTTTCCTTCCTTTCATTCACCAAGAACTTTTCAACTAGTCCAATTTTTTGCGAAACTGTATGGAGAGAAAAAAAGTTTTGCTCCCTTTTGATACAAAGATTTCAATGTGAAGCACCTGTTACTAAAATTCAGAGAAGCTTCTTGCAGCTGAACATTGCTCAGAGGAGACCAGACTTTGCTAATACTCATGAAATGTGTGAACATGGTGTTCTGGGGCTGCAAGAAAGACTTCATACCCAGCTCTGATTCTTTATGTTTGAGTTAGGAGTTTGAGGTAAGGATGACTCTGCTGAAGAGATCCATCAGGAGTAATGAACTAACCAGTAAATATATCTTTGGCAGATGCCAGCAGCAGAGGCGGTGTGCCTTTGTCTGAAGGTGTGCATTTACAAAGAAGTCATAACCTCAGGAAAGACACAATTTCCACAAACAAAGTAGTACATGTGATTAAGCAGTCTGTGCTGTTTTCTGTCTCTGCTTTGCTTCATGGTGTTGGACAAGCTGTTTCATTTCTTTCCTTTTTGGATATCTTTGTTAGGTGGCGTGGACTTCTCGCTTGCATGTTTATTCAGCATCTCTCACAGTAGGGGGCCCTGGATGTGACTGTAATACAAACAACACTGACAAATCTGTGTTTCCATGGTAGGCTAAAAATCCCTTCCTTCTGTACCAAATAATGGCAAGGGTAAAAAGTACTTACTTTACATCCATAGATCAAAAACCTTCCTGAGCACTTCCTGTAAAAGCTTTCCTGTAAAGTGGCACTGACTTAAATTGTGCTATGTGAATTGGCAGCCAGTTGTGGTCTCAACTTTTATTTCTTGGATGCTAATTTTTTGAACACTGTCGGTTTCATGGGAGGAACGATGGTAAATCTTCTGTACACTTTTCCAAAAAAATAAGGACACATCTGTTGGTTCCGATGTCCAAAGATAAATAGTGGCAGGGATTTTTATCCATTCCAGATTACCAAAACCCAATTTCTGCATTCCAAAATTCAGAGGAGGTGTTCCACGGTAGAAGACCAATACTTTGTAGTACATAAGTGAGTCACTGTTTGCTAAGAAAAAGGGAGGGTATCCTCCTCCTGGCAAATATAAAATGGCTTTTCATTTCACTGCAGTTTAGACTACATGTCCAAGCCTTTTGTGCCCAGCTGGAGAAACATGAGTACAGGTCATGTCACAACCCTAAACCTGGTTTCCTGGTTTCAGAAGTGGCTCTGGAACATGAGTTAGGTCTGCTTCCAGTCAACACACAGAGATGGCTTCCAGAAGGGCTGTCCCTCAGTGCACGTATATATTGGGCTTTACACAGTACCTGTCTCTTCCTCTGGATTAAGTTGTTCTCTCTGAAGAATATTCTGCAGTTTTTTCCTCATCAAAGTTCAAGTTTTTGATTCCCAAATAGAAAGCAAGAATTCCTAAGGGAGTCCTTAGGCATGAATACCACCATGATAGGTAGAAGAGCTGTGCAAGAACAAGTGAAAAAGCTGTTAAGTCTCACCTTTTCTTGGCTTGGTTAAGAGCAATTTATTTCTCTGCTGTGAGGCTTGTTTGGGGCACATAGTGCTTTTTAAGCACTGCCATCAAGTTTTCTTAGTTTGAAGCACCTGAGTCTTGAGGGAAACATCAGTCTTCCAGGACTGCTACTGTCTCTCTTCCAAACACTGTTCAGAAAATGGATTTTTTTTTCATGACAATCTTCAGTAGTGTTGGAATGAAAATACTACAGCAGCCTTTAAGCATAAACTTCAGTCTCATCTTCTTTTCAGCAAATCAAAACTCTCTTCTCATGCACTATAACCTGTGTATTACATCTTGATCTTCATGCTGTTACCTCCAGGCTGATGTCTTTTTAGACCCAGTCAAGTGTCCTGGACACCTGACTCCATCCTTCCTCAACATCAGCGCTTTCTTTCCAAATCAATGAGACAATATTGTCTTTCTACTGGACTTGAATACTGCCACTCCACAATCACAGAACACAACAATTTTTCCAAAGTTATGGTTATCTCCATTCCTCAATTCCGTATCTGAAGATTTCTTATGTGGTGCCTCTGTCTCATGTGTTGTTCCAGACCTTCAGACATGGGACAGCAGTACATAAAACTGTGCATTTGTAAAAACTCTGGTGCTTCATCTGGACTCAAGAAGAACCTGTATCACTCTCCATGCTTCCTCTTCCTAAATGCCACCATCCAAGTACATCTCTGATCTTCATAGGGAGCATGGGATGACCCCTCTTGCAAACTCTGATTTCCTCTTAGGGCATGACCTCTGATTGCAGATGTCCCAACAACATCTCCCTGCAATGTTCCTGAGAAAGGAAGCACATGCTGTTTTGATGTTTATATTATAGCTTAGAGTAGTAGGAAAGGGCTGAAAGATCCATCTCCCTCTTGAAGCTGGATGGATGAACTGAAGCAGCAGACAGAGCCTGGAGGGAGAAAAGAAAGAACTGGTATGAATATTAATACATATAAAATATATACTATGTGATGCATCTCTCTTCTCACACATCCAATGATCATCTATCCTCCCTCACTCCCCTCCCCTTCGCTCTGCCTCACTATGTCTATGGAGTAAATGTTGGATTTACATTTTCAGTCTATTTAAATCTCTCATTTTTGCTGCAGTGTAGCAGGGGAAAAGCCTTAACTCTGTGTTTGCTGTGCTGTATCTGTCAAGCAGTGGAAGGGAGCAAAGCTCTTCTCCAAAAAAATCTGTATGTTTCTGCAAACATACAGGGTCTTTATTCCCTATAGTCCTGACTGGGCAGAGGCTGCTGAATCTAGCTGCACATGTACTAAATTTTATGAATCCAAGATCTTTTCTCCACCCCTTTAGATCTTTAAAATCAAATGTTTACAATACTGTATGAGTTCCAGTTACCAGTTCTTGGAATCTTTGCAACAGAAGTACATCTGTGTTTATTGGTCTCTGCAGCGCTGAAGAGCGTTAATATACTCGAGCACTCATTTAAAGTAAAGAGGGTTGGCGACACAGTAGCCAGACTTGCTACCTACTTGTCTGGGAGATCCCAAGTGGAAACAATGTGAATTTATTTTTCATTGAGCTTTCTTCCATGAGCTGTCAGGGCACGAACTGCAGACCTGAGTCTGCTCTATAGCTGTTCCTGCAATTGTAAATTCTGGGATAAATGCACAAAGCCTTCACATTCTGCCTGAATAGAATTTTTTTGGGCAAAAACGCTGCTCTGTCTGAATAGAGTGATGCATCATAAACCTGACAGTTATTTTGTTCTGTATTTGTGTGCAGGAGACCTCTTCTTTTTCTTGCACCAGGATGTATGTGAGTTCTCAGGAATGGCTAAAGGAACCAGGAACAAAAAAAAAAAGAAAAAGTCTGGGACTATGATAATTTGTAGTATTCAGGTTATCCTGGATTCAGGTTCTCTTTTAAATTTGACTAAGGAAGAGATGAATCTAGTGAGAAATTTGGCATTGGCCTTCATCTTATCTCTTCCTTTTGCAACCTGCCTTACAAGCAGTTGCATGCAAAAAGGGAGAGGACATGGATGTTCTTACGCAGATGTGCTGCTGAGGCCACTCAGTAAGCTTTTACTGGGATTGGGGTAACATTCTATGACAAAATCAGCAAAAGATATGACAGCGTAAATCATCAAGAATGCAATAGGAAGTGTTGAATAGCACATATCGTGCAAGACTGGAAAGCATCTCATGGGCCTGAAGGATGCAGTCAGCCACCAACATCAAACATTGACCCAACAGTTAGCAGTGATGCTTCAGGCACTGGCACTCTGCTATTTGTCTCTTTTCCACTTGATATGGAAATAGGGGCCACTAAAGCAGACCCCTGGTCCCAATTTGGTGGACAGGGTGCTGCCAAGGAAAGGCTCATAAGGGGCTAATACTCTGACAACTACACCACAGTACTGTGTGACAGTCACAACTGGTTACATGGCTCAGTGGGAGTGGGTGGCAGGGGCATAAGAGGGGAACAGGGACCTTGTGCTGTGACTGAGAAGATCCTGCAGACCTCTTAAACTCTACTGTCGCATTTCCCCACAAAGCAAACCAGCTACCTTGTCTTTCATCTCAGAAGAACTTGGGCTCTGAAAAGCTGCTTCTCTTTCCATGGCACAGGATCAGAGGAGGAGCAGGGCTCTGCTGCCTCCCCTGCCAGACAGGGTGCAGGCAGAGCAGTCCTTCCTGAACAATTGCCTGAGATATCTACTTTCTGTACTTGCCTGAAGGTAGAAGAAAGTGGAGTCAAAGTAAAAGGCCTCCTGTCTGATCACCTGGGAGGTAGGGTCTTTGGGCTGAATGAAAACACAAGCAGGTTCCTAAATTTTCCACTGATCTCCATCTTCCCCTTCTGTCAGAGTTTGCGGTGAACACTACCAGAAGGTGCTGTTTTTTTTAAGGTGTAACTTTGGCATGCTGGGTTACATTTCTCAATGGTTCCTGTATTGTGGCTGTACCCAACCTTTGAGTGCTGCATTGCAATAATTGCATTGCAGACATGCAATACCAGGCAGGTGGCAGATAAAGTTGTGGGGCAGACCAACGTAAAACTGAAAAATAAAACAGTGATTAGCTCATCATTCCTTGTAGATCACTTCCCAGTATGAGTGCTGAGTGTGGAATGGACTTTCTTTACACTGCTGTAGGATAGGATTATTAAGGGCCTTGGTAAAATACACATGCAAGGTGAATTGTGGGGTGGGAGGAGGAAGAGGGTGAATTAAGGTTCTCCATACAGGCTTAGGTCTAAGTGTTTGCTAACAAGCAAGCGCTTAACTTGGCAACATTAATAACACTCTTTTATGGTAGGTTTATATATGAGCAAGACAGAAGATGAATCATATTGCAGAAATAAAGCCAAGCACTCAACGATGTTGAGAATTGGCTTGGCTGGTTAGGGAAATAAAGGGCCCTTCAATCAGGGAGCAAAGAGCTAATTGTCTCATTAGCTTATCTGCCTGGGTTGTATTCCCCTGAGAAGAGGGTGGGAGTTGGAAAAGAGACAAACGAAATAAATGAAGCAGTCCTCTGGGACAAGGATTTTCCCTAAGAGGAAGGGGCTAGTGGATGTACAACAGCCTGTCTTGCTGCAACAGCCTCAGTGCTTGGCTGCTTAGAGGTGAACTATGGAATGCAGCAGTAAATACCATGGAACAAAAGAGTAGGGAAGAAGTAAAGGAGCATGACTGTGGAGAACTCATCTCTTTCTTCTTCAAGCTTCCCCACTCCACTTCTTATTCATGAGTTTTTAGCATCTTAATGTCATGGTACTATGGTAATCATGTTGAGAAGTATTTAGCAGACTTGAGAGAGTAAGCTAAAAGTAATACCTCTGGAATAATCCCAGAACCTCCTGGCAAAACCACTGGGGATCAACCTGCACAGCTATATAGCATCCTGGGAACAATAGTACCAGTGTGGTATTTCCATACTTACATATATATATAGCTTTAGGATTCACCATCCATATTGTGTGCGATCCTGCAAGATTCTCTAACACCACTTTAATACAAGGAAGCAATGTAACACAAGGGGCCTTTCTATCAATTTTAGAGTAAGATCTTTGCACTAGCAAGTTTATATTTGGCATGAAAAATCCTCTGTATTTTTTCATATCTACAAATCTACTTGCATGCTTCAAATGACTTCTTGCCTTTTTTTCTTACTCTTTTTTTTTTTTTTTTCTTTTTTTCTTTTCATCTTGGAAAGGGACTATTTCTAGGGTTGCTTCAGAGCTTCCAGATAAGGTGTTGAATGCTGAATCACAAGATCTATTCTACCACTAGAACTAGCAGCAGTGTCTTTTGCTGTTGTGAAACTTCCTTGCAAATGCTCAGTTAAAACTAGAAGGAAGTGAATTTCAAGGGCTGTGCTGCTCTGCCTGTAAGCCCTGGGGCTTTGGGAAAATGAGGTATCAAGATATGAGTTCTAATCCAGACCTTTACCCAGCTTGGGAGGTTTGCTGAATATCAGCCTGCCAAGTTTAAGCTTGCTCCTGAGATAATACAGCACTAGTACCTGTGGGAGTCATCTTATAAACTTATAGGGAAATACAGAAATAAAAGGACCTTTTGTAGGTACCAAGAGCTGTGAGTCAGGTTTTTTATGAGTCAATGGATGCTGACTGCTGAGATAATTCTCTGACCTACATCTTTGCTGTGGAACCCAGAACTACATCCAAGACAAATGTTTCCAGGCAGCTTCCTGGTATTATCCAGCACAATCATTAAATAGCCCAAGACCATCCTGAAATGAATGTGGTTTCCTAAACTCTGGACTCAGTGCTGTCTTGTAGTGTTGTATTGGTGAAATATCACCAGGAGGAGGACTGGCTCCAAAACATGACTTGATTGCTAAAAGGAAAACACGGTTGAGAGAATTTCTGCTATTTCTGGTTTGAAACACTTTCCTGATTTGACTTTTAAATAATTAAGAAACCAAACTAATTCCCTTGATAAAACATGATAAACTGCTTATTTGATGTGAAATTTGACGTTCTGTTATGGGATGGGAGGTATAATGTGGGGATACATTAAAATCTGAGGCTCCTCACAACAGGAAGTCCTTTGCTGTCTAATTCCACCAATTTCATCAAGTCTGTAAAAGGCTTCCAGCCTTTTAACAGCTGGTTGCAAGAAGTCCATCCAGAGATTGGACAGTGCCTAAAAATGTGACCACAGCTTCAAAGAAAAAATCCTTTAAGACAAGGGCTTGGGAGATTTTCTCAGTGATATCATCAATCATTTTGCTTACTGGGATCTGGTGCTTATGAAAGCTATGTTTTGAAAACCAGGGTGCCCATCCTGTGGATGTCATCGATGGAATGGAAGGCGTGCCCACAATGGAAACTCGTGAGTGCTAACTGCTTTGCTCTCTCTTCCCATGCTGACAGCCTCTCAGAGGGATACATACCTGTTTCTATGCCATCTGCCATTTTCACTGTTTTCTCCCTACCCATTTTTGTGTCTGTTTCTGTCTCTCTAAATCCCTTTGCCTTTTTAAAAGAGGAAAATGTCATGATAACAGGGTGTGTGGGGGTAATACAGGCTTTTGGAGTCTGCAACCATGTTGGGCTGTCATCCAGCCCACCACTGATCTCAGAGGAATGAATTCACCATCTGTAGAGAGTCCGTGTCTCACTGCAACCATCTGTTAAGCTCCTCAGCCCACTTGCACTCTGAACAATGGCAGCGCCTTTCAGAAAACCTGTAGGAGAT
The DNA here is from genome assembly GCA_013396735.1 of Grallaria varia. Classification (NCBI taxonomy): domain Eukaryota; kingdom Metazoa; phylum Chordata; class Aves; order Passeriformes; family Formicariidae; genus Grallaria; species Grallaria varia. The sequence goes on from VWZG01008667.1 coordinate 616,041, forward strand.
CATCCCTCCCTCCTTGAGGTGACACTCAGTGCACAGTGCTCTTCTGAAGATGAGTATCTGTGGTTCTGCCAGAGAGACAGCTTTTCATGGCAGAACTCTTTGTGCTCCTATCTGAGCATCTTAAAGAGCATGAAGACTTCAGAATAGGTTCCTGTGACTCCAGGACTCCAAACTTTCTCATCATCTTTGGAACAATGAAGATCTTGTAAACTGCTCAGTTTACCATAGATGGCTCTTCTCAACCTTCTGTTGAGCAGGACAAAACAACATGAATATCACCAACGTTAGCAAAGGTCTTGTTCTCCTTTACGTGGAGAAGACATTACAGATGAAATGTTGGCAGCAACAGCATACCACTGACTTCAAAGTGAAACTGATGCACAGGCTGCCTACTCTGTTATGTCCTCGTCAATGCTCCAATTGGAAACATCTATTAATCAATCTCTTAATTCCTGCAAGCAGTCCTGTTTACCTCTCATGCTGTAAACTGCCAGGCACCAGTAGAGCAGGGTGTAAGTACTTGGTGATCTCCAATGTCACAAATCTAGATATTGCTCTTATTAAAAGGCTTGGTCTATCACAAGCTTTTGGAACTAGGCTATTCTTTCAGACACTCTTTAGGGATGACTTCATTCAAACATGACTTTTCAAATTCATTGCTGCACTGACCAGTCTGTTTCATAGAGTCTTCATAGAGCTAAGTGAGAAAGCTAGCACTGTTTGGTGATGGCTTCTCTCCAAAGGCAAGGACTTCAGCTGGACCTGACACCAGAAAGCTGAAACAGCTTCAGACAGGGCTGCCTAATGCCTCTACTCCCACTTGTCATTTTGGCTTACCTCAGCTGACTCCTAAGAGCTGCTGCCACTGTAAAAGCACATGATCCCTGGGTTTGCAGGGTGTTCCCAGATATTGCTAGGTAATTCCTGGCTTCCTCCACTCCCACACACATCACTTGCCAGACTCTAAAGGAAGGAAGGAAAACTTCTCAATTAACATTTAAGAGAGACACTTGCCTTTATTTCACAAGAATGGAGATTTGCTCTTTTTGCCGTTATTCTATCACCTCCATCCTTTGGTGGAGTCAAAGTGGGAAGAACCTCTCTTTTTTGTCATCTCCCCTGCTGCTACCTAACCTTTGCAATCTGCATACCAGCCCTAGGGCAGCTGTCTTTCCAAATTCTCGTTTGGGAAATGAGGCCCTCACAGAAGATAACAGAGGGGAAAAAACTCTGATATGAACTGAAACAGGGAAGGAAGATCTGTTGCCAGCCAGGAATAGGGCTTAGCTTGCAAAGGGAAGGGTGCCCTGATAGAGATGTCTTCTGCCACTGAACGCTACAGTAAACAGGGAAGTTTACAGTCAAAATGTTCTGTCAAAGAGCTGTCAGGGAGTCAGACAAATATTTAAAGAAGCAGATTTCCTCCTGAGGGTGAAGAAATACTGCTCAGCACTTGACAGTGCAGCCTGGTAGCTCCAGCCCCTGGGACAAATATGCTTGCAGTCCCTGCATCCAAAGGTTAGTGAGAGAGGGCAAGGAGATGAAAACAGAAAAAAACAACAGCCAAGTAATTCCTACATACAAGCAATCATGCATAGATGAGACCTATAGCTATGGCATGTCTACATAGCAATAGACCCTTCTCTTCACAGTCTTCCTGGGGAAATGGGAGTGTGCACGTAGAAGATCTTCCCCTTTGCCAGACACCATCTGCAGGGAGGCAAAGGTACGTGCAGAGATGAACCCAGAGGGCTATTGGACATGCACCACTACCTTGGAAAGTACTCGAGGATGTTTCTATCAATTTACATGCAGATTTTTCCCAAGCCAAACAGTGAAACCAGTTCATACAGATACACTCTGAAGGGCTCTCTTCCTGTAGAGGAAGGAATTTTGTCTAAACAAAGGGGTGGCATTTAATGTCTCCAAAAGGAATGGGTTTCTAAACTTATCTGGGCAAGTAGGACAAAACAATTGGTCTCAACAGACCTGCCAGGGAAGTAATTGCTCTGTATTTGATAAGCAGCCCATGCAGCCTAAGCAGCTGAAATCCAAGTCAAACCTACACCTATGCCCCTGGCTCAGAAATGCTGCTCAGAAATGCCCTTATCTACTTAGGACTGTGTGTGTGACCCAACCAAGTAGCTATCCAGGGAAGCAAAGAAAGGATGTTCACATGCTCTGCAGATGTTTTTCTGCATGAGATTTCCCTTCCCCCAGACATTTAATTGAACCTCATGCTTCCCTCAGTCCTTGCAAGAGAAACACGGTTGTGATCCTGGGCTCTCTCCTTCACAAGAATTCGCTGAAGGAAATTTAAATTTTGTCCCCTTTGGCTATGCTGTCTGTGGAGATTAGTAATCTTCTCCCTTCTCTGTCTCCCTCATGTGAAGGCCTGGTGCTCCAGCTCCTGCCAAGCCACTGACCTAGTTCTCTCTGTCCCCAGGGACAGGTTATGCATCCAGGTCCATCCCATGCCAAAGGCTGGGCCAGCGCAGGGGCAGGAGAGTCGCTGCCTGTGGATTGGTAACACAGGCAGCAGCAGCAGCAGCAGCAACAGCACAGTGCACACAGATTGAAAGTGGATTTGAATATGGGCTCTTGAAAAATATGAGAGAGCGCACAATATGTTTTCCTCGGTGCTGTAATGTATTTCAAACAGCTCACTTCCATCTCCTGCACTTTAATTAGCATGAAAATTGGCCAGTTCCACAATCCCTTTAAATACATTCAGTGTGTTACCAAATATATTTCAAAAGCAGTTACACACAAAGAGGCCAGGGCCTGGGGGTGGGATACAAAGTACTACCCATTTTGATCCAACTCATTACGAACCTGTTTCATGGCCTCTGAGAAAACAGACTGGTGGGTTTGGGTTCAGTTTTTGGTGGGCAAAAGTCACCAGGGAAAATCTAAGCACATCGAACAGTACTTTTGGTCTCAGTCTGGGGGGCTTCAACGAGAAGAGAGGAAAAAAATATAACCCTCAGCTGCTGATGTCCTGCTCTCTCCCTAACTTGGTGTAAGACTGTGGAAGAAGCTGTCTGTTCAGCATGCTCTCTGGTCCTGAGGATAGGTTACTCCATGATCCCCCAGCTGTCACTCCAGCCAGGAAGACAGTCTCCAGAATGTAACTATCCATGAGAAGCACAACAGGAGACTGTAGCAGGAAAGAATTGCTATCAAATTTATTCTTGGATTTTGTTAGGTAGTGAAAATACATGTATCTTGCCTAACCCCAGACTCAGACTGTATCTAAGATTACAGCTTCCAGTTGCTCTAAAATGGGTGGTTGGTGGTTCACACGCACCTTTCACCCCTGATGCTGTGCCCACAATTTTTTTGGCTTCCCCAGTGTGGGGGCTACAAAGTGAATTGGAATTCCTGGATTTGCCCCACAAATACAGCTGTGCTGACATGATTGAGAGGGGCACCACAGGGCTGGGCAACCGGGAACATATGTCAGCCATCACAGCAGCTGGGAGATGTTGTGCTTAAATGTTGTGTGATGGCAGTCATTCTACCAGATGATTTGTAGCTGGGCTTCTCCTTTCTTTGTGATACTCTAGAGACACTTCTTCTGCCTGTGGATGAAAGTCAGTATTGCCTGTGCATTTTCAAACTTGCTTTTTGCTCCAGTTAGCAGTCACTCTCTGTCTCTAAGCCAGCCTTTTCCCCTTCCATGTACTCCAGAAATTCCTAAGCTTGTTATTTTTACCACCAGACCCTAGTTTCCTCCTTCCCCAATCCATGGTGTTGCACAGGGTGTCTGTGGGTTGCCTTGTCCCAGCTCGTGAGAGGCTGAGAGGGACCGACCCCTGATCCCACCAAGGACTGGAGAGAATACCCAGCTGGGGGTGCTATGGACGCTGTGCCCTCAATTGCAGGGACAGTAAGGAGGAGGACAGACTTTTTATTCTATCTGCTAGAAATCGGCCTCCCAAGTCTCCTCCTGGAACTGCCAAGGAGAGGAGGAAGAGATGGGGAAAGGGAAAGAAAGAGAGGTCTCAGGGAGACTTCCTGAAACTGCTCACAAATGTCCCTGATCAGACAAGAATTTCCACTGGGCTGTGTACAGACCCCAATAATTCCCTCCTGAATTTTCCCAGTGCTTTCAGAGCTCAAGGATGGCAGAATTTGTGTTTGGTTGGGATGGTAGGAGAAGATAGAACTTTGTGAGTCTTGGGGAGTCTTGCAACTCCCTTGTAGCATCACTATATGCAAATGGAGGTAATTTAATGGAAATGTATGTAATTTTATGCAGATTTAAAAGCTATTGACTTTCTGTCACAAGATGTTGGCAGCTATGGTATTTGTTTGAGTCTTTTTCTTTCCCTTTTGAGCCTTTTTTTTTCCTTTTGGAACTTAAAAGACTTAAATATTCATGGAAACATTTCTATGAGTCACAGGGAGATAGTACATCAAGCTGAAAAGTTCAGATGTGTATCCAAACTTCCTCAAAGTGCTTTGGGATAGTAAGTGGGACCTGAGAGTGGGCAGTTTTCAGATGCAGTCTGCAGAAAAGCCTTTTACACCAGAACTTAAATCTGGGCTTATGAGTGACCCAGACAACTTTTCTAAGAATAAATAAGTCTTGTTCTTGTTTAGTCAGAAAGCAGAAAAAAAGGTAAGTGGAAAAGCAAGGGAGAGATTGCTCCAGCATTTAGCACAGAAACCAGTCCCAGGCAGGAAAGTGAGGGTTTTACCGTTGCTTTCTGTAGCTTTCTTTATATTTCCTGGAGCTAAAGGTGCTTGCTTTCAAGGTACAGGACAGTAGATAAAAGAAAAGAAAGGATTTGATCACCCGTGAACAAAACAGCTGTCAAAGCAGAGGCTGCAATCCTTGTTTATTTTATCCCTGGTGTATTTGTGAGGGTAAGTTCCCTTCTCTGGAAGCCGTTGGGTAAGACCTGGACCTCTAAATAAATAGTTAATTGTATGTGGCTTTGTGCAATTTTAGGTGGGCTGTAAAACTATGACATGGCTTGTTGCACCACTGCACACCTGGTGCCACTTCTGTGCCAGAGAGGTGGACTAGACAGTTCCTCACTCGCAGGGCGTTCTTCAAGAAAACACAGGGACATTGTGAGGTCACTCCCTTACTAGGGTGGAATGTCTAATTTTATGGCCTTACAGGCTTGATGTAAAAGTCATGTACTCTTAAGAGGTGATTTGGAGATGGCTCACATAAATTTTCTGAAATAGCCGTAATAGAAAGGAGGACTTTGCAGCCAACTGAAATGATATGAGTTAATTTGTTCCCATCTGAATGTTTTTTTAATGATGCTGGAGATATTATTCTGTTGTAAGACTTAAGTATTAAGCATGTTTACAACTCTTGCCTGAATTAGTATTTATCTGCTACCTAAACCTAATGAAAAGTAAATCATGTACAGCTGGACCTTAATCAAACCTGGATTCTCTATATCCTTCTCCCCTTGGCTAGACTATCATGTATTGTCTGGCATAAACCTTCAGCTTAAATAACAGGAAAGACTGTGTTTCTTTTTTTAACATCTTGATTCAAGAGTTGTCGAAGCACACACACTGCAACATTTGTCCTCTTTTGACTTCCTCGCTGGTAAGACTTTTTAACAAGTTAAGAAATTTGCATCTCTCGGTGGGTTGATCCTGCTTGGACACCAGGCATCCACCAAAGCTACTCTACCCCTCCCCTCTGCAACTGGACAGGGGAGAGAAGATATCACAAAATATTGATGAATTGACATAACCTGAAGAGATCACTCACTGATTATGGTCATAGACAAAACAGACTGAGCACAGGGATATTAATTGAATTGATTATTAACAAGATCAGAGCAGGATAATGAGAAGTAAAATAGATCTTTAAAAGCATCTTGCCCCCATCCCTCCCTCCTTCCCAGTTTCTATCTCCACCCCCTCAGTGACACAGGGACATGGCAAATGGAGGTTATGGTCAGTTCACCACATGGTGTTTCTCCCACTGCTCAGGGAGAGGAGTCCTTCCCCTGCTCTCCATGGGGTCCCTCCCACAGGAGACAGTCCTCCACGAACTTCTCCAGTGTGAGTCTCTCCTGTGGGCAACCTTTCCTCATAAACTGCTCCAGCGTGGGTCACTTTTCCACAGGGTGCAATCCTTCAGACACAGGCTGCTTCAGCGTGGGTCCACCACAGGGTCACAAGTCCTACCAGGTAACCTGCTGTAATGTGGGCTCCTCTCTCCACAGGTCTGCAGGTTCCTGCCAGGGGTCTGCTTCAGCACACGGACACAGGCTTCCCATGGACTTACAGCCTTTTTTCAGGCATCCACCTGCTCTAGTGTGGGTCTACTCCATGGGCTGCAGGTGGATCTCTGCACTTCCATTGACCTACAAGGGCTGCAAGGGGACAGCTGCTTCACCATGGCCTGCACCACGGGCTGCAGACCAACCTCAGCTCTGCTGCCTGGACCACCTTCTCTCTCTCCTTCTCCACTGATGTTGGTGTCTGAAGCGTTGTTCCTCTCACATGTTCTCACTCTGCTCCTCTGTGTCTGCAGTTACATCTGTGCAAAACCTGTTTTTTCCTTTTACTTATGAAACATGTTATCACAGAGGCATTACCACCAACTCTGATTTGCTCAGCCTTGGCCAGCAGCAGGTCCATCGTGGAGTCAGCTGGCATTGGCTCTGCTGGACATGGGGAAACTTCTGGCAGCTTCTCACAGAAGCCATCCCGGTAGCCCCCTGCCCCTTCTACCAAAAAAAACCCGGCCATGGAAACCCAATACACATCTGGATCTGAACTCGAGGCACTCTGATGCTCGGGGCAGGCAGGTCTGTGGTGAATGGTATCATGGGTGGTATGAACGGCTAAGTTTGGACAGAGATTTTTGTCTTTTATTTCAAACATTCTCAGTCTGAACTGCTTTCTGATCAGGGAAATTCCTTATTGTTTAACTTTTTAATAGGCAGAAAATGTTCTAGTCATGAAAAACCTACCTTTCATAAAAGCTTGTAGTATTTTATTTTTTATGTTTCCACTGCCATGGAAGTTGCCATAGAATTGACCTCATGTCTCTGAATTGTTCTTTGTTTCAGCTCCATTTTGTAAAATATGTTTTCTACCATCAAAAAAATAATCTAGAAAGAAATATCAGAATATAAGTTGAAAATAACTCTCTATTCTAGTGTTTCCCAGAATGCAGCTCAAGAAACAGTAGTTTTGAATGTCATGAATCTCATCACCTATCCTAATAAAGAGCTAATTCTGAAGCCTGATGATGTCATCTTCAACAGCTACTTTGCTTCTGCCTTTTTTTTTTTTTTTTTTTGGTCTGTTTGTTTTTTTGTCTGTTTTTTGGGTTTTGTTTGTTTTTGTTAATGTCAGTAAATCTTTTCTTTTTTGTTTGAAGGTAGCTGCAGCTACCTTTCCATCTGTGGAAACTCCTCACTTCCTACCATCCTGTCACACAATTCAAAAAATTAAATAAATCTAGCGTCATATTGAAAATACAAGGGCTATGTGTACCAATTATCCAGCCAGGCTATCATAAAGCACCTTATATGTCCCAAAGGCTTTTTGTGGTGTTTTCATACATGTGATTAATAATCAGAATCTCCCATACACCAAACTGATTTGAATGCAAATGTCATCTACTTGAAAATGCCTTTTTCTTTTGCCCCTCAAAAAATTTTATACTTCTTGAAGCAGCAGCCTGTCTTCTTGATACAAGTCAAATTTGAGAACTCTTGCCAGAGCTCCACTGTGCACACAGAATGTCTTCCAGGAGTACAAAAGACTTTTATACCTTTATGTCTGGCCATTGCTTTGGAGAGGCTAACACAGAATACATCTGCAAGAGACAGGATCCCCAACACTGCAGAGTACATGTGGGGAAGTGGAGAAATGTCTGTTTGAGAAGTGACTCAGAAGACACAATCAAAAGGAAAGGTAACAGCCAAAATAAAAACGGCACACTCTGTGATAAAGAGTGCTTGAAGCAGAAATGTCAGGGGTTTTGGTTTTTAATTTTTTTTACCACTGTTCCGCTTGTCTGTATTTGAATACATGTTAGTGAATGTGGGTTATTTGTTTTAAAGTCTCTTTCTTCCTTATCAAAGGCTGTCTTCTGACTTCACTCTGTGTTTTTGCTGGAAAGCTGCATTTAGTAATGTAAATGTGATCCTTCCCTGTGGCAGCTGCAAAGAGTGGCACAATTCTGTCTGTGCTTGCATCAGTAGCGCATATTAGCACAGAAAGAGAGCGACTGATGGATGGAAGGGATGGCTCAGGGATTTATACTGTGTTGTGCTCCCAGCCTTTCATCTCTAGGACATCAGTTTGCACCCAGTCCTGGATGAATTCCAGTGTCTCAGCTAGAGGAGCAGAGCAGGACAGCCCAAAGCTAGTGGGAGCAGGTAAGCAGAACATAAGAATTTCATCGGTCTACTGAGCCTTAACAAGCCTGCGAGTAAACAGTATTCCTCTTTCCTAAGTCTTGGTATGAGCACAGTTAAATGCAATGCTATGGTCCTTCCTTGCACGTAGTTCCTTGGATTGCAACGAGATAATGGAATTTAAATGATGGACCCAGTCTATCAATCAATTTTTGAAGCCCTATCTATTTGTTCTCTGCAGTTATTCTTTAAAAAAACTGGTCTGTTGTGACTCACAGTTTTGGAGAAAACTCCTCTGTCTACCCCTGTTCCTTTGCACCCTCCAATTTGTCCCATACCTCATGTGCTTCCAGCATAGCATCCTGAAATCTTGCCATGGGTGATTTCTGGCTCTAGTCTAGGGTAAGATGATTTCACTGCATGGGACTGGGAAGCGGGATGGGGTATTCCTTGTGTTATTGTATCATTAGGATATACAAAGGTGTCCTTACTGCACCAGTGCAAGGCTTTCTATGGAGGCCACATGAAACTGGAACTATAGACACTATGAAAGATATGGGAAGGCCTGGGAGAACCAGAGATTAAAGTGGTTAAAATTCCCTAGTATAATTTCTCAGCTTCTTATTCCCAAGGAAAATCAAAGCTCCTGGGGGTTTTTCAAGGCCTACACCTGACTATAAGAATTACGGGGGTTTTGTTTTCCCTCCAGTGGGGAAACAAAAAAACCATGCTATGAACGTATGATTAATCGCAACAAGCCAGCAGCTCATGGCTAGAATACTAACTATGGAATACACAAGCAATGCTTTTGTGATCAATCTGCAAGGGTGGTTTTTTTAAAGGAGGAAAAAAAAGAGCCCTGCCAAAAATGTGTTGAGTATTTTCAAATAATGAGTACATTCGAGGAAATTTTGATTTTGCTTAGGGACCATCTGCGAGCAGAGAAAGGGACTAAATTCTTTCAGCAAATTACTGGCTGCAAATTATTTTCTCAGCACTAGTTATGAATGTTGTAACTGCACAGCTGAAAATGTATTATTAAGCTGAGAACAGGGGATTTAGGGACCATAGATTGTGAATTCTTTTCCTTTAGATTTTTCTTTTAAATGTCCCATGGAAAAAGAGACACCTTCAGCTGGAACATCATGCGGTTCAAAAGGAGCACCACGAGGTAAAGTACCTCAATATGATGGACAAGGATAAATTTAAGAGCGTATTCATGCGGAAGCATCTGCAGATATGTAACGGTAGAGTTGGTTACAAAAATGAACTATCTGAGTTGCTGACGTAGAAAGATATGGTAAGTAAAATCTGCATGATGGATTGGAAGAAAAAGAATTTGATGTTTAGGAGCTCAGTCAGTTGATCAGCTCTGACATGGAAAGCAAAACCCTCAGGTGGACACTTCATCAAGGACTGGTCCAAAGTTACAGAGAGAAGTGGAAGGTTTCTGTTTGGCCCCTGTGATGGGCAACCATTTCATTTCGCCAAGGCGGGGAAGTGAGCTGGGTGTCTGAATTTCAAAGTCGTCCATGGGCCATCAGTGTGTTGGAAGTCACTTCCAGGTTGGATACAGCTGCATCACACAGGTGGGTGACTGCTACCAGCCCTGTGCCTGGTCTTGTGCTGACCACTGTTCACAGAAGCAGTTTTTAGTGAAATAAAACCTATGACTACCCACGTTTAGGATTCAGTTTTTTGAAACATGAGCTTGACATGCAACTGAAATTAAACCCCTAATTTTTGAAAGATGTTTTCTATTAAAGAATATTCTGGGGAAATGACTTTGTGTGTATATTTAACACGTGATTCAATATGTGTTTTATTTTGATGAAAATGAAGTATCTTTCATTTAAACTGTTTCTTTTTCTGTTATTTAATATGCCACAGAATACATTCTCCAGAATTATCTAATGAAAAATAATCTTATAAAGGAAAGCCAGAGATATTTCCCTCTATTCCTTGGTTCCCCCAAGAAATTCTGACTAAATGGACCTAATGTAATGTCACATTTTTATTTCAGTGGAACAGCAAGGCTGACTGTATTAAGCCTTGTAATCACCACTCACTCATTTTACTGTAAAAAAAAAAAAATAAAAAAAAATCAGATTGCATGCTGTGAAATAATCCCATTATATTTCAGTTAATTGAATCCAGGAATACTTTAATCAAGCTAGGTGTAGACCAAAATGCCTGCTTGAAGACCTGAGAGATGCTCAGATCTCAGTACAAATTTTGCAGATTAGTTTGAGCATTGGAACACCTTTTCCAACTCATGAAGCTTTGGCTGAGCCCTGATGAGTATGAAAATGGAGGCAAAATTATCTCACCTGTCTCACATGTGATTCCTATGCCTTTCTTTGTTCTGTGTGGTCTGTCTACTATCAGGGACGAGTGCCTGGCCTTACCATAAGAGATCAGACTCATCACTCACTTCCTGACCCAAACAGGTCTGAACAGGCCTCCTTCCTCATTTGGAGTGATAGCTGATTGCACACTGAAACATTGAAATGTGACCCAAAATCCAAAATTAAGACTAATTTGTAGTCCTGTGCAGGTGATGGAGAGAATTGCCAGAGACATTCCAAGGACAGCTAGTTCAGAGTGAGATGCAAGAGTTAGAATGGAATTCAGCAAGTTATGCCAAAAGTTTTTTATTTTAACTCCTTGCATTTACTGCCTATCATCCCCATGCTCCCCAGAAGACCAAAATACCCTTCTCTTTTTCTTTTTTTTCCCCCTTTTTTTCTTTTTTCCTCTTTTCTTTTTGGCTTCTCTTTGTCATGCTCCCTCTCTTTTCTTCCATTTCTTCCTTGATTTTTTGCAGAAATGGACCACTGCATTTCTTTCCTCCCTACGCCGGATTTTAAGCGTTGAGAGGCTTCTGATCCATGAAAGACTCATGGTAGGAGGTCATTTACTGAGACATATATAATCTCGACACTAATAATAGTCTACCCATGGCTTTGAAGGAAAGAATATCCCTTCTGGGACCTTACTTCCACAAACAGACAGTGACTTTACTCCTGTGAAACAACGTAGAATCTCCCAAAAGAGTGAAGAAGGGGCAGAAACTGAAACAATCAAGTGAAACGATGTGAACATGCTGGGAAGAGCAGGAAGAGAGAGGACAAAGGAGTGAGAGCAGTAACAGAATCACAGAATATGCTGAGTTGGAAGGGCCCTGCAAGGGTCATCAAGTCCAACTCTTAGACCTTCACAGGACCATCCCCAAGAGTCACACCATGTGCCTGAGAGTATCATCCATATGCTTCTTGAACTCTGTCAGGCTTGGTGCTGTGACCACTGCCTGGGGAGCCTGTTCCAGTGTCCAACCACCCTCTGGGTGAAAAGCCTTTTCCTAATATCTAACCTACATCTCCCCTGACACAACTTCAGGCCATTCCCTTGATCCTGTCACTGGTCACCACAGAGATCAGTGCCTGTCCCTCCTCTTCTCCTCCCGAGGAAGTTGTCAACTGCAATGAGGTCTCCCGTCAGTCTCTTCTTCTCCAGGCTGAACAGACCAAGTGCCCTCAGTTGCTCCTCATACAGCTTCCCCTGAAGGCCCTTCACCATCTTTGTTGACCAAAACTCCATGCAATAATCAAGGTGAGGCCACACCAGTACAGAGTGAAATCATGGAGACAGAGAGACTTTGGAATCAAGGGGAAAAGGGGGAAAAGTGATGGAAAACATCAAAAAGGAAATGGGGAAAAGGTGACAGCATGTGGGCACAGAAAATTAATGCAGAGGATGAAGAGAAAGCAAAGGGATGTGTGTATGTGTGGAGGGAGAGATTAAAAGAGGCATAACAGAAAGAAGTGAAGTTGTCTAACATACAGAGATGGGAAGTGACATGTTTGTTTGAATTCTGGGGCTGCTCAGCCCGGCTGCACTCCGGTTTCTGCCTTTGATCAGCTGCATGGCAGGCTGGTGTCAGATCAGAAAGCAAATGAGATGATAAAGCAGCTGAAGCATGGAGGGAGGAACTGCTGAACGAAGTGAATGCTCCCTGTGCTTTAATTCACAGAGTCCTGGCAGTGCATGCAGCTGCCTCGTCTGCTGAGAGGTTGTGAATGGCCAGAGCAAGGAGCTCCCTTGCAGCAGTCACATAGAAAGGTCCTGTCTCTATTGCCTGGTACCATTGTCAGCAGTGGTCCTGACAACTCTAAGTCTGGCTGAAGCATCAAAGAGGTTTAGTAGACTGACTGAGTGATTAAAAATATCAATGCCTACTTTAGCTCTGCTTGCTTTCCAACTTTTGGGTTTGCTATGGCCTGCAGAATTGCAGGCAACTGTGAGAAGCTTTCCTGTGGTTGACACTTATGGGTTAGAGGTAAATGGACAGAAAACGGAGGCTTTGCTCAGGGGAGAAACAGTGACTGTCTCATCGACTACCTTGGGATGTCACTAGGGTTGACACTGTATTGGGAAACCCCTGCTGCCTAGGGAAGGGAGAAGTGCAAATTATTGATCTGTGGGTGGAAATGCAGGACTGTAGAGGAAAAATAGAAAGGACAAGTATCCCCAGCAGGCAACTTGATTCAGCCACACACTGATTACATTGCCATTTTCTGTAACTGCTGGTGCAGTGTCGCAGTAGAAGACTTGGAGGCAGGGCTCAGGTCTGGGATGGAGGCAGTAGAGCTAATGGGAATTGCATGGGGATGAAGGCAGTGTTCTCTGCAAGGTGAAGCAGAGGGGATTTATTGATTAGGGTTCTGAGCACTGTTGCTTGACAAAGTGTAAGGTGCCCAGAAGGCATTACTGTACTAGTCCATCCAAACCCCCTTCCTCCAGTTTTTCTCACTTTTCTGTTAATGCCCTTGGATGGACTACATAAAGGTGATCCATGAGAATATAGGCTCTGTTGCAATGAGACTCACAAATAGCTACTCACAGCTGGTATGGGGATGCATGGCTGTGAAAAGAAAATGCTAAGAATTAGGGCTGCTTGTTCTACAAGATTCCTCCTCACCTTGGAAAACCCTTGTCTCCTCCCACATGGGGAGGGCAGGCACCTGTCCTAGCATTGTTAATGATACACCAGAGAGATGTTTTGAGCACAGGTAGCTTCATATTTCTACCTCATATGTCCCAGCTTATAAAATGGAGTTTAGATTTCCTATCTTTGCTCCTCTGTAGAGGATTACATTGCTTCATTTTTCCTGGTCACAGAATGTATTCCAGGCAAATCATGTCCTGATTCAGGAATTCAAGTACTTTAAACACTTTCTGGCACAGATGCTGGGTTTTTGACAGCTCCATCATGCCATTCCCAGAGTGAGGATTTCTACAGCGATGTTCCGGGGGCGGAGGTTGAAAGAAGTTTAGGATATCACAGAACTAATTAAATGCAAACTAGGCTGCCTGCAGAAAGCTGTGCATGCTGGTTGCTATGTTTCTGGCAGGAACAGACTGGGAGAAGGGGGGCTGAGGAGGTGCTGTTTGTTTTTTCTGTTTAAAATGAAGATGCCGACAAAGTTCTGGTTACTCACCAGCATTTGTAAGGTAAATGAAACATGACTTCTTGCAGCCATAGAAATAAGAAAAGTAAGAAGAGAAGATGGAGTTAGAATGGATGAATGTATGGATAGATTAAAGAGAAAAGGGGAGTAGGGGGCTGTTTCTGTTTGTTCTCATACGTTCCTATCTCTGCATTGATATCTGCTTTGCCTTCTAGATCATCCCCAAGTAATACTGAGGTTTTGTGCTCTCCTTTCAAAAGAGTTCATTGTAAATTACCTTGAAATAGAAACCTTCAGAGCACTTAAAGCTTGACAGAAACAGGCACTGTGCATATGACTCCCCAAAAGCAGTGGAGAAATTCACAAGGGCCAGCAGGACTTGGTTTCTTTTTTGATGGGAGAACTAAAAGAACTAAATGAACATGCAAACACATATGCATCCAGACTCTGTCCTGATTTCATTAGTCTTCTGCGGGTAATCAGAGGACACGTTAAGCACAGCTTTCAGATGCTTCACCTGAGCATCACGGGGGGATAATTAAGGACTTGCCTGAGAGAGCAAAGAAAGAGGCAGAAGAAGGTATGAAGGACTTTGAGAACGGAGTGAATAAGCTAATTGGGATCACTTCAAGAGTGAGGTTGGCTTTGAAAAACACCCACTGAAGGTATTCAACTTGCTAGAATGAATGCATTACTCAAACACCCATGTGGAAATCAATATTAAACTACCTTAGGGCTGCTTTCATGTAAACCCCTAGGAAAATGAGAACAGATTAGATCAAAGAATGGGGCGTCAGTGATGCCATGACATGCTTTGGACTTCATCCTGGATCTTGACACAGCCTGGATGGTGGCAGAGGCCAGAGGGAACAACAACCCTCAGAGGCAGCACAGGACAGAGGAGTTACAGGCACCTCTCAGTCAAGTATTACACTCAGAAAATCCAGTCGAACACAGGACAAGTCAGAGCTGTACCAGATGGTTTGAGATCGATGGGAGCGGCAGCTATAAATGTGGGGAACAGGGTGCCAGGTGTACTGAATAAGGATGGCCTGGATGATTTAGAGACAATGTGCCACCTGTCACAAGCAAGGGTTGTCCAGCCAGCTGGCAACCTCTACCGTGACATCCCAATGCACATGTGTTAGAAGGTGAGCACTTTATGCTGGTGGTGAGGCAGGATGGTGTGCCAGCAGGCAGTGCTGTCTGAAAGCTGGTCCAAGTGCAGGCAGGGTGTGCTGGCACACAGCAGCTGACCTCACAGCGCTGAGGAGGTGAGAGCATTTGACACAAGGCAAGGGCAGGTTGACGGTACAGGACTTTACTCAGGAAGAGAGTTTTTCTGCCTTCCCTCGCTCCTTTTGCCACATAGCTGGCACTGCCTTAGTTCCCATAACACATTCACAGGTCCTTGCTTCCCCTTGCATCCCTGACTGCAGCCCTTTGCTGACAATGTGAGCAGTGGCAGTGGCCCAGCAGGGAATTGGGAGCCCAGAAGATGGAGAGAATAGGGTGGTTTAAACTCATGGTTGGCATGTCCAAATGGTCGAGGGCATTGACACAGCTGAAAAGGGCTTCTGGACATGCGGAGAAAGTTTTACATTGGCACAAGACATTACAGAAAAAGGGAGCATTTCAGAAGAGGACAACGTCTCCTGCCTTCCCCAAAGTCTCTAGCAGAGGAGGAAGGTAGTAAACACTCTGTTGCTCCCCACCTGGCAAAGGCTGCACCCATTGCACAGCCTGAAGTCAGCTTCTTCCTGCTGGAAGCCTCTTCCCCTTAATGATAGTGCACTGCTCTAAGGAACGACAATTTCTGTGACAGCACAAAATAAATGGGGAGCACTCTCAATCTGAAGTTTGTATTGAATTAAATATTACAGCATTGATTGGGTTATTCATTTAGCATCTCACTCAATAAACATCTCTTGCAGTGCATGTTTCTCCATTTATCTTACCTTGTCGTGGAACCTGTGCTTACCCACCACTCTTGGCACTGCTGCCTGGCTGAGGAGGGGAGGAGGGAGGATGCACGGCCCAGGAAAGCTTAGTTCAGCATTTCTTCCAAAGAGCGAGAGCTCAAGAGCTCTGCTTGGGAGTCACAAAACAGACCCAAGCTCTGGTCTGTGGAGGAGAGGTGCTCGCTTCTCTCAGAGCTGGATGAAGTCAGCACAGGTTTCCAGGGTCTCTGCTGAGCTGTGACTCAAGCTCAAAACTCAGGACAACTGAGACACGGGGAAAGCAAATAACAAGGAAAGCCAGCGGAGGGCTGAAGCCTTATCTATAACCTGTGCACATGTTTCTCTAGGGCCTCTTATTTTAATGCCCCACGTAACTCATTTTTGTGGCTAGAAGAGTGCAAAGCCTAGACTGATCCTGTTACTTAATCAGCAATATTACAAGAGGACCAGAGCTATTTTAAACTTAGCCCCTTAGAAAACACTTGCAAAGCTAGAAAGCCCCATAAAAATGTCAAGGCAAATGCAAACACTCAGTGATTTGGGTATAGGCAGTGAATCCTAGGCACAGAATGGACATAGCCTGTAAAATGCTTGGCAGGCTTTTGGGTTCCATAAGTAATCCAGGAGCCATTCTGGGAGATGGAATGCAATTACTAGGACTAGTTGATACCAATTTATTTAGTGAATTTGCTCTATTCTGCTCAAGATCTGATCGCGGCTGCCCAAATTTGTTTGTTGTTTGTATTTGTTCATTGAATTATTTGTGCAGGTAAATTATAGCCTATTAATCATGTTTATTATGACAGTGCCTAGGGATTGACCGAGAATGCACCCCCTCTGCCTGTTTTCTGGGTAGTGTGCAAAGACAGAATAATAGGCAATCCCTGGCCTCATTTATGTTTGAATTGAGTGCTTTGATTATTTGCTATTTGTCAGTTGTTGGCCATTTAAGTTGTTTAGCATTCTTTATTTTCCTTAAACCTGGTAACATAAGCTCTTCAAGTAAGAATTAAATGTTACAAACAAATAACTGGAGCTTTGGTTTTCTTGGAAGGTAGGTGGTGGCTTGGGAGAGTGGGGTGAGAAAATTTACCAAGAAGAGAGAAAGAACAGTTGGACCCTAATTTTTCCAGGTAGCTGCTTGTGGGAGAGCTGTATGCAGTAATGGCCTTGTGTTCCTTTTTCTCCCGTCATGCTCTTTTGTTGCATCTAACTGTGTCAGAATAATCCAGTATGTTGCAGCTTAAGATGGATTCCTATTTGGTTATTTAAACAAAGAGACTCAAACTAGCGTCTAGTCCTCAGCTCAGCTCTCCTCCTTTCAGCTATGACATCCTGCTCTCCAGTCATTGATGTGACTTCTTGGTAGTACAGATCTTCTGGGACACTCTGCTGCAACAACTGTATGCATCTGAAGGTGTGCCCTTCCCAGCAATAAGACATGTTCCTACAGCATCTGAAGGTCTCATGAAGCCAATCCTCTGCCTGTTGCTCTCCATGCTTCCACAACAGGTTGCAACTGAGTCTTCTCCTGAAGTCTGCTTTCTGAAGTGACCCATCAACTTTCCATCACTTTACACCCTTTGCCTTCTCTGTTACCCACTCCTCTTTCGTATTTTCTTCCTTTTCTATGCCTATTCTATTTACTTCACAGCAGCTTTTAAATATGGAAGTACAAATCTGTGCTTGAACTTGATTAAATATTCTTCTTTTTCCTTTTTTTTTTTTTTTTCCAGTGGGAAATTTAATTTCATTTTATCTTGGTCAGATGAAAACTCTTGAACTGAAATTCTCCTGAATGTCAAAGGAGACCAAAATGGTTAAACCAAACTCATGTCTAGGGAGCTTCTGTTCACCACAGCTTTTCACATAAAGCTGACCTCAAACAAGATTTTCTGCCAATGAAGGATAAAAACGAAAAACTTTTCCACTTAAAATTTTAAGCTGGATCTCCACTTTTCACCTACAACACCACACTTCAAATATTTTCCTCAACCTTGTTGAGTTAGAACTTAATATGGTGCTACAGCTCGATTAGTTAGAGTGTAGTGCTAGTAAAGCCAAGGGTGGAGGTTTGATCCCTGTATGGGTCATTCACTTAAGAGTTGGACTTTATGATCCTTGTGGGTCCCTTCCAGCTCAGAATATTCTCTGTGTGTGTAGTAGTGGCAAGTGCAGTTCTTCAGTTCTTCATCTTATGACTCATTTCTAAACAAGACCCTCTCCCAGAGGAGAATGAGGTAATGTTCAAACCCAACATGGCCCTGCAGCAGCTTCCAAGGCATAACGCTGCTTCTTAGACTTAATTTCTCTCTTAAATTTTAGTTAGTGAAAATCCCAGGGTTCAGTTCAAGGAAAACAAACAGTCTCAATGGGTGTTTTTTAATCCAGACATTATTAAGATCTTTGACAATCTCTTGTATTCAACACCAGAATTCTGCTGAGTATAAAGGTCAGATCCTTAAAGCTTGTATTGTCCTTAGGTTTTATTCTTCTCTTCCTCTCTTTTTCTCTGACAAAAAACTGACCACAGTGAAGCATTCTTTGACAGTTTGTGCTCATGTTCATTATTTATCTCCCCTCCCATGCCTTTCAACACCCCAGTTTCTTTTCCAGATAAACAGTGATCTTCAGGGAAAGCAGAGAATTGGAGCTGAGAGGGAGGATTAGTCCCAGAGGACACCATGATCAGCTGAGTTCTCAGTTTGAAGTTCTGGGCTGCATTCCCTGGTGGACTTGAAATAACTGTAGGTATGGAAGCTTGACTATAATGCATTGTGGTTTAAATCCTTTTGTGTTCACAAACCTGGAGTCGCCGTAGCTACATGACACAATGAAATGTGCACATTGAAATGAGTAAGTGCTCTTTGTCTGGACAGGGAATAGAAGCATTTCAAATTATCCCTTTGAAGAATAGTTCTTCCTGGTGCTTATTTGATTTTGTTATATATATACAAAGTATTCAAGCTAAATGTCTTTGCTAGCTCAATTACTACAGTTTACTTACCAAGGCTCTGTTAAATGCTTTCAAGCACAAGTCCCTTCTGTACTATTAAAGACACTTTCCATTTCTGTGATACTGTATTAAGCTTCACACTTCCACTCCCTAGTGGACTTTGGTTTGTAACTGGATCCTAATACATCCTATTATACAAACCAAAGTGATCAGGCAGAGCTGTGCTGCAGAAGAACTTTTAGAATCCACTCTTCTAAATTTCTTGAAACAGTCAATTTGGTGCCACTCCTCATTTCCCAAATTTTCCCCAAAGTCAGGCATAAGCCTGGTTATTTCACCTGACACCAGATTTTTCACTTGTTCACTGCATCATGGTTAACATGGTGGCTGGGATGAGGAGGAACAGAGCACAGGCTTCTCTAAGGATATTCTGACCCAGTTACTATGCAAGCTTTTGGTCCTGTGCTCTCTGGTAGTACCACAAGCAGTCAAGTGGACAACCAGCTGTAGTTGTGAGGGAATATTGACAGTAGAAAAAAAAGGGAATTCCAGATTCTTCTGAGTCTGTGACAGAGCCCTCCAATAACATCTGTGGCCAGTCTTCCCCTGTGTGAAGAATGAAGCTATATCCCTTGGTGCCCAAACTCTATTGTAGTTTCCCTGTGCCTCAGGGGGCAACTCTTTCATCCACTCATGACTCAGAGTGTTAGCTGTTTGCAAACACAGTCGCCCACGTGATTGCTCACAATCATCCCAAAGGCAAACCCACATGTCCCACTAATGCTTCATGTTCTAGGTAAAAAAACCTAACAAAAAACCCCCCAAAAAACCCCAGAAAACCAGATGGAAATTTTTGCAGGTAAAGTCACTATACACTGTACCGTGTCTCATAAAAGCCATTGATGAGAACTGGGCTGCAAAATGACTGTAATGACTAACCACAGCGGAGGGAAAAAAATAGACATAGTACAGGTAAATTGCTTAGTCTGTGCTTCCTAAAATCAGGTTTTCCTGTGTGGGGGTCCTCCATGTTTTCTACAGTGTGGGCCACCTCCTCCTTGAGAAGCTGCCTTACAAATGCCTCCTCTTCCATTCGGAACCACGGGGGAAGTGTTTCTTCTCATCAGCAATGTAATAATACCCCTGTGACAGCTCCAGTGATCATATGCTGAGGGTATTTTGTGTATTGTTAATGTCTTTAAAAGTGATTTAGCAGCTGGAAACAAGGAAGAGAAGCTGGAACCACAAGACCATCAGATCTGCATTGCCTGTGTTTAACATCTGTGAGCTCAGGAAAGAAGGGAAGAGAGATTTTCACTGCTAAATTCTGCCACAAGACAAATGAGGGGCTGTGTTGGATGAAGTTTCTCTTTTCCACATGCAACTGAATACTGCCTGCTTGTGCAGAGGTATCCCAATGGCACAAAACAAACAAACAAACAAACAAATAAATAAACTAAACTACATAATATCTACCTGGAAAGACAAATATGTCCTGTTTGTAGGGCAGACTAGATGCATTTGCCATGTAAGTTCCTCTGAAACACTCCACAAGGCAAAGAGTCTCTTAACTGAAGAAAAACTATAGACTACACCTTAGACAATAAAAGGCAGATCATGGTCTCCTTTTCAGGGAGGTCCAGGAACAAAAAAGAAATCTTCCCCAAAAAATCTGGGCAAAAAGTCCAGTTTGACCAGAAAATCATCCATTCTGTCAGCAAACAAGCAGAAATGTTAACTCCTTAATGTGGAACTTGGGCCACTTTAATAATTTCCTCTGTTGTCTATGTCATCATATAAAACTGTGATAATCCCATAGCTGGAGAATGTTTTGAGGGAGCCTCCAGTTAAAATTGCTGGTAGCGGTCCCCTGATCTCTGAGATCCTCCTATCTGCACTACATGTGCCCCACCACAGCATTATTCAGATGCCTTCAGGAGAGAGGAACATCTGCCCCCTTGCTTTGATGCAGCACTCTGTAAACTGCAGCCCTCAGCTGCCAACAGTCAAACACACAACACACTGTACAGGATGGCCGGGAAGCCTGCAGCATGGTTCCAACAGTGGGCTGAACCAGCATTTGGGATCTACGTACTTGAATGGCAAAAATGCCAGTCACACAGTGGCAAGCTGCTGATACAGTGCAAATCCACACTGATAATCAGGCCACGTTGATGGGGAAAATGTTTCTGCAGGCTTTGCACTGGAACGGAGATTGCCTACGCATGTCCGTTTAATATTAAACCAGATCATCTGGTGTCCTGTTTTCTCATAGCTGCCATGAGGCAGGCACGCAGCCCTTACTGCCTACCCAAGAGATGTGCCTCCATGCGCCAGTGCCTAGTTCAGATCACATTTACTGAAAGGATTCATGTGCACAACTCGAAACACTGCAACATTATCCCTGCTCTCTACTGTCAACATGCTGGAAGACCTAAATCTGAGGGGCAGGGAAGCACCTTTTATTTTTACTGGTACAGCAGCGTGAAGCCATTTGTGATGGTGGGAAATCTCTGCCTTACGTTTGCTGAGGCTTTATGGCATTGCATTTGTAGAATAAGCCCACACAGGTGGGTACTAATCTGTAGTAGATATACTGGTATAAATTAACCAGGCAGAGGGAAATCTCACTTATTCATGCTTCCTTCAAATTACACTTCCACTTTTCAACCCTAGTCTTCCTGTTGGCTATTTGATATGCCCAGAGTTCTTGGTTTTTCCAATCCATTGTCAATCATGAACACTAACAGAAAGGCACAAATTCATCTCCAAACAGAGGTTTTACTCCCCACAGTGGGAAGGCAGGTGACAGTGAAAATGAGCTGGATTCCTGTGCAAGTGATGAGCAAGGCAGGGAGGCAGCAGGTCCTCATGAGTCCCATGCCCAAGCCCTTCCCTCCCATCTTGAGGACCATCAGTAAGGAGGCAGTTTAGCCAATACATATTTTCCTCTTTAGTACATAATGGTAACCTGTATAAAAGGTTTGAATTACAAAGCAGGCTCACCTAGCACATTCTCTGAGCAATGACTGCCATTTGTGTCAAGAAAATAAAGAAGGAGAGAGTGGGCTGGCGGACATGGGCAGGAGTGACTGAAAGTAAGGCAGAGCATCGATTGAGGCAGCAAGCTGGAAGGGAGAGGCTTATCCTGCTGAAACAAAATTAAGAAAAGCCACAACGACAAAGGAAATTTGATTAAAAAAAAGAAAAAAAACCCTAGATTGTTATTATTGGAAACTCGAGTGCTTTGTTCCAGCAACAAAGCAATATTGTTCACAAAAGCCTAATAACTATTGCTTCTCTTCCCCTGTCCTACGGCTTCTTGCCTGCCTTGTCATTCCCCACAGCCAGCTGGTTAACCAGTGCAGTGGAGGTGTGGGGGGCATGGGAGTGGGCTGTGGGGTGGGAGAGCAGTGGGGCTGAGGCAGTGAGCATCCCTCCATAACTCTACAAGGACCATATTCTTCCACTCCTGCCACCTCTCCTGTTGTATCTCTCACTCAGCACCTTTGTCTTTCTCTTTCCTGCTCCTCTGGTGCCCTCTTTGTCCCTCTCTCCATCTTTCCCTCCCTTCTTCCCTCTCTTCTCCTGCCTCACCCTATTTATCTCTTTCTTTGCCCCCTCTGCCTCCTCTCCCTTTTCCTCTTCCCTGTCGCTCAGCTGCACCTCTCCTTTCCCCTCTTCCCTCTCCCCCTCTCTTTCCCTGGCTGTGCTGGGTTACTAATGTGCAGTAATGGTATGGCTGGAAAGTCATTTGCACTCCCCTTCTCTTTATTTTTTTTCCTGCAGTATTATTAAAACTGTTCCATCACTGGCTGTAATGGGAGCGTCTGTATTTTCTCCCTCTCCTGTATCCCTGACATGACATAATGCCTGCCCTCACCAAGACGCTATAACACCAAGGTAATTGAAACATAACTCACCGTAAATTACAGGCCGTTGTTCCAGGCAGGGACCCGGCCATGCTTCCTGGAGCTCATTCCAACTGGAAGCTAAACATTACTCGAAAAGGGATGCTTAAGCAAAACAAAGCCATTTAAAGAGCAACACAAACATGGAGTGGGAGGGGAGCGCAGGACCTGGGCTCTCCCGGGTAGGGGCGATCCCACCTGCGTGGCAGTCAGTGGGACCGCATGGTCAGCGGGCACTTGAGGTGACTTCTCTGTGGTCTGTGCATACCATGCCAGGGGGACAAGAACTGAGGTGTCCTTGCAGAAGCAAGGGTCAGCATCAAATAAGAGTCTCTGTTAGCAGAGAGGTTGAGGACAGAGCAGGACTTGCAAATGACTTCTTAGCTAAAAAGTGCATCAGTCAGGTCAGAGGTGCAAGACTTTGACAGGATGCCTGCAGAATCGATGCACTCTAGCGCCTATCACAAATGCAGTAACCTGTGGCTACCCCTATCCCTATGGGACCTGAGTTCCTCTTCTTGACAGAGATAAAGCTGCAACCTCCAAAATGCCCAAATCACTGTGGGCTGCAGGATCCTAATTGCTGCAGAGAACATCCCTCCCTCCCTGTTCATAAACCTAGCAACAGATACCTGTATTCAGAACTGAGTTATCTCCTGACCCTCGAGACTTGAAAGACCTTGGGCTCTTGGAACGTCATGGTTTTAGACCCAGATGTCCAAGTCATTTCCTGAATAATCTCAGGTAAGTCACTTCACTTTCCTCCATGCCTCAGTTTCCCATTCAGCAACAGAGGGGACTATCTTCCTTTGTCAAGCAGCCAGTGACTCTGTGACAGAACAAGGGGGAATGGCTTTACACTGAAAGACAGTAGATTTAGATTGGATATTAGGAAGCAATTCTTGACTGTGAGGGTGGGGAGGCTCTGCAACAGGTTGTCCAGGGAAACTGTGGATGCTCCATCCCTGGAAGTGTTCAAGGCCAGGTTGGATGGGGTTTTGAGCAACCTGGTCCAGTGGAAAGTGTTCCTGCCCATGGCAATGAGAGTGGAAGTAATCGATCTTTAAGGCCTCTTCCAACCCAAACCATTCTATGGTTCTATGTTCCAGTGATGTACCAAAAGTGTATGACAGTGAGGGAAGGGTGATCACCCCACTGCTGATGTCAGGAGTGTGAGCTGCTAGGAAACATCATTTTGCAGTCAGAAGACATACCTGAAAATCACAAACCCTGGGTTTTGGTTTTGGCTCTTGTTTTGCCTGGTTCTGCGCCCATCAGCAAGTCCCTCTGGCACCCTGTGAATCAGCTGTCCCTGCTCCTCTGCCCCCCCACCCAAACCCCACAGTACCAACCAGAGAACTGTCTGTGTTTGGGTGTGTTCTGTCATCTCTTGAATTGTGGAAAATTTTGAACAAAACCCAGAAAACCCAGAATGTGCAGTGATCTTTCTGTAGCAATGGAAGTGAGTATTTGGAAACTTTGAAAAGGTCAGGATTAGACAGAACAACCTATCTCTCACAGCCGCAAATTGGGGTCTGCCCAAGGCCTTTCCACTTATTGTCAGTGGACACTGTGGCCCAAATTTGTGCCATGGTGTCATGTGGCTGGTGTCATAGGAGTAACAGAGTCTTGTGAGAAACAGCCCTCAGTGCAGTACTTCACAAATACAAAGGACTCTATTTTAGGGAATTAGATTTACTATTTGTCCAGGATAAAATGGCAAAAAACTCAGGGAACTATGACCCTGTGATTGCTCCCGTTTTCCCTGGAGACCTTCAGAGTCAAAACTATTACAGTCAGCAACCTAGCTACTGCTGTACAGTGCCCTGGAAAAGGCCATGGACCCCCTTTAAGAGCCAGCTTTCTGGCAGTCAAAGACCCCCTCAGTGTGATGTTGTGTGGTGAGTGGGTGGGTCCACCAGGGCTGTATGTTTTGTATGGTGCCTGGGTTTGCAAGCCATGACTTCAGAGCCACAGGTGACCAGTGAGACAGCTGCAGCAATGAAGCCTTGGCAGAGGCTGCTTTGCAGTGTTAAGTGATGCATGTCTGAAGCACTTCTAGTAACAGAGAGTGGACTTGCTTCTGAGGTCACAGGGCTGCTCCATGGGTGACCCTTGCTCCTGCTCAACCACGTCTGCACTTCTGGTCTTCACCTATATGGGAGCAGGAGAACCCAAGGAGTAGGGCAGAAAAACAAAATATTGTGTGGAGAGTCCTGCAAGAGGCCACAACCTCTGTTTTCTGGCATGCCATGAGTTACCACCTGAAGCAGATCGATGTAACATCCCATGCCATCTGCTTGGGCAATTGCAGCAGCAGCAGTGTAGAGGTGTCACAGGTGTGTGGTCTCCCACTCTTTGCTTTTCCTGGAGCCTGGTTGGAGCTGATTGCTTTCTCTTAGGCTTGCCACATGCCTCTTGAAAGTGTTTCCATCAACCCTCTTACCGTAGCTAAGGTTTCAGCAATCTCACCCCTCCTCTCTTTGACATTATTGGTTTATCTTTGTCCACTGGCAAAGTTCCCGAGCAATTCAACAATAACAGTTGTTTCCCTGTGGCTGAAAAAGTCATCTCTAGCACTGGCTGTTATTGATCATCTTACAGGAACTGGACATTTTGTTTTCCTTTCCCATTTTTTAAAATACATATTTTGAGTTTCAGTCAATTTAAGTGCTCATGAAAGTGAAAGACGGATGGTGTTGACTGGAGCTAAACTTAGCTTTATATGGCTTCTCCTATGCACACATCTCTACTAATGCACCACATTACCAACTTGCATTAACTTCTGGCCCTCCCAGCCTGGGGCTTCCCACATCAGCTCTTCCAGTTCCCCCTCCCGCCTTGCAGCCTGTCTGGTTCTTCCAGTTCAGGGCTTCCCACATCAGTCTCTCACTGCTCTCCTGTGTAGCCTTGATCTGCCAGGTCTTGGTTAGATGGAGATATGGGGCTGGACTAGCTGTTGTTCTCCCCCTGATGTTGGTAAGAGATGCTGTCAGACTTGCAAGAGCATGGTGAGAGCAGGGGCAATTCACTGTCCAGTTGGTCTTTCTCTTAAGTGGTCGTTCAGAGCTTTCCAGCCCTTTTTGCCTGCAGCCCAGGTGCTCTGTGGGGACAAATAAAAGAGCACACCCTGGAATCCCACTTTGCTCTCAGGCTGAGGTGTGTTCTGTCCAGACAAACCTGACAGAACTGGCATGGGACAATGGAGCTAGGTAGGACAGGTAAGGGGGATATGATTTTCCCACTGTGCTCTTCTTCCAATAGCTCCAAACTTACACCAAACTCAGACTGAGCCCTTACTCGTCTCATGACCTTGTCTCCTGCTTTCTCAGCTTATGCAGGTCTGTTGCCCTCTGACGGTAGCCAGTGTGAAACACATGGTGTCTAAGATGCCTCCTGTCCTTTTGCCCCATCAT
This sequence comes from Grallaria varia, assembly GCA_013396735.1. NCBI lineage: Eukaryota > Metazoa > Chordata > Aves > Passeriformes > Formicariidae > Grallaria > Grallaria varia. Next base: position 642,116 of record VWZG01008667.1, read on the forward strand.
GGGGATAAATGGCCATCTAGCTACAAGCTCTCCAAGCAAAAGGAGTGACAGAGTCAAATGACCCACTTCTTGAGAAGCCTTGGTAGTTCAGCAACCTCTATTTCTATCAACCCTCTAGAAAAGAGGTGCTTGCTGCCCCAGAAAAGTACTAAAGTGTAACTGGCATTTTAAATCACCAGTTCTAAATAAAATACCAAGAAATCATAACATGTCATTTCATTTTCAGGATATTGTTCCTTTTTTTTAAAAAATGAAAATTAAAAAGTTCTAACATCCATTTTAGTCTGCTTGGTGTGGGGGGAAAGTAGGCAGGTGAGGCTAAAACAAAAATTGAGTTTTTTATTTTGAAGTATTGATTCAAAATAGAGAGGAGGAATTAATTTTGAATCAATTCAGAATTTCTGGTAAGAACATACCCATTATTCCCTTGTCTTTTTTCTCCTTTCCTCTCCCCTCCTACTGTAGTCTATCAGGTAAATTAGGTAAGAAAAAAATAACATCAAGCAAGGATACACATCAGTGATGCCAGGGTTTTCATTAAAATGTTTTAAGTTGGGACAATGGCTCTATTAATCTTCCACCCTCTGTGGAAGGCACGCACACCTCTCCTGTAGTGAGCCTGAGAACAGAATGGCTGTTGCCTCAGCAAACCAACAGAGATTCTAGATTTTTAGTTCACAGAAAGGTCTCCCTTTGGTAGTTGCACAAACAGATGGAAGAGTGAAGTACTACTGGTACTACCATGCCCTCTCTCTGCTCTGCAGGGATCTTTGCCACCTGTATCTCACCTGATGGCTCAGGAGGGACTGAGCTTCCAACTATGAGTTCCCATGGGGTCACCGTCCTCTGGAAGATCTACCCTAGGATACCGGAGCCAAGCCACCTAGTGTTTAGTTGGTTTGCCTTCCTGAACTTGTTTTCAGCCTGGATCCTGTTTGTCCTGGATGCCTAAGTACAGCTCTGGGCTGCTTAATTAATTGGAAGTGGCTAAAGCCATGGAAGGCAGCTCTGCAGGTGGAGGGGGCGTTGTTGGGTGCAATTTGCAGAGGCTGTTGAAAATCTCTTGCCTAGTTTAACAGTCATTCACTATTAGGGTGAGATCTTGTCTGGGTACCTGTGAGAGATTTCTGAGAAGTCTCAAGGGACTGTGGAAGTGATGGCAATTATCTTCATCTGTGCTGTGTTTTATTAAATAATGGTGAGGACTGTGAGAGCTGGAAATGAGGAGAGGAGGTAAGGCTGAGTGAGAGGACATGGGAACAAGGTGTTGTTGGAAAATGAAGGGGTAAGGAGCATGCTCACATGGCTAGGTATATATCAGAGTGACTGATTATAAGGAATGGAGAGGGAAGAATAATGAACGTGTTGACTTAGTCTGTAACAGACAGAGGGTAATGATCAGGGAGGTAAAAGATACAATGGAAAAATATGTGTGTGCATGTGCATGGGAACAACAGAAGAGGGGAGAAGGGGACAAGTGTAATGCCAAGTCCTTGGTAATTTACTCTGCCAGAAGGAGGGAAGGGGCTAGAGCTGACAAGAATGCACATGTGCTGGTGAGGCATTTCCCAGCCCTGGAGTCCAGGAAGGCAGTGGCATTTAGGTTTATGCTGATGACACATCTTTCCACTTGGGCAAATGGACGGATTCCCTCTCTAAATCACTCCAACGTGATTTTAATAGCAGGCAGTGGTGGCTTTTGGATAATAAATGGGTACTAAACCCTAAAGAGACACAGGCTGTGTCATACAGAACAGATGGTAAATTAAAAAGAATGGAAGTCCGTGACTTTGCTTTGCTCTGCTCCAAGCTGGGGAGCTCTCACTCTTGTTATACTAAGTATTTAGTATTTACACTGCAAGGTTGCTTCTTCTCTTACCCTGACTTAGAAGATTGCAATTATGTGTAATAACAGTGGGATCACACTGATTAGAGAGGTGGCAGGAATGGCAAGGCTGGGTGATGGTGATGATAATCATCATTCTTATTAGCGATCATCAATAATTAATAATTGCATTGTTTATCCTTCAGCAGCAGCAGAAAAGACACCCAGACATGCCAAAAGGTTTAAAAATCAGCTTGCTTTGTTTTGTTTACTGACAGAGAAAGTCCTCCTTTGCATTTGCTTTTTACTTGGCGTTGCCAGGGCCCTAGGTCCCTGTTCACCTTCCAGGGGATATTTAAGCCAGTGCTTAGTGCCCTTTGGCTTCACCGGGATGAATGCATGTGTTAAGGGCTAAGCACATACTGAAACACAGTGCAGAGCAGTGACTGAAGGGAGCTTGCCTTTGGGGTGATGAGAGCACTGGGGCCAGAAAATGTATTAATGAGCAGCAACAGACCACAAGTGAAGCTGCACTAGAAACCCTCTCTGGGAATGCCATAGCGTGTGATGTGGTCCTTTGAAGACAATCAGGTGATTCAGACAGAGGTGTTCCTGCCACCTCTCCTGCTTTCTCCCTGCTCCAAGAGCAAAGCTGACCTCTCAGGAGTGCCCAGCTGAAGTGCTGCAGGAGGCAGCTTGGGAGGGTCATCAGAGACCCCTGCAGATGGGACATGCAACCTGGTGGGAGCCAGACCCTCTGGAGGGGGACAGCAAACAAGCTATTTGGCTTGCTCTAGCTTTGACAGTATTACTGCAGAGAACGTAAAGTGATTGTCACAGTGTCAGTGAGAACAAGTGCATATTCATAAGTTAAATGTGTATCATGGTACCTTTTGGGCTATTTTACATCTGTGTGAACTGGGATAACTGGGATTGTGTGATAAAATATAGCAAGAAATCCCAGTAAGAAAACATGGAAGTCCATGACCACAAAAAAAATCATTGCTTTAAACACAAAAGCAGACAGTTAAGGCAACACTGTTATTGCTTCTCTGCCTGATATACATGAGAGGGAGCAAATCCTAGAAGCAACTGAAGCCATAAAGGCAATCACTTACCAAGGCCATAAGATATTGATCTTCCCCCAACTGAGCCCTGTCTGGCTGGTACATTGGAAGATGTTCATTCCTTTTAAATAGGTATGCGATGAAGAAAGCATGAAGACAGCACTATTAACCTAGAATGTTGCTTGGGAGGTCTAAGAAAAAAAAAAAATCCTTCATCTTCTGAGACCTCAGTTCTGTTATAGCATTTCTGGAAAGGAGCTTTAAAGAGAAGTACTCCTAGTTCTGCTGAGCTCTTAGAGGGGAAGGAAAAGGAAGAAGATGAGTGCATTTATGTTTTGATTGCGGTTCCACATAAGCTCCAACTTTACTATTGTGCAGGCTCCTAATCCTCACTAATTTAGGGCAGTAGTCTCAAATTTGCCCACCCAATGGCAGATAAATAACCCCCCATACAGTAAAACTATCAGTGAAGCCTATGAATACTAGGAGGAGGAATGGCAAAAAAAAGAATAACTTAGGTTGAATATCTTTTTTTTAAGGAAGTATTTTAATTCCCATCCCACTCAATATATCACTTTATTTAAACTTTGGTACCTGCAAACTGTATATGTTTGTAAAATAAAATAATCTTCATAAAGAAAAATTGACTTTAATAATTTAAGAGAAAAATTCCCAATAGTTGAAGGAATCCCTGAAGCTTAAAACAAGTTATTATTTTCTATTACTAATGATGAAGATTATAGCCACTGGTAGAGGGTAACTAAGAAGAGACCTTCAGTGTATGCAGCACCATGCAAATGTGGAGAGTAGAGGTTCCCTTACCCTGTAAGCTTGTGATCCAAACAGACAAGGCATTCAGAGTGTGAAATGGATCAATCACACACACTAAACTGAAGTGGGAGATCCAGGAACACTTGCAGGAAGCTGAGTATCCAACTAACCTGCTAACAGAACAGTATAGTGTTATAGGATGACTGTTGACATTGGAATATAATTATATGTTTGTTTATTATGTCACAACCATCAAGATAAAAAGACCAGGTTTTTAAACAGCAAAAAGTCCAGTGAGTGGAGAAGAAAGTATGGCAACAAACAGAAAAAAACAAACAAACNAAGCTGAGTATCCAACTAACCTGCTAACAGAACAGTATAGTGTTATAGGATGACTGTTGACATTGGAATATAATTATATGTTTGTTTATTATGTCACTACAACCATCAAGATAAAAAGACCAGGTTTTTAAACAGCAAAAAGTCCAGTGAGTGGAGAAGAAAGTATGGCAACAAACAGAAAAAAACAAACAAACAAACAAACAAACCCAACCAAAAACTAAATACCTTGAACATAAGACTGTTTGGGGGTTTTGTAGGCTATATTGTGAGGAAGTAGAAACTCAGCTACACAAAATTAGTTTGATTTGTTGTTGTTTGATTTGATTTGATAATGTTTTGCAATTGAGATTTACCAGTTTTCATGAAGACAATAAAAGCAAAATGATACTTTCACACCAAGAAACCATTTCAGTAGATTTATTACCAGTAGGAAATGATAGGTTCAACAGTAAAAAGAGATTCAATGAATAGATGAGAGAGCTCCAAAGAAAAGAGAGGACACAAATACAGTTAATTGGAATAAAGAGCAAAACTGGTAAAGAAAAGAAAGTTACAGTCTTCAACCTCAAATTTTCCACAACTCCTTACTAATTTGGTAAGATGTTCCTATCAGCTCTGACTTGTAGGCCTTTAGGAAGGTAAGCTCTGATAATACTGAAGTAGCCAGCAGCTCACATTCGGTGTCACAGAAGGGCAGACTAATACAGATGTCTCAGTGCACACTGAAGTACCTCACCACAGTTTTCAATCCTGTTTGTGTACCTTTAAAAATTGCCTAGTAGTGGTACAGATCCCTTTATCACCAACTTACTTTTGGAGATATTAGAGTGACTTTTCTTTACCTTTTGTATTTCCCTTTGACATAGTCCATAAGCTATTAGCAGAGCTGAATAAGTGGAAAACCACTGCATTAGATAACTGTGCTTGAATAGAGCCTTTCGAGGCTGGTTCTGCACTGGAGTGACAACTTAGAGCTTCAGCTGTGCACACATTGCCCGTGAGGTTACATCCCAGGGTCTGTTTGTACAGACAGACTGCTGTCTTGGTAAAGCAAGATGTTAGTCAAAGCCGCAGAGAGTGTCAGAGTCAGCTGAGAAGGTTAAAAAGGCATGCCTTTAATGGTTAAAAGTAATTTTGGATTGTAACAGCACTTGAGCTTCTCTGAACATGACTAACATATTATCCTGTGGCTGTTAAAAATATATCTGTCCTTTTAGGATTATGACAGAGGTGTACAGATATCTCTGCGAAGAATTTTATTTTTTTTTTTCAAACCTTCAACATTCAGTGTCATTTCAAATTTCAAAAAATAAGTGTGGAAAACAGCCTGATGACAGTTTTGTGTCATCCACCCCTCTATCTCCTTGTGCCTTTTATCCAACAGGAAAATAAAGCATTCTGTTAAGAAAGACTGAAAAAATTACAATATGAGATCGTCATTTCCCCCCCCATCCATTTCTCAACTACCTACACTTATGTTTTGTGTACTGACTGGAATCCTGCCACCTTTTGTTCACTTCATATAGGTCTTTATCCCAAACTGTTCTCTTGTCTCTTGCTGAATGTGTGACTCTGTCAGACAGGATGCAGGTGGAAGGGATGGGAGTGATGGTGGCATGGGACACGAGAAGGAAAAGACCATCACAAGAAGCTGCAGGAGGATGTGGTGGCGGGTGATTCAAAGAGAGGAATGCTCAGCACAGAACTCACTCTCCTGTGGCACAGACCCATCTAAGCCCTTACATGGCCCCATTGATTAGGGATGAGGAAGAGGTAGTGGTCCTGTACTGCAAAGAAATCTTTTGGCATTATTTTGGGGAAAACATGAGATAGAAGTCAATTGAGTGAGGTTTGGATGTTATATGTAAAACTTTTCCTCACAAAACTCTATCTCCTCTCCTCTATGTTTCCTGTAGAGCACTGAACCTCAAACATCAGCCCTATTAAAAAAAGGATGAGTGCCTGTTAGATTAAAAGCAGCCTTGGTTAGTGACAATGGCATTTTCACATAAGCAACAGCAAGTTCAAGGCAACTGCTGTTCACTTTAAAGAGAACTCAGCTTTGCAGTGCTGTTCAGGAGCACAGAAAGCATGCTGCCATATGTGTTTAATTACATTTGTATGGGGTCTTGCTCTTCGAGTCATTTTGCAAAGTCCAGTACTATTGATTTCATGAAAGTTACATAAATCTGACTGCCATTGCTGCTATTAAATTTCACTAGCTGTTTCACTGTGGAACCTTGAGATTCTTTCTCTTCCCGGGTGCTGGGATATAGAGGGACATTTCTGTGATTTTTTTTTTTTTTTTGAGATACATCTCAGCAGGCCGTTTCTAGGCTCGAGTTAGAGAGAAAGGCAAATAGGATACACAAACAGATCTGCTATCAGCATACGCAGAAGAAAGGAACTAATCTCAGCCAAAATAAAGTGGACTTTTGCCATATGAGAGACACAAGAGGTGCTCTGGCTTTCCTGAATTGCATCAGATCTTCCAGATGTATTGAACTGGACAGACAGTTGCCTTGTCCTTTGAACAGAAATCTACTGGATTTCTGCACCGATGACTGCTGTGACTGTCATACAGAGTTGCCACAGATGCAGCTGATGTGTGCAGATTGGTCTACGTACGCAGAGGGGAACGGGTGTGCAATGGATGGGACCTACTGCTTTTGCATCTGCCAGTATTTCATCTACCAGCATGCCTGGTTGTTGGCTACCCTGATGGATTAGAGATGGGGTTCTGCAGGAGGGATGAGAACAGGAGAGTGTGTAGTAGTATCTTGCTTTTTTACTGTCTGGTTTATGAAGATTGGAAACCTGGATGCCTTAAAATACTCAATGTTTCTTTGGTTACACCAGATCCGTTCAGCAGCTGTGACTTAGATGCCGTGTCTTGGACTCCAGTGCCAGCAGCAGTGCACGATGTCCATGTTCATCTGCTGGTGTTCTTGCACATTCAGTGGTCGTGTACTGATTCATAATAAGAGAAATACTGGGGGCCTTTTGCACTCTACTTCTGGTTTGAGGATTTTTTCAATAATCCTGAAGTGCCATCTGAAGATTTTCCTTATAGTCTTGTCAGCTAAAAACGTCCAATTTTTTTTTCATATGCATCTGTTGCAGGCAAAACAGTCTCAGTTCAGGGAATTTTACTGAATTTGATTTATTTCCAATTAACATAAACTTTTATTTACTGATTTGGCTGGTGGAAAACAAAGAAGACTTAAATAATTAAATACCAAAGGAAGTTTCTTTCTTCCCCGTTCCCCAGACTCAGCTTCAGTCCAACACCTCTCTCCCACCAGCCCCATTCCCTCCATTTTCACTGTGTTTTATACCCAGTCCTTGTCAGTACCTTTGGCAGGGAGATGGGCAGTGCAGAAGTAATTTTCTTGCTGTTGCCCCTGGATTTTGCGCTTTTCTTCCCCTGCTTTTTCCTCTCATTAATAACCTTCTCCAGCCTGGGTCAGCCACAGCCTGCTGCCCATTTAGGGGTGTCACTGTTCCATTGTGGGTCCCCCACAGGCACAGTGCCCTCCCAAAGATTAGCCCAGCATGGAGTCTCTCCCATCAAAAGTTGTTCCAAGCGCTGTCTCGTTCCCCATGCTTCCTCTCGTATCTGCTGCTGTATCCCTTCCTCTGTCTCCTTTTGTGCATCCTCACATCTCCTCCCATTTCTCCTCTTTTCTTCTCTCTTGTATCTCCATGTGTCCCATTCAGAGCCCCTTGCCTCAGCAGTACTATCCTCCCTTAGCACTGTTTGTTGGGACACCTCTGACTGGCCATGACCTTGGGGTGTGGGGTGTTGGTGCCACCCTTTATGGAGAGAGACAGGACTAATTGGGACCAGTACAGGGCAGCCCCTGATCCCTCCTGCACTGGGCAGCCTCTGCCCCCTCCACTGCTATAAAACCTGAGAGCGACGTGCCAGAAACTGTTCTTTTACAGCGGTCAAAGAAGAACCACCTGTGCTCAGATGCAGCCAGAGCTTTTGGAGGGGAAAAAAAGCTGACATTACAGAGTGTGAGGCTGAGGGTACACTCCTGACAGTGGCCATGGACTCATACAAGCAGTGCCATGTCTTGGGCAACAGAGGTTGCTGGTTTCTGCACAGGATGCCAGTGAGAGGGAGTCACTGGTAGACTTCTGAGGGATATGCCCCTTCTCTCCTCAAGACACCTTTTTTTCCCGCTATCTATCTGGCCTTCATGCATGTGGGGTTATTGAGAAAGAGGGTCCAGAGGGAATTTCCGCCTTATAAAATGTCTCATCTATTCACTTTTCCAAAAGAAGCCGAAGATGCCTATGTTTTCAGTACTGAAGGTTAAAGGGAAGAATGTTAGATAGGAAGTCGGCATAAGCTCAGGTCTCCTCCCAGCTCTGCCACTGGTGAGCTGGATCCAGCACTTCAAAATGCCTTTTTTTTTTTTTTTTTGTTAATTAGGGACCCCAGACTGTGCCTGTTATGGTGTATTTAGACTGGAAGTTGTACAGAACAGAGTCTGCCTCTCCCCATGTGTGTGAGACACTCGGCACAACAGGGACCTGGTCCCTGCCGAAACCTTGAAACACGACAGTAACACAAATAATAAATAATAATACCATTAGCAAAAGAACATACATATTTATATGAAAATGTACTGATGCAAAGCACCTCTGATTGACAGCAGTGCTCAGCACACTCACGGCGAAGGGATTACATTATATCTGCAGCCATGGCTTTATACACAAAGTGCAGCCCATAAATTATATCAGCAATGATCTCTGACAATGGCACCAGCTTCCTCACTCGTTGCCCTCCCGAGGTGTCACACCAATAGGTCCCCACCAACACTTTGCCCCAGAGCCACCTGTTTGGCGTGATGGGCAAATAGAAGGAAAGTCAGAGCTGGAGCTTTTCTCTTCTAGGCATCTAACTCCACCAGGCAACATCTGGGACTGCCCCACTGCTGTGTTGCCCACATGTGTTCCCAGTGGGAAACAGCTCTTACTTTCCCCTCCTTTCTTTTACCTCTCCTCATCTCCTGTAATCCTGTCCTCAGACTGTGCAGCTACCAGGCAGAGCTCTAGACTCACAGGAAAAGCAGCATGGTGGGAACAGGCATTGTGTGTGGATCTGTTCCCCATCCATTTAAACCCTCTTGGGCTAGCTGGGTTCCCACTGGCTGAAGGCACCTGAGCACTGATGCAGAGGAAGGTTTCAAGAACACACATCAGCATCCAACCATGCTGACAGATTTTCAATGCCAGTGGTAGCATCTCCCTGAGTCATCAGCATGGAGCGCACTTCAAGCAGCTCCGCATAAACACCGCCTTCAGATGGTGTAGAGGAAGTATTTTAACTCACCCACATCCCATAAATGCGATTACAGATCTCTTGATGGCAGCAACAGGACTGTCATCACCCTTGATAAACAGACAGAGTGTCACTTGTTTTTCCCTTATTTCTCCCCCATAGCCACCTTCCATGTAGCATGAGGGTATGTCAGGTAAAATCTGTGCCTTTTCCCTCTCTGGAAAGTCTGTATACATGGTGGAGGAGGCAGTCTGTCTGTGCATCTCCGTGGCTCCTGTTGACTTGTAAGGGAGATTCACATAGGCAGGGGAGTGATCGAGTCCCAGATGCTTGAGAGAAAACGCCAGAGTAATTCTCCACTGCTGTTTCTATGTGCTTCAAAAAGACATTAGAGAAGAGAGAAATGCATAATTGAAAGGTGCTGAATAATTTGGGGAAATGGGGTCACGCCCACCCACCCATTTGTAGAGCTTAGAGATCTGTATAAAGATGCAAATGAATACATCTGTTGTGTCATTAAATGCAACTGCAACAACCTAGATGAAAAGGAACGTGAGGGAGGGAGAAGTGCTGACTGGTAATGGTGCCACAAAGTCGTCTTCTGTGATGAGGGTCTGCCAAGTGCAAAGCCCTAGGCTAGTACTGTGGGTCCCTGCTGGACACCCATTTTTTCTTTCTCACCTCTGCTGCTTCTCATAGTCTCCTGACCTGACATCAGCTGGAGTCCCTTGTGTTCTTCATATGAAAGCTATGGGAGCTGATGGATGTGGAACCAGTGGTTTAATCCCCTCTTTCACTGCCTTGTGGAGCCTGGCTACCTCAGCTGGTGTTTTGTAGGGAGGGGAGAGGACAGGATCAAGGCACCCATGTCCCTGATGGACAGCAGCCTTCTGCTGGTGGAAGCACCTCTGCCTCTGGGAAGGGATGGGATATGAGGTCAAGTGACAATGCATGTGCACAGGCTGCTGTGAGTAATTGAATGTGGGATTGATCCTGACAGCATCTCTGGCCCCACTCACTGCCTGGGCATGAATCAGCTGTGACACCAGTGTCTGAAAAGACACTTTAGAAATATCACAGCCAGGAGGACCTGTTAGTGTGACACCCAGCATCAAACTGGTGCTGGCACTAAGCCACACTGGCTCAGTCAGGAGAGGGAGAAGAAACCTTCCCCATTCCCTCAGCAAAACAGGGAGGACACCCTGAACACTCTGTTTCCCTCCTTGCCATCTTCACCACACATCCCTGACAGAGGGCGGGGTTCCTCCCACCTGTAAGTGCTCCACGCTCCCTCCGTCCTGCTAGTGTTCTCTGGCTGACAAGTGGGGAGAAGATTGCTATTTACTGGAGCCCCACTCCTGCTCCTGCAGGTTGCTGTGCTCCTCTGGGTCAAGGCTTTCTACTGCCCTGGCATTATGGTTTGGCTGCTCCTCCTGAGCACTTCCACAAGACTGCTGCAGTGGGCTTAGGCTCTGAGGCCCTTTCTTCTGGCTTGCTGGGGCTGGAGCTTTTGTCACTAAGTTCAGATCTGATGTCTGATTTCCCTTGACACACTTGCCAGCAGGAAGCTGGCTGGGTCGTTGCATATGCCATGAGATTCCCTGATCTGTTTGTTTATATGTTTTTCCTTTTCAGGGCTATCTAGAAAAATAAAGAAGGACTGCCCCAGCACTGACAAAATGACTTTTATGTACATGTTTTCTCTTTTAGCAGGTGCAGTGAGAAGAGCACAGATCCATAGAAAAACAGGAAAAAAACTACACAGTGATTCATTGCTGCAGTGTAAGCACTGCTTTAGAAATAACTTTGCATTTTTTCAGGACCCTTGTAGGTCCTTCCTGCCTCCTTCCTGCTCACTCTGGGCTTCTGGTGGCTTTGAGGGACACGGCAAGTCTAATACAGGTCTTTTTATGACTTCGGCTGTTGCTTTTATTGTCTGTGCAAAGGAACGTGGATGAAATATAGAGTGATCTTTAGGTTCCTATATAACTATTTGGAACTTCAATCTTCTAATTAATGCTGGCTGTTTCCATTTTTCTCTCTTTTTTTTTTTTCCCCCCCAACGGGGTACATGAACGTTCTGAATTTCACACTATCTCTCTTACTACTTGGTTTTACTGAGTTTTTCCCCCTAGTCATCTTCTGGAGTGACTGTGCCATGGTGGCCTCTAAGGCCCCTGAGAAACTTTTCTGGAGGAGCTCCCAATTCTCACATATACGCAAATGAGTGTTTATACAAATATATATATATAAGTTATATGCTCTCTTCTAATACACTTCTGACATTTGAGACATTGGCCTTTTCAAAGGGCCAAATATATATATATATTATTCCATGACAGCATGCTCTATGTGCTCATACTCAGTGTAATCAAATCACGATCACTGCTCCCTGTAGCTGCTTCCAGGGATTGACAGCTCCTGCTGCAAAAGGATTGAATGAGCACCCAGTGAGCAAAACCTTTTATTTACTCTACCATCCAGGTGGTTGGTTGAACAGGCATGTGTGAGCTTTTTGTGAGTGTGTATGTGTGCCCAGGTGTGGGGACACTCACAAGTACAAAAGTAATCTCTTTTCCTAGCATTGTCATACCTGTTCATGCTATTGATACTATGCAAAAGCTTATGCAGGCTTATATGTGTACTTTTCCCAGTGACATTTCTCTGCACTGTTATTAACCAGTCATATACTAATCACCCTGTTAAGCATGGATCATTGAATAGCTTCTCAAGCCAATTTGCAGTTCAGGAGCTTATCAGTCTTCTACATTATTTGTAATTGTCCTCAATGTTCTTCACTCTTTATTTATGGCTCCCAGACTCCTTCCTATCAAGCCTGTGTGTATCAGTGTAATGTGCTCTTGAATATATTCAAGTCTGATTTTTTTTGCTTTATACTGATTTCCACATCTGTCTGTCTCAGTCTGCACCCCTCATTGACTTGAGACCTATCTTTCAGAGGCAGCCAACAGCTTAAACTAGCACTTCTTTCTTCATCCTTCATAATGAGAACAACAGTAGACTTCTACCTCAACCTGAATGTATTGTTTTCACAGTAGAAAATCATCATCTCTATACTTCAGAAGAATCGGTGGTGTTTCCTGTTGACTGCATAAAACCTCTAGCATATTTTCAAATTGGAATCCTTCCATAACAACTGTATTTTGAATTTCCATGCTACAGAGATGAGCAGAATCACTATTAAATTGTTAACTTGGCAGTGTCTGAAAGACCCCAATAGTCAACCTCTAAAAAGTTTTACTAGTAAACAAGCGGATCAGACTCTGCTCTGAAGAATCAAGTAATTGAAAAAATGTCATGGTATCTTAATGCAGAGAATCACCCTTATGACTTTACTCATTCTGTTTTTCCTCAAATGTTTGTAACTACACTGTTAAAAATTCCAAGTAATGCGACTAATCCCTGCAGCTTTCAGCACTGACAATAATATCAAATTTCTTCTCATCAACGGGAATTTCCATTTCTAGCTTGCCGGTTCCCCTGATGTTTAGGACCACTGTATAAGTAATAGGAAAATCTCTTTTCTTCACAACTTCAGCGCAGCAGCTTAATTTGTTTGCAGCATGCTGAGCTGGAGTTCATATTGCATTTGCCTTCTTAGCACCTTCCTTTTGTGTCATCAGTCAAGCGATTGTCTGGCTGCTCCAGCTTGTTTCTGACAGAATGGAGTAGCTTTGAGATGGAGGCCATTCTGCTCGTACATGGTTGCATATATATATAAAAGACTGAAGACAGCATTATGAAACCTCCAGCAACTCAACTACACACTGCAGCCACTTATTTTACAGACACAAGAACATTCTTTTTTCCTACTCACCAGCTGGTGAGAAGTGTCAAGTGACAATGCCAGCAGATCGCAGGAGGAATCTCTGCCTTCAAACACCAGACTTCGTTAGCATGAGTACAACTGCATCAACCCTGCTGCTGCTGCTGGTCGTTGAAGGTGTTTACACTGCAGAGTACTCCTGTTCCTTAGTTCATTTCTTGGTAGCTGGTGGAAGGTGGGAGAAAGGGTACACATAAACATCTGAGTAATCAGCAGTTTCTGACCAAGTGCAAGAGAGGATCCACAGAATCAGGTATCATCTGGGAATGTCTTCCTCAGCAGTAGCAACTTACATCCCAAGGAATCAACCAGACCAACCAGCACTCCTCTTCCTCCTCTGTGACACTCACAGTCAGTGTGCTGATCTGGCAGTTTGTCATTTGTTGTGTTGACACAGTTCTGGGACAAACCAGCAGCATGAAAACTTCTGCCACCTGGTCTGGTCAGCTAAGAAAGTTTATATCCTCTTAAACTGAAATTTGATGACAACAAGGAGGAAAAAAAAAAAAGGGGTTTTGTTGGTAGTCCTGGACTGGCAGTGTGTGATTATCAAACAGAGGCCAATTCAATAGAGCCTCAATTTAAGAAAGTACTTGAAAATGTAGTTTTCTCTCATCATGTCTCTGAGTTTTTTCTCATTTCCTGTCTGGCAAAAGGTGCCAAATACAGGCAGCCTCCAGCATGTGCTGAGGTACTCTGGAGTAGCAACCTCAACTGTGGAAAAAAATGGTTGCTGCACTGTACAGCAAAATGATGACATAAAGCATTTCTCCAGGGCTGCCTGGCACTAATGACTTTAATACAGTGAGTTGAACAAACTTACGTGGCAGCAGTGACTGTGAAGGAGGACTTTTAACTTTCCTACAATAACTACCTTGCTAGGAGCTGAGTGTTTCAGTCAGTGTGATGAATAGCGAATAGGAAGGCCAGTACATGAAGGCAGTGCAGAAGGCAGATCTGGATGGGGCAGGGTGCAGGACACAGCTGTAGGAGAGCATCTATGGCAGCAGTACAGGGATGCAGTGAAGTATGCATTTAATTCCTAAAGCTTGCAACAAAAAGCTTAGATGAACAGGGAAGAATTTGCCAAATCAGGACTTGGAATGCATAAGTAATACAGATAAAGGTGCATGCATGAGTGCTCACTTCCTCCGAGAACTGCACATATGGGTAATGGCTGGGGATGCCGGCAAAATTCCCATGACCCCAGATGAATCTGTAGCAGATCTATGCCATACAGGAGTTTAAGTATGAAATACTGTGATGAGGGTATGAGTGGGTATCCTGACACAGCTTATACCACAGTCCTTGTACACTAACAGACAGTGATATCAGAAGCAGCAGAGTTACAAGAAGCAGCACTTACAGAGCTGACGGAGGGCTGAATGCAGAAACCCTCTTGTTTGTGACTCTGCATCCATCCCAGGCTGATGTTCCAGCACCTGTAGGTCTCCTCCTGCAATCAGTCTCAGTACAGTTCACCAGGCTAAGCCGTACTTCCAATGATATTTATAGTCCTATTAGTAAAACTGGTGATCTATTCATAGACAAGCCATGAACACAAGAACAGAGTCAAATGCAGCCAATTACTTACTGCAAGAGGTAAACTGTGCCATCAGCAAAATTTCGTGTATCTGTTGTTCTCCACTCTCTCTTAGATCGTTAATAAACATATTGAACATCCCTGGTCCTGATGCTGATCCCTGGAGCATCTTGCTATTAACCTCCTTTCATGCAGAGAATTGGACGCTTATTCCTTTCCTTTGTTTCTTACCTCTTATCTAGGTTTTAATCCGTGTCAGGACTTTGCCTCCCACCCTACGGGTAACAAATTTCTTTAATAGCCTTCTGTGAAAGACTTTATCAAAAGGCTTTTGAAAAGTTTAAATAAATTTTGGCCCCCCACACACCCCTTCTCCTCAGTCCAGAATTTCATTAACTCTTCCCCAGAACCCTAATGGGCCGGAGAAGCACAAGTCACACTTACAGAAACTGGCAGACAGGTTTATCTCTATTGCGTTAAACTCATCTAGACGCTTTCTAACTCCATCTTTAACGATTTTTTTCAATGTTTTCTCCTTGTTCTGAGGTAAAACGCCCTGTTTTATAATTGGATCATCTTTAGCTCCTTTGTAAAACATGGTTACAATAATTGCCCCCACTCCCAGCTCCTTAGCCCAACGGGCAAGGTGGACAAAGAGCTATTTGAATAAACCCCTGCCTGTTCTCATTAAGAGTGCGGCTACTCTGAACTTCCCTTCCTTGGACATTCAAAGATGCTTACTATCCACATGGAAGTTCACATCTTTATCTGCTGTTTCATCTCTCGTGCCTCTGACCCTTTTCAGCCTGGGACTTTTGCAAATATTTAAAAGTTCCTCCCTCCTCTCACTCTTCTCACTTCCCCAGGTGAACAAGCCCAGAGAAGAGAAATAAATTGTTTTCTATGTGCCTGGTCCTATGTTAGCCATGGATGGGAGTGGTAAGTTGCCTAAGGCAGCAAGTATTAGGGTTTGGTGAGCAGGCAGTGTTGGCTCTTCTACCCTTTCAGCTACCAAAAGAGTTTGTGCTGCTGACACCTCAGCCCTCCTGCTTCATTCTTGTGATTAGCCAGGCAGTCCTAAAGACAATTTTGATGGCCATTATGCACCTGCCTATTTTTGAAAGACAGTAACTTTAAACCACCTTGTTTGAAAGAACTGATGGGCAGAGCTCTGTTAGTTCTGGGAATTCAAAACAGCACACATTCAGAGGGAGAGCTGATTTCCACCAGCGTGAGAGCAGAGCTTAACATCCCCCAAAGAACCTTTTTGCTTGGCAGAGGGGGGATTTTCTTTTTCTTCCCCTTCTGTAGCGAGGCTTTTTCAGTTCCACAGTGCATTTCACCCATCTCCCAGGCAGAACAACATGTGGCCAAGTTGAGGCTGTCATGAGAGAGGAAAATCAGGCCTGCAAAATGCTCATTTGGTGTTACAGACACAAAGGTCTCTCTGCTGACCCTCACAGCTGCTGCACACATGCCTAGCAGCAGTTTAGCATACTGCTTTGTAGCATAAGGCCCTAAGGTTGGCTCATGCAATGAATGACATGCACAGCTCTCTGAGATGTGCAGCAACTGAGTTAAAGGCTGGAAGACACCACAAGTTACAGCAGTCACTCAATCAGGCCCAGGAAAGAAGAGGACTTGCAAGGGTAGCTGTGCATCCTGCACCTGCCTGTGTATCAGCAAAGGAGGACCCCCTTGTCCTTTCATTCCCCCATAGTCTACTCAATATGTGGCTCCCTAACCATAGAGCTACTATCCCTACTGTGACATTTTCAGCTCCTTCGTAGGTAGAAACCATTATGCTAAACAACAGCTGGAGTCACAGAGGTGACCAAAGAGCTCTGTGACAGGTCTCTTCACATCCCCACACTTACAGAGCTGCAGTACTGTCAGCCTGAGGAGGCTGCTTTACCTGAATCGCTGAGGAAACTTCATGAACTCCAAATGCCAGCTGATGGCATATGTCCGGCAAGTTGCTGTGAAGGCAACTTCCACAGGACAGTTCTTGCGCTGTGGGAGGGATGGCTCTTTGCCCTGAGCTCTCCATTGTAATCAGCCATTGTCTTCTTATTTGGGAGAACTGCATTGTTTTGCTCCCTGGGGGAAGTTAGGTGCCCACAGAATCTGGGCATGGGTTTGCCATGGAATGATTTGTTCAGCAAAGCTCATTATACCCTTCTTAATCTCCATTTTACATCTCCCTTGCTGCACTTTACATTGCCTTATACTGCTATAATTTGGGCTAGATTTCCATATTTTAGAAAATGCCTCACTAAATCACTATATCTTTCCCTTTATCCACGGTATCACTTCTCAGCATTACTTCCCACCTGTGGGGAGAATGTATATGCATCATATGGAAGTATGTTAACTCTGTAGTGAATGACCTCGTATCATCTGGCTGTTCATCACTCTCCTAACACATGTAAATTGGTTTTAGGAATACAGCTACAGTGTTTCTTCCTGTAAACCCTGAGACCACTCCCAAAGCAGACTAGATTGTTGCACCTACAGAGGGGTCTTGCACATCTTTTAATGATGATGGAACATGACCTCCAGGCCTTGGGTGTCTGAGCACATCCATCACCAAGCTGCACCAGCTGTCCCATAGGCTCTGTGTGAAGCATTAAAGGGGACAAACCCTATGGGCAGTGCTTACAAATTCCCCATCGGCTGCTCTTCCATTACAACCACAAACCCTCAGTATTCAGGACTCAGAACTTGCACTGCTCCTATGTTTTGTTATGCCTTGAAGTTTCACATATTTCCTCTTTCACATGAGTCATTAGGAAGAGTTATTGACAAACAGGAGCTGTTCAAAGGAGAGCAACTGAAATGATCAAGGGAGTGGAGCGATTGATTTAGAAAGAAAGATTAAAAGGATAAAGTCTGGAGAGATTGGTTAAACAGCAACTACTGTGAGCATGATAACCTACACATACTTAAAAAGTATTTCAGAAACAGGAAAACACTGGTAGCATGATACATGGGGAGACAAGTGAAAACAGGCAGGAATTGAGAGTAACCTGAATTTTCCCTTTGAGATTAGTTTTCAGACAATAGGAAAGGAAATGTTCACTGTCACTACCCTAACCTGATGGCAGCATGTAAGAAACCCAATTGCTCTCAATTTTATAGAGCATATGGCAAAAAATACTCCCAAATGTAATGTAAGGTGAGATGTCCAGGGTTGGGGAATGGAGTGGATGTCCTGGTGAGGAGGCAGCTTTTGGAGAAACTGGGCAAAGTAACACTTTCCGGAGTCACTCACAACTCACAGAAGCCCACCCTGGACGGCAGAGGTTGCAACATACCTCCCCAGGAATCTGCTCTCCTTAATTTGCAAGTGGAATGGCTTGTGGATGAGATTGAAACTTCTCCTGGCCGGGCCATGTACACACGTGAGGTTCCTGCAATGCCCCATCACCATCTGGTCCACAAGCTCTGACGTGCTACAGCCATTTTTTAGTTTTAGTCTTGACAACTTCTCATGCCAGAGTGTGCAGCTGAGCAAGCCTGACCAGATGCTTATCAAGTGTAAATCGGTGCAAATGTCTATTTATATCAGCTGAGGCTGTGCACCACTCTTTATAATGGACCATGTGCCCATTGTGCATTCATAGGCTCACAGAGATGAAGACTAAAGGGACTACTAGATCATCTGTTTTGACCTTCCAAGAATCACAGGCCATTAATTTTCACCCAGTTACCCCTGAATTGAACTCAATAATTTGCCACTGACTAAAGCATAATATGTGTTTAGCTAAGACGCAACTCTTTGAATGAGGTCTGTTGCTGATCTCAAGACATTCAAACATGGCTAATCCTCTCCTTCCTGTGGGAGCTTCTTGCTGTGGCTAATAACCTTTTCTCTTTCATATAAAGCACAGAGCTTCCATTTGAACTTGCCCTGCTCTATCAGATGTTATCTCCTACTGAGGCCAGAGTTTGTTCAGACTCAGGCCACAAGGTCCAGCAATTTTTGA
Organism: Grallaria varia; assembly: GCA_013396735.1. NCBI lineage: Eukaryota > Metazoa > Chordata > Aves > Passeriformes > Formicariidae > Grallaria > Grallaria varia. The sequence continues at coordinate 660,796 of VWZG01008667.1, forward strand.
TAATTTTTGTCTGCTTAGAGTTTTCAGGCAAAAATATTTTGAAGTGTGGGTTGAAAACAGTGTGTTGTGAGTCACGCAAGCTTATTTCATATTCTCCATGAAAATCATTGTGTGTTAAAAGCATGTGTATATTGCCTGACTTAGATAAGTCAACTGATCAATCAAACTCTTTGTCTGATCAGACAGAGTATCCCCCTTACCTGAATATTTGAACAGCTTCCTGTGATATGGTAGCAACAGCAAAATCCCTAATGGGTTTATACTGTGACTTGTCTTTGGGAAAGTAGTTGCTCCATTCACACATTCACTTGAATTTATTCTCATGGTTGTTGCAGGAGACAGTAGACTGTGTTAGATGCACCTGTGGTCTGAACCAGCACAGCTGCTCTTCTAACCAGAACTATGCTCAAGAAAGGATGTGGAAGGGTTTTGCTTACTATTAGTTTTCTCCTTTCAGCAACTAAGGGATTTGGGGTGCAAACATGAGCCTGTGTTTTGAGTTCCATTCCTCTAGTGGAAATGTTTTTTAATGCAGACAGTGAAGAGACCTGTAATAACACATTTAAAATGCACTTTCTGCAAATCATATGCAACACCGACTTAAAATTTGCCATGTCTACAAACATCCCTGCCAGTAAACTGATTTGTGAGATTGTTCATGGAAACACAGCAAAAAAGGGGAGTGAACTCAGCAGAAACGAATGAATTAAAAATTTGAAAGAAGATTTGTGGGTCATTCCTCAGGACCTGCTAACAGATTTAAGGCAGCTTAGAAGAGCTGATTTGGAGGTATAGTTTCACAAGCCCAGGCAGCTCTGTGCAAAGTTATCCTTGCTTGCTTGGGAATCTCTCCTAGGGCTTACAGGAATATCCCCGTGTGTGTTAAGGGCCAGATACCACATAAGGTTTCTGACCACAACAGCTTTCTTGTTTCTTTAGGCAGTTCTAGACAAACAATGTCTGAGAGTGGTTCTAGTATAGGAATATAGAATCAAAAATAACAAGTTTTATGTCTTTTTCCCTCCTCTGCCCTGCAAAGGAAAGAGACAGATTAGTTTATAGGGTGACTTGTTTGTTTAGACTTCTGTGTGTGCTAATGAGTGGGTGTGTGAATGTGTTGTGTGTTGTGTTTTACACCCACATGGGTGGGTGCAAAAAGCTATTGGTGGAGGGCTATGTTGGGGAACTGAGTTCTCCGTGGAGAGGGCAGGAACTACCACAAGACTTTTCACTGTTTGTGGGACTAATTCAGTGATCTAAAGCCCTGTGAAATCCTGTCTCTAGCACATACCTCATCCTCCCAAGTCAACAGTCTGCTTCTTCCTGCACGGTGTAGTAACGCTGGGGTTATGCAAAAAGGTGAATTTCTTCAGCAACTCAGACAAAACCCGTGGCAGGCGCAGAGTATTGGGGCAGAGACCTTGAAGGTGACTCTGTCTTCACTGGTGGCCAGTACAAATGAGGGAGCAGCCGGGTGATGTTCTCACAGTAATCAGTGTTGCTAGGGAGACCAGAGACTGTGTTTTCTCAACTGGAGCTTTTCCAGGATGCCCGGCTTCTTCACTAGACATTAGCTGCAATAATCAGTCATGAATGCCTGGATCACTGTGCTGAGACCGGTGTCTGATAGGATAGGACACCATCTTCTGGCAGGTTGCAAATGGGAGTGATTTAATACTGTGGTTATCTGGGAGTTACACAGAAAGAAAAGTAAGACATCCAAAGGGACTTCAAAGCTACAGGTGGACTTAACAGTCTGGGTCTGATGCCCCTCAGTGGCAGGTGGTGCTACGGAAATACATGAGTGCTTTGAAGTGTTTTGTTTCTTTTTGCAAGCATCAGTTCAGTTGCCATTTTCCTGCTTGCTTCTGTCCCAGCTCTTTTGTCAAAGATTCCTTTAATGGAGGCACAGTGTGCAGCACCTCATAACCAAACACAAAATTTCCTGTCTATGGAGGCTTTTCCCAAAGAACTGTTCTTGCGGTGTAGCCTCAAACGAGTCTGGAACCTGTCTGTGCTACTTAGGTATGATTAACTAATCAGGGATCACATCTTGTGTGAACTTAAGCCTTGTCTCTCTCTCTCTCTCAAAAACAAAAACAAAAACAAAAACAAAAACATGGATCTAAGGCAGCAAGGGAAGAGTAACAGAATTCAGGTAAACAAAAAATGATCACATAAAAACATCTTTCCAGAATTACATCCTTCTCTAAAAAAACTTCCAGACCCATCAGTCACTGAAAGCAGAGGAAATTCAAAGCAAGTGTGAAGATGTGAGAATCTCTAATAACGGTAAATACAGAATTGCACGGTGAAGCAACCTTAAGTCTGACTCCAGCAACGATTTCAGAAAAATCAGACATTCTGAGACTAACCTTGTCCATCCATTACCCACAGTGTCATCAGATCAATGGCCACAAAACTAGAATGCTTTATTCTCCATCGCTCTGAGGTTGTGCTGACTCTGGCCCTTCTTTACAGCCATGCACTCTCGACAGAAAAACACATATTTCACAAATTCCTCACCAGACAAATAGCACATCGAAGACATCACTCTGCACTTGTCATTCTGATTCTATTTACTCCAATTAAAAAAAGGACTGCAAAGCACAGGGCTAGCAGAAATGAATCTCCTCATCTCCATTCCCTCCCTATGCTTGCCATGCAAAGAAGCTTTTCACTGGAGAAACAGAGCCTGACTTTGGGAGGTGTTGGGCAGGATGGTGACTCTCATTGCCTAGTGCTTCCCCAGTACAGGGAGCTGCATGCCAGCAGAGATACCCACTCAGGTTCCCCACCAAACTCTGCCTCAGGTCCAACAGTCCCACAATGCTGAACTGGCGCTGTACTTCACACTCCCTCCTCAGCTGGGCAATCCCTGTCTGGTGGTGCATTGTGCTCTGCACTCCTGCCCGAGTTTTGCAGTGGAGAGGATGTTTAAAGGCACTGGTGCAGCTCTGAAACTTGTCTCTCTTACCAGATTGCTGTAAAGGGCACATGAGTACCAGGGCAATAACACTTTTGCACGTTCACACTGGACCCAACTTTCTGCAGCACATCACTTATATTTATATTTTTAATGCCCTGCAATAACTACAGATGTTCCCTCTTTTGCAGGCATTGCAACGGTGGGGAACAGAGGGATGGAAGGGAAGAAACTGGAAACATGAGCTTTGAGGCATCCAGAGGATGCATTGGAGTCAGAGGCATCTGGTGTCTCCCTCCAGACAGATGTACAGTAGCATGGCACCGAACAGAGATGCCCCCTGCTACAGACCTGAGCCAGCTCTGCGGGTGTCAAGGAGCAGGTAGAAACTGAGAACCAACACATAACACCGTGACTGAATCCGAAAGACACAAGGCGTTATTTCTTGGAGATCTGAAGCAAAACAGAGGTGGGATATCTGTTGGTTTAAAGAAATCTGGGCCAAAGGAAGGCTGCCACACGCCAGAAACACAAAAGCTTTAGCCTGTACTTTGCAAGAAACAGCCTTTTATCCTAGAAAACACTTCTATAATATCACTTTTTATGACTGAATCTGATGATGATAGTGGTTGTTTTCTTCACAGTTCACAGGGAATGGCCATCAAAAAACAGCCAACTTTTCCTTCCTCTCTGAAGAGTCTCCATAACCTTGGTGTGAATTTATAGCCTGTCGTTGCCTTCTGAGATGCCATATGTGTGAAGGAATAAGAGGGAGGGAGACATTTTGTTTCTGAAAATTATGCCATGCTTAGCACTATTACAGCATTGTGGACAATGTATATCATTTAAAGTAGCAAGAAGAGGTCTGGGATGAAGGAAAACCTTGTGGTAAGCACAAATGGATCTTGTCCTTGGGGGCAAAGAAAAAAAAGTCTAAACCACACCCTCTACTAAATTAATGTAATATAATCTATTCCAAGAGGAAGAAAGTTCTGAAATGTTTTTTAATTATTTCCCATGGATAAATCTTCTTTGACAGGAAAGATTCAGCAGTACCCAGTGAAGGACAACTATCTCTAAGGGTAGGAATTCATTGCAAGATTCTATTCTGCCTGAGGGTGACATCCTAACTGAGAGATTTATGGAGAGACTACTATTACATCTGAATTTTTCGAGTCCCTTTATTTTGGTTGACCCTAATGATTTGGTGTCACCTTGTGGATTTTGCTAATCCTATCTTCTCTTGCTCAGCAAATGAAGTCCAAAAGAACTTGCAATCACCTCTGCCTCTGCTTTTGCTATTTCTCTCACTATTAACTGTTGCTGCTATTATTATTGTTGTTGTTGTTGTTGTTATTGGTAGCAGTAATATTAAAACAGAGATACTTAGAAGTTCCTGGACTGGAACTTCACATAGAAAACACAGAAGAAAAATACAATTTTCTTGATCTGTAAGGTTTAGGATTTATCTGCTGGCATTGTTTGGGCAAATAACTCATGGTAGAGTGGCTTAGCCTTCACAGCCATTGAAGCTGGATTACAACTTTGAGATCCACTGCCTTATTCTTGCAAGTTGCATCACCACGTAGGCAGTGGCTGGCTGTGTGTGTTTGGGTATTTTTGTGCTGGTGATGTGCCTCTTGTCCCTGCCAGCCCCTTAAAGCAGAACCAGTAGTGATAGTGGCACAGGCTGATGGCTATGTGCCAGGCTGTGCTGGTGCTAGAAGAGTCTTCAGCCATTAGCCAAACTCAATTTTGTTATTGTCCTATTAAGAATAGGCTGAGAGCCATGTGGAGACATCTGGAAAGCTAAATCTTAGTTGCGATGGAAGGAATTAGATTAAGTTAAACACTGCTGGTCCAGGCAGTCAAGCAAGCTGTTTTGACTGTACCCAGGGTCTGAACCATAAGATACAAGCTGTTTCCCATGCTCCTTGATACAGAAGCTCTGCACTCGTTCAAAGCTTCATTTCTGTGTCCATGAGACTCATGCCCAAGTTACAGATCCCTGCTGCACGATAGGGACAATGAATACTGACTCTGTACTGTGCTAGTGCTATCAGCACTGGGTTAGCTTGATGGTTTTCTATCTGTCTCGCTCACAGTGTAGCATACAGGCGTGTGTTCAGGTGATCAGAGCCACAGTGTAGAATGAAAATGAATGAAAAGAATAAAAATGAAACCTACACAAACAAACAAACAAACAAAATTACTTGAAGGTGTCTAATGAAAAATAATAGTAATCAGTAAGGATAGGAATAAAGTTTAGTTCCCCTCATAATTTTCAAAATGTTCTCAACCATCAATGTGCTGGCAATACTTTATCTTTGTATTAGCATTATCAGCTAGATGCATCTTAAAATAACGTGTTTTTCCAAGAATTGGACTGCTAATAGAAATGGTCATTATGAGTCTTCTTTAAAGTCTTGGCAAGCAACTACAGGTCTATTACCATTGTCATTGCTACTAATCATGTGACTATTTACTGTAGCAAAACAACTGTGTTTTTTCTCTCCAAGGCAAGGCTTTATGATTTTTGTTCCTCATTTTTCCTTTAAAAAAAGCTATTCTTAATTTTGGTCCCAAAGAGATGTAAGTCCTGTGAAGAGAGTCCAACCAGCCAGTTTGGGGCTTACTTTTATATACTTTTGACAGAACCTTTGTAGTAGTGTTTGGACTATCTGCTGAAACCTACAGGAATAAAACTCAATAGAATTCTAGAAACAGTCACCCTCTCCCACCTGTAAATATGAATATCTTTGTGTTTTGTGCTGTGCTCAATGCAGCAGGAGGGTAGTTCCAATATAGGACTTTGAGGTGTTATCACAAAGACAGTGATACACAAGCAAGTAAAAATACAGGGGAAAAGGATACAAGGGGGAGCACAAAGTAACAGCAAAATTATTAATTAATGAAAAACTGAACTAGCAAGCAGTTCACCTTCTCTTTCAGGCTATTAGAAAATGACATCATCGTCAGTGGTTCAATTTTTTTAGGGTACTCTATTGCGAGGTCATCCTCCCTTCGTACTGGCAATTAACCAGTGGCTTGTATTTACAAAACAGAATAGAGAGAGAGCAAGGCACATAACTCCAGTCTAATAGATGCATAGTCTAAAGCAATCCATCTGTCTAAATAATAAATAAATAGAAGCAAGTCTGAACCAAGCAGACATGAAAAGGGATCACTGCCTGTAAGAACAGGATTTGCTTCCTTGGCCACTAGCTAGGCAACCCCTCAGTGCTTTGCAGGATCATAATTCTGAGGCTATTATGCCTATGGAAATACTGTGTAGGCCTTTGTTGTAGCTTTTCAGGTGCCTTTAAGCAAATAACCCCCCTCTTTGACTGTAGGTGTGGCAGGACTTCTTCCTACTGTGCTAGCAGCAGCAGGAGCCCTTTAGGCTTGCAGGGAAGACGTTGAAGTTTATCTCCATCAGGTGCACTGCCTAGAAAGTGAGGGCCAAAACAACTCAAGTGGCAACCTTCAGGCTCTCAAAGAGCCTGGTAGTGTCAGTCTTGAGTTTCCTGGATTTTGGAGTCTTTAGGAAAGCTTGTGGTGCGCTGCAAGGGTGAGTACGGGAGTGAGCTGGTGCCTCCTGCACTTCAATGTTTAGGGCAAGCATAGACGTTATGTTAAGGAGGTGGGAATAACCAGCTCCTGGGCTGCTGTCATCTACAGAAATAAGAAGGGTCTAGCTTGAAGCTAGACAGCTGTGTCAGGCGCTTTCAGAAATGCTTACAGTCTAGATTCTAAAAATGACCTAGGGAAATAAAAGAGAAAGATGCAAATCCCTAGATTTTAGGTGCCAGCCTTGTGGAGTGGAAGCAAGGCATTTCAGGTCTCAGTGCTCTGCGTGGAATAACAAATCAGGTAACTTTCTGCCTGTGTCACTTCAGGGAAAGAAGGCAATCTCTTCCCAAAGGTAGTATCTGGGGTGGGAATCTCACCTTGTTGATCCGTGTGAAGAAATTGTAAGCCTGGTGTGAAGAGTGCTGGTCTGCCTCCCTGCTCCCAAGGGATATGTGTGTATGCAGGTGTAAGTACAACAAAGGTCAGAAAGTACTCAGACCCTGAGATGGTGGGGACAGTGCCTGTATTAGAGCCCCTGTATTAGAGCTGGCCTTGCCAGGTGCTTGGAAGGGAGGTTTTTTCAGTGCCTCACACACATGAGTGTGTGACTGCTGTTACCGCCCTGTGGAAGAGGAATGGGGAGCGGACCCTGTGGACAGCTGCTGTAGCCTGAGCTGTGTATATTGATTGAGGGAGCAGGTTTCTTCCATATATTCATAGAGGCTGGTTTAGCTTGAGCTGGGACTCAGAGACTGTGTCTCTCTTTTTCTGGTTATGATTTATTACTTCAATCCAATTTATAGCCATTTACAAGAATGCTGAACTGGCTGTAAATCAGTAAAAGACCATAAAATACTCATGAGAACTGCTGAAATCCATCTGGGTGAGCTTCCTTTCCTCCCAAGAGCAGCCATCTGAGGGCAGGAAGATGTAGCCCTCCCGTCAAGCCCACTAGCAATGATGGGGGTGGAGGTGAGATGTAGTGCTCAGCCAAAGGAAAAAGTGAAGGGAAGGGGGTTTGCTTTCTGAGGGCATACAGGAGCCAGCTGAGCCATTGCCCAAGGAGCACAATGATGATAACAGCAGCGCTGTAGGGGTTCCTCAGAAGAGCTTCATGCAAGTGGAGGTCTTAGGCAAAATCCACAGGGAAACAGTAAGTGAAGTTGCTTTCAGTGACCTGTGAGTGTCTTTCATAGGGTCAGTGTTTTACTAAGCTGGTGACTTTTGTGGGCAGTTCATGGGGAACGCAGGCTTAAATGTCCAGTTTGTTTTTATTCTTGCCAGCTTCTCCAATGAGATATTTTGGGGCAGGGGGTAGGTTAGGCCAACTCAGGTTAGACTTGCAGTCCTTGGGGGATTTTGTGAGGTAAGTATTTACCTGCCTTTCTTGCCTGAAGATCATGCTTGGAGTTCAGGGAAACCATCCAAGGTAGGGGCACAATTGTGCCAAATTGTGTGCTTACCACAGCAGGAGGGGATTAGGCAGTATGCTACAGAGCCGCTGGTATATATTTATTAGGATTCATATCCTATTTTTGACTTGCTTGTAGTGCAGATTTTCCCCTCCTACCCTAAAAATTACTTATTGGCAGAGAGCAGGAGGAGTTCAATGAGCGTGTTTTCAGGTCTTCTCTTTCCCTTTTACTCTACTTCAAGTTGCAGGTCAGGAAACACTGGAGCACCAGGCTAGAAGGCAGTGCAGGGATTACCAGGCCTTTTCTGCCCTTTCTGTCTCTAGCAGTTATGGTAATGTAAAACAAGGTTGGTAGAAAATAACTGAAAGATTCAGAGTATCCCCCAAATTCTTTCTCTATAGCAGAACACTTCCCAGTGCATGGAAGTGTTCAGATCTATAACAGATGATCAAAAGCTGTAAACTAGAGTGTGCAAGAAGGAGACTAAGCACTTTCCAGATTTATTGACTGTGAATTGCAAAGAAAGGAAAGCTATTGTTAAATTCTTTGCCTCCCCAATGAAGATACCAGGTTCTTGCGTAGAAGATGAGCTGTGATGATGCTCTGTTTTCATTTCCTCTTGTGTCATGTTGAGAAGAAGACTAAGCTCGCTCAGATGCCTTGGCAGTGAGGTGCAGAAGGGGGTACCATCTTGTTTCTCCTGAGTAGTGGGGTTTGAGCCATTGGCTACCTATTGAATGCCAGAGAAATCTCAGTATAGTAGCCAGTTTGGATAGGTAAACAGTGGAGGGGGTAAGAGTGCCTGACACACTCTGCTGGCTCAGACAGGAGGAATACAGAGAGCCCTCACAAAATGCATAGTAGGGAGGTCTGGCATGTTCATCACCCACATTCCTGGACTTCCTTACACCATGGCCATGTGTGATAAGGATCCCCATGTTCAGGGATTGTTTGACATGGGATGCATGGTAGGAAGACCATGTGTTCATCAGCTGCAGTTCTGTGCATGACACAGTGCTACGGGACAGCTCTGTGAAAATTTCTACCTCAAGTTCTGGGCACTACACTTGGATCACAACTCAGAATAATCTGGGCTTGATTTAGCAACACCTCTGCAATGAGGCCTCCCCTCAAGCCTTGGCACAATGTCCCAGAAAGTTATTATCCTTTCAGTTAAACACTGCTAGTCTGAATCAGCCTAGCTGCAGATATGTGGCTGTCTTGTGTGTGTGCCAAAGTGGCATGGTGCTTCACCTCTGAGCTGGTATTTCTGACTGGGCTGGCTCACCACTGGGATGCTGCTGCAGTTTGCCAAGAGCAATGAACCCTGGGCAATGCTGTGTGTCTCTTTTCTTTCATGTGTGCAATGCCTTGGGGAGAGATAAGCAATTGTGCTGCCTATGCACCGCTTGTGACCCTGTAGTGCCCTGAGAGTGAAATCCAGGCTCTGCTCTACTTCACATTCAAAACAACAGCAAAAAATAACTCCTCTTTCTCCATTTCTGTGGGCTCGGGCTCATGGGCAACGATAACGAGAAATTGCTATGGCCGAGTGGTGAGAGCGAGCAAGCCTGAAGAATGTCTCCCTTATCCCTCTGGCCAGCACAGGTTTAAAAGTCAATGCTGATCACCTAGCTGCTTGGGCAGGCTAAATCCATGCCAAAAGAAGCCCTGATGAACGCGAGGGAAGGAGGGAGGGAAGGTAACTTGCAATAAACTGTTGAAAAGCTGGAATGACCCTACACCTCCATGTTGAATGGGTTGTCCTTTGCCCATCTCATGTAGGATGCAGGCTCTCGCTTGGTGCCCACTATTCTGCACATCACTACATCACTCAGCTGTTGTGGATGGGCAATACCTGAGAAAGGAGAGTCAAATTAGGCTGGCTCTGCTGATCTATGCAGATTCTTCACTGCTGTGCACTTAGCTGGGCTCCTTCCTGGCTATCCAGTTAAGTTTCTGAAGCCTAGGTTCCATTTTCTCCATAGTCTTCAGCCTAATTAAAAAATAAGCAGTCTCCTGCTATTGCATTTTTTTTTTCCTGAGAAGAATTCTGTCCCAAGGTTTTCTTTAGAGACAAGCTAGCAATGTCACTGTCCCATGACAAAAATTCCCAGGGTTGAAAGTTTCCCTCTCACTGACAGATGTTTTCTTTTTTTTCATCACAGGAATTAAATAACCATCATCTCATAGCCCTACTGCTCACTGCATGTGCCCTTAATGCTCTGTGGGAAGTTCAGCTCAGAATGACGATACCTGAAATCCAGTGATATTATGAGTGCATGAAACTACTGCTAAAGGTTTGGTTATAATTAAGGGATTATATAGTGTGTGATTCTCTGACAATGGAACATTCTACCATGTCTGCCATAGCCTGACATTTTAATTCAGAATGTAAGGAGTCTACAGCTGGTTTGCTCTTTTATTTATTTCAGATTGAGTTGTGTGAATAATGGAGCTTTCAATTCGATGACTCGACAAAAAAAAAATAAAGTAAGCTGCAGGAAAAAGAGAATGGTGGGTTCCATTGCCCAGCAGTACCTCATTCAATCCAAAACTGAAAAAGAAAAGTTTCTTTTAATTGTAGGGAAGATGTTAATTCATTTTTCTGAAAGCCTTCTTTTCTTAAGCATGGACAGTTTTTAAAAATAGTAACATCATTTCAACAATTAAAAAAAAAAGTAATTCTGACTTTCCTGAGATTTCTTTCCCTGAATCTCATTCTTTTTCTTTTATCTAGAAGAGTACATGCCAAAATTGACCCAAACTCACATAGATCTTCAAAAGTAGAATTTTTGTTCTGCTCAAGAATGTTATGTATGACCTCTCTGTTATAGTTTTAGATTTTGTCAGGATTTTTCTTTCCTCTCCTGCNGACCGGCTGGAGGGGAACTCCTGCAGGTTCTGGCTTCTTTCCCCTGTCTCCCGTTCCTGGCCCGGTTTCTCCTTGTGCTTCAGACTCACCATCGCCTGGCAGTGGCAGCGGATTGTGTTTTTTCCCTCCTCGGGGCACCGACAGCGCCGGCGGCGGGGAGCCCCCGGCCCGACTCCACGCTCTGCCCAGCCTGAGCCAGCGCCTTCCGGGCGGAGAACAAAGGGACCACGCTGCCTGCTACCTGCTGCCTGCGGGAGAGGAGCCGACCCCCCCACCCCGTAACTTCAGGGACTTATTGTTCGAAGGTTTTTGGTTATATAGTTGTTATCTGTTCTGTTCTGGTGGTTCACATATACATATATGCATATATAACTATATTTAGTAGTTAAGAACTGTTATCTCTCCTTCTACACTTTTTTTTCAAATTAAAATTTTGTTCTAAATTTAAAAGAGGTGTGATCAATTCTTGAGAAAGTCATTCCAAATTATTTCAGCTTACTCTAAACTAAGACACTCTCCCAATGAGCTCAGTTTTGTGACATGAAAGTTCCAGTGATTTTATAGGGTTCTGTATTTATTTCCTCTTGGTACCACAAGAGCAAATAGTCTCCTTTTGAGTAAAAAGCAGTTCAAAACATGTTCTGCAGTGCTAAACTGTAGTTTCAAAATTCAAGCCTTGCATAAAGTAAAAGTTTATGCAAGGCAAAATGAAGTGCACTGATACACTGAAAGCTTCCTTGTTTCAGCTGCTTTACTCAGACATGGCTTAGTCAAATATAGTAAATACTGTCTTGTACAGGAAGGTGGAAGCTTCTCCCAGAGCTGAGCTGTCTGTGTAGGACAAGAAAAGTGACTATAGTAAGTAAATGTACCAAGATTGTGATGCATACACAGGAAACAGATTTGTTGTGAAGAGGCAAACCTGCCATCTGATAGTAACTGGGCAGGTGGTGATTTGTGATTACTGTTCCTGAGTAGCCGAGAATTATGCACATCCTATTATCATTGTTAACCCATCTGTCCTGCTTACCCCCCACATACTTTTATCTTGTTCTCCTCTTTAAAGCTATTAGCTCTTTCTGTAAGAGGCTGTAATTTACTCTGCTGAATTATGTCACCAGTGTGTGTCCCCAGGCATGTCCTGTCTGTCTGTGTCCTTCTTGGCCCTGACTGACTGTGAGCAAACATTCAGCCTTTGGAAGAGATGATGTTGTTGACATTGTGTTTATACTGATTTGAGGGAGCAATCGGAATGGCTGGATTGTTGTCCAGATGAAGGCAATTTCAGGATCACATTTGCTCCTTGGGAGCCAAGCTTTGGGGTTCAGTGGAGATGTCTATAAAGGAGACAGCTTTGCACATTGTTGGTCACTGGTGTGTAATGGAGGGGTGTGGAATGGTGGCATTTTTTTGGGGAACCATTTATTTGGAATATGCTTGTGCAACCAGTTTTACTTCCACTGGAACACTCCTTAAGTTCTCGAATAATTACCCGTGTGCAATAGCAAGAGTATAGACTTATTCCAGTCTTTTGTTCAGTGATTTTCAACGAGACTATGGCAGTGGACCTGTCAATGATCAGAAAGATATGTGAAGGCAGCCTTTTATCCTTCATCTGGAAGTCTGAGGTGGCTACTCAAATCAGAGTGGATAGGGAGATCCAGGAGAGAATAAGGAGAAAGCTCACTCAAAACAAAAGGGAAACAATGGTGTAAGATACAGGAAAACACAAGGCCCAGGATGCAGACAGAATTGCACAGGTGAACTTTGTGCACATTGGCTAAGCCGTTAGTAACCAGCAGGGAGGAGGTCCTGAGGTTAGTTGAGACCTGGCATGCAACAGCTCACAGTGGGCTCAGCTGTGTGCCTGTGCATGTTGTGGCTGTGTGAGGTTTTCCCCAACCCCCTGTTATTATCTGTTGCCAAATAGAGGGAGGGGAGATAAGAAAGGTAGAAAGTGGTGTGGCTATTCTAATCCTCAACCTTAAACCAACCTCATCCTTTCATGGTGCTGAAATGGGGAAATGGCACACAGGGCAGTGCATGTAAATTGTCTGAAATGGGACCAACTCTTCCACCCTGCTCTTCTACTTTGATTTCCATGTTGGCACTCATTTTTCCCTTGCCTGTGTTTGCTGTCAGTGTTTGACCTTTCCTCCCCAAGTCCCCTGGCCTTTTCTATTCTAAGCTGATAAGAAGGAGCTCAGAGTTGATATGCAGGAATCCCTGGACACAGCTATTTTTTTCATCAGTAGTTAATTTTCCACTTCTTTTATTTCCTTTGAGATTCAATACATCTACTTTCATGCTTCTGTGATTCAGTTTGTGGAGGAGACAGACAAGGAAATGCTGAATAAATCTCTTGCTTTCTCTCTCTCTCAATCCTTTACTCCCATCTTTGCAATGCTCCTTCTCCTTCTCTTCATACCACCACTGTTTTCACATCTGTGGGGTTATTGTCTCCCAAGGATTCCAGCTTAGGACAATTACAAATGTTGAGAGGGATTTCAGAGACACCATGTTTTGTTGAGTAGAAGATGTTGTGGTGCCAGCCCTCCCAGACTCTCAGAAAGCTGCCACGTGGCTTCACTTAGAAGCTCCATTGGCCCTGGACAGTGCCAGCTCCTGAGAGTATTCAGTGAAGGGTAGAGTGTTTTTCATAAATACCATAGAAGAAAAAATTTATTGGAGGGGAAAGGCTACATGCTGTGGAAACGCATCGTCAACAGGAGGAGAAAAGGAAGAGGGAGAGCAGTGAAAGCGAGGGGCAGAAGCAGAGAAAATGATGGTCAAGGAATACATTTAGAACAGGTAGCTTGGTGTGTGACTGCTGTGGGAGCTGCAGGGTGAGTTCTCAGGCCAGGAACCCAAGTCCAAAAGGCCGTGAATTATTGATCATTTGCACAACAAAGGGCCCCAGGACCTGTGGCCCAGCCAGGTGACTGAACACTGAGAGACAACAGGAGCCAAGGACTCAGACTTTCCCCCTCCTTAGACTGTGAAGGTATAAAAGCTCAGGGTTTCCTTTGTCAGGATCCCTCCTCAGAGGCACCAGCTTAAGCTGGTATTTTGTTTAGTTTTTTTACCAACATTAAATTATTTTAAGGATCAAGATGTCTGAGACTGCCATGAGACACCTGGGATCAAACCAGTAAGAAAACCTGCTCTGACTGTGTAAGTGTGGGGGGTGTAGCTGCGAAGGGGCCTCAGTTCTGGCTCAGGTGGTGCGAGTGTGACTGCCAGAAAAGCTCCTGGAGGGCTGGGCAGAGAAGTTTGTTTAACACAATGGAAATAATTCCTTGAGCTACTCTGTTCACTGCTGTCCTTTTAGTTGGTGCAGAGGCCACAGTTTTCCATTAGGAAATAGTCTGCTTAGTTTGTCACGTAGCACAGTAAACTACCATGTAATTACCGAGCAAGCGTTGCTAGCTAGCTAGATGCTGTTTTATACTAGACTCGTTTGTAGCATCTGACTGTGTTAAAGTAGCTGAAGTCACAGGCTAACAGTACCTGTCACGTCTGAGGGGAACACGTGTTCATTTCTGAGCAACTGTCTAGTTGTGTGATTTTTAGGAGGCATGTCTGAGGGAGCCCATATGGGCAAAGAACTGCCAAATGTGTTTCAAACTCGTCTGGAAGAAGTCTGCTTAGCAGCCAGCCAGGACTCAGACATTGCATTCAAATAGAAGCAAGTAAATATCATTCAGATTATGAACTGAGCATGAGAGGATACAGGATTGTTTCACACAAGCACTAGGAAGTTGTTGTTTTTTTAATATATACAGTAGACCAAATGCCCCTCTTTGTATTATGGAACAAATGATGATGAAGTCCACAGGGACAGTACAATAAGACAAGGATTAGCATGTGGGTTGTTCAAAAGCTACTATTTTTCTGACTTCTCTGGTGGTCAGATGGGCTATGAGGGTCAACATGTAGTTGTTGAAGTGTTTGAATCCACCTAATACAAACTTCGTTGCCCTTTTAAGACCATAGAAAAGAAATTGGTCTTATCCACCAACTAAGCACTGGTAGGAGGATTCACAATAGTTTCCAATCTATCATACTGGGATGTTAATACTGTATGTTAGAGTACAAAAGGAACTCTGATCTGCATTCTCCATTCTTAACCCACTGTTTTTCTCCTAACTCATGATTTAAAACCTGTTTCCTGGATCATCTTCTCTAGTAATAACAAAACCAAAAATCTTTCCTTGGTCCTGATTCTTTACGGACTGACAGAACTATAACAAATAAATCTGTGCAGCCAGTCTGATAGTCAAATCCTCTGCGTGGTTTAATGTTATGCCCAATTATCAGGGAGGCATCCCATTACCCGCCATCGTGAGTCATTATTGGTTTGGTTTGACTTGCAGGAGCTTCTTGTTAACTCAAAGGGAATGACTCTTCAGTATGGACTGGTGAACAACCCTGGCAAGTCAGAGTAACACACTGACCCCAAAAGGAGGAGTGTAAGGCCCAGCAATGAGATAAGTAATTGCTTAAGAAGGCTTCAAGAGGAAATAATTCTCCATTGCTTTCTACTGTTGAAAAGGAGGAGATTTATGGCACTTCTATTCAACTATGCAAACATGACATCAGCGCCAGAGAAAGGTGTGTTCTATACATCTAGAAAAAGATCTGACAATGAAAGAAAATGTTTATGTGTCGCAAAAGGGAGTTCTTGCTCTGTGTCGAAGTGTCAGTTATTTTGAGCTGAGTATCTTCTGATGGAAATTTGAACCAAGAAACAAGTAATTCAGTTTGGGCTCCAAACAGACCTGGCAAAGTAATGAATCATTTAGTGTTGTGGCTCGGCCAAAAAGTTAGGCAAAACACTTGGATTTTGACCAGAACATAACTTTTTTTGTAGTAGTGTTGCCAAAACAAGACATCTATGCCTTCCCATTTGGTATCATTTTGGTCAAATCCAAAATGCTGTCTTTAATTGCCCTCAAAATGTCAGCTGCATTTTCAGGATAACTGCTACTAGAGTGTTTTTGTTATGCAGGCCATTGGGTACTTTTACAGCACCAGAACACAAAGACCCTTATTCAAGGGAAACAGAACCCAAATATCTGCTGAGTTTTCCCAAAGAGGATATGTGTATGGTGGGGCTGGTTTTAACCCAAATATAAGCACTGCTGTTCCTTTGCTTGGCAGGACATCAGTCACAGACCAAAGATGACTTATGGTCTTGAAAGCATCTCGTTATACTAGATGATCTCAGGAGATCTCTTCCAATCCCAAAGATCCTGTGATTCAGTAATTAAGCCTCTATAGATGGCAGCTTAAATGACCAATTTGACATCTTTGGAACAGACCCTTTGCATCTCCAGAGAGAGTGGGTTAAAACCTGCCTTTCATGGGTTAGGAATCCAAACAACAGGGTGCAAAGCTGGGAAGTGCTTTCTGGTTGTCCTGTTGTCTGAAAGTAGGTACAATTCTGTCTGCAATATGGACAGCACCAAAATAAGAGCATAATTTATAGCCACTTTTATCCTTCTAGCAGAGAAAGGACTTGGTGATTTCAGCTATAGCTAGACTAGGCAAGGGTCTTGGATGTGCCCAAAGCTTTGGCATGTCTAAAATACCATGTGCAGTACCAGGGAGATTGATCTTCTAGCCCTATATATGCTCCTGCTTGATGTGCAATTGGCAGTCTAAGGTTCATTGATTATGAGCTAGATTAAAAACAAAGATCTCAACCCAAAATCTCAGTTGATGAGGTATTTTTGCAATTGTTGAAGAAATATTTTTTTCTGCTGTGTGTTTGCTTCTCCTGCACCTAACATTTGCCACTCCTCATTGAGAACTTTGGTTATTTGTGTTTTCAATCCTCTGTTCACCACAGTTACTCTAAAGAGTAGTTCATACATGGTTTGGATGAAATTCAACAGTGATTGCATTTGTAGGAGAAAACAAATTTATAATGTGTGTGTGCACATAAAATAGAAAGGGATACCACTTGAGACTGTGAGATTCTTAAATAGAGTTATCAAGTTCTGAGGTGGTAAGATGGAACTATTATGCCTGGGAGTAATGATGCCTCAGCTCAGATGGATCTGGGGTATCTTGATGTGAGAAGAGTCCCAGAGACGAACAAAATCCAGAGAATCACCTGCAAATTTTCACTGATGGTAGATGTACAGAAACTGAAAGTAAGCAAGTGTATGCCCAACCCACCCAAGGCGCTGGGATTCTTTACAAGCTTTTAAAGGATTGGACACATGAAAGAGACATGCAGGCTTGCTTTAGGGTGTAGGAGTAACAAAGGACTGTTAGTTAGATTGGCTTAGGGATGTAGGAATAATAGGATGTAATTTATATTGCTTAAGGATGTAGAAGAAAGAAGATTTGCATAGCATGGTTTAAGGCTGTAAAAGAAATAGGATTAAATTAGCCACATGAAAAATTTAGGTGTTAGGAAAAAATTTCCCTTAACAAGTCTTGCAGCATGGTTTTCCAAAGGGAGAAATGACAGTAGGATTGGGCTATTTCTCTCTGAATTTAAAAAGTCACTGGGTAAATTGTATTAAGCTCCTGTAGCATCTGGCATGTAGGGTGGAAACAGGAAAGAAAACTATAGGATTTGATTGGTTTATCTGGTATAAATTTGCTAGGTTTTGTGGTTTGTTTTGTTTTGTTTTGTTTTGTTTTTCCTTTAAGAGCCTCCTCTGTGTAATTTTTTTTTTATTAAACTGCATATAGTATGTAGCTATGTGTAATGTTACAGGTGAGAAATCAAGCACACAAAAGCCTAAAAAATAAAAGAAAAAGTGATGATTTCTCTTGAAACATTAACTTACCAGTATTATAAAACGTATTGAGGTCCTGTTGATAAATGGGAAAGGATTCAGAGAAAAGCCCACTGGAATGATGCAAAATTTGGAAAACTGCCTCAGATTACCTAGGAAACTCAATCTATTTAGAGAAGACTGAGAAGAATCATCACCATAGGGTGTGCTTACCTACTTAGGAAGAAGACTACAGCAATTCTGGCAAAGGAAAGTCTCACAAGACCCAGTAGTTGCATGCTGAATTACAGAAAAGAAAGGGAGAGGAGTAAGGCATTTTTAGTGGTGAGGGTAACTTTCCACTGGGGTGAAACACCCAGAGAAATGACAACTCTCCCACAGATCAGTTTTTCAAATCAAGATTGGTCTGCTGTTTAAAAAAGAGATTCTGGCTCAAACCCAGGCATTTTGATAGCAAAATTTTGAGTTGAAATTCAATAGTCAGGGTTAGATAATCAGATAAAATCATAATCTTTCCTTCTGCTCTTGATATATAAATTTTTTCTTTATACTGCCTATTTGGTATCTCAGGAATAATGTGGATAACTATAAAATTGTGAAGTTTTCTTTTTTCTTGCATAGCTTGGCACATACTTTGTTCTCATGGTTACAAGGAGACTGCACGCACCAACATGTTCATCTCTAGAATGCAGTTTCCAGCACACTGTCACTTCCATGACCTGACATCAGTATTCTTCTCATTAGAAATGTCTGTTTGATCTGTGTGCAAGGGTGGACATCATCCTTACTAGCACTGGAAGACCTTGCATACTTGTATGACTCCCAAGAACATTTCTTAAAACAGATAAGGTGGTACAGATAGGGCCTGGGCTTTGAAGATTCTTCCACTGGGGACAGGGAAGCAGCACAATAAAAGGTGTTGTGATGCCTGGGAGGTGGAGTGCCCTGGGCAGTTTTTATGAAATAGGCTGCTACATCTCTACAGAATGACTGCCACAGAGGGTAGAAAGGAAGTATGGTAAGAAAATGAAGTTTGTTGTGTGAATGTAAGCAGGAGTACGACGTTCTTCCTGCCAAGCTGAGCAAAGTCAGGGTGACGTTGGAAGTGAGTTAGGGTACCACAAATGATGTAGAATTTGAGTGGGTGAGAAATGATGCTGAAATATATTTCACATGAAGAAATACAAGGCTAAGTGAATGGGTGGAGGTAGGATTTAAAGAGTGTTACGAGAGGAGTTATGTTTCTCTACACTAAACTTGTTGCTACTCTCTCATTTCTCTCCCTCTGGGCCCAGTGTACTTACGAGGTCTCCATTGCTTCAGCAGAAACCTTTCCCAATACAGCTGATGCACTGGGCCTAGAGGAAAGCAGTGTTTTGCAAAATGATCCTGTGTTATTAGGGCTTTCCTCTAAGTGTTTTACCTAGAGCTCTTCCTTTTTTCTTTTTTAAATTTTATTTATTTGTTCATTTAGTTATTTATTTATTTTCAGAGGGTACTTAACTTCCTTCCCCCACTCATAACAGATGATAAAGTGGACATGAGTTTGAAAAGAGTGAGTTGGGGAAAAGACATCCAGCAGCAGAGAGAAACTGAGAAGTCTGGACTTGGGTCTATCAACAGGAGTAGTAGATGATCACTCATGATCACTCATGAACAAGCGCTTCCAAAATAAGTGCTGCGCTGTTAAAAAAATAAATAATTAAAAAAAATGTATAAATGGGAAACATGATCTTTGCAGCCTTTCGTCAAGGGTTGAATCCTCAGGCTAACTAAAAATGAAAATTACCTTTCCCTGTTTCAGATATATCTCTATTCTTTGTTGGAATAAAGGTAAAAATACAAGTTTCCCAGCAACAGCTGTCAGAGACTTGAAAAGTTAATGGCTTAACTCTAAGATCACTAAAAGACTTTTGTCCACTGCAGCAGACTGAAAAGAAACAGCAGTTCTCCCAGCAAAGCCTACCCTTCTCTTAATATGCCTACTGTGAAAGGACCTGCAGATCAGGTAAATCAGGTAAATGGGTGCCATTGTCCAACTATCCCAGGTGCAGAAGGGAATGCACACCTGGAGCTACAAACTGAATTTCCAGATAAAGGAAGAGGCTAATAAGAGGCAAATCCTGTGAGGTGGGATAATTCTTCTCATCATGCCAATGTCCTCCCTTACATGATGACTCTGCCATAAAATCTCAAAGACATTTTGCATCTGGCCTGGGCTATTCATCTCAGATGTTGGACCATGATGGACCATGATCGATGCTGAGTCTTAGGAGGTGTCAGAGATTTGTGAAATGTCCTGGGACATGTCCCGTGATGCTATCCATTGTAAAATTCCCCACCCTAGGGGAGGTACAAGGTGTTCCCACCTGAGTTTGAAGTGTGTAATAACTCATGAAGTCTTTGAATTTTGAGGAGGGGGCTTACCCCAGCTCCAACAGATCCAAACCATCACTTCGACAGGACTTCGACCACCATTTCAACCAGAACACATGGAAGCTGAAACTTCTGACTTTCATTGCTGGATCCACCAGGTGGTGAGTATATGTATCTTAGGACCCTTAGCCTTTTTTTCTCTTTCATTCCTTTATATATTTCCTTAAGTGTTATGCTTTAATATTGCTGTATTACTGTAGATGATGACACAAAACCACACAATATTCCTGTTTATTTCTGAAACAAAACTGTTCCAAAATAAACTCTACATATATATGTTTACAAACACCAGTTATTCAGTGTTGTTTCACTCTAATCCATCCCAAGGAATTTATTAACAAGAACCTGGATTACCCTCCCCTTATGGGGCGGGTCGTAATACAGCTTGAGGCATTACAAGGGTTCATGGGTACTGGAGTTTAAGGCATTTTTCTCTGACCTGCCATTCTGTCTGTAGATGCCTGTCCCATAAATCCAAAGAGCAGCAGTTGGTGTTGCTCTTGGGCCAAGTATGATATCTGTCTTGACTCTGCTGGATAATTCCTGGACCCATTTAAATTAGGTCTGTTAAAGCTTTGCGTCCCCATTATGCACATGCATGGTGATTTGGGGGACTTCTATCAGGCTGCATTTCTTTTTAAAAGCATAATCCCTATTTTCCAAACAGAAAATAGTACTGTCTGCCATGTTTATCCTTTTTGGCAGTGGTTGTAGCCCCTGGCCTGTAATTTAACTCATAAGGATATGATCGCCTATCCCAAGGGCATTTTTACTTTCCTGTAAAGCTCTGTCTGCTGCAGAGGGCCAGAATATGCTCAGCAGAAGCAGCTGAGCCAAGAGGGATGGTATGATTCTTTATCCTGCCCTAGGAAAGAAATGAAAGACAGACAGTAGGGGTCCAGAGTAGGAGAGGAAAGGCTTCTTGTTGCTAGCACAGAAGGATTGGCATGTAGAAATAAGCTGCCAGGGCAAAAGCTTCTGCTTCTGGGTGATAAGCCACCCAGTTAGAGACAGCTGGGAGGGGTGTCCTGGAGAACAAAGGCCTTTCTGGTCTGGTGTGCTGAGAGTCAAGGTGATAAAAGAGCTGGCAGAGTTAATAATGAGTTCACACCATTCCCAACCAGAACTGTCAGGGCTGTAACAAGTAGAGACTGGGGTGAGAGAGAATTCTAGATAGGTGCTTGTGTAGGGAAAAAAGGACTGGGGAGAGATTGGGTAGGACCTCATGGAGTACAGACCTGAATGCTGGACTGAATGCAGCTGGGTGTACTTATGAGGAGGTTAGTGGAGGGGAGAGGAAGTACGTGGTAAGATGGGGTAAAGCTTCACTGCAAGTCCAGGAGACGTCAGTGTAAAGGAAAAAATAAAGTGTTCCCTTAGCTGGGACTATATATTCTCATTAAGTTATGGTGCGTTCCCTCATTCCTTAGTTACTTATAGGTGGCATCTTCACGTGACTCTGCTTGGCTCAATTCTACAAAAATGACATTATTTAGAGTGCCCAGTCCTGGCTTGAAACACCTCTACTAGCACAATGATTTTAGCCACTCTTACAGAGGAATCACTTCAGAGGCTGGTAAACTTGTGGAGGGAAAACCTCCATGAGAAAACAAGGAGCTACAGAGAGTGGTGATAGTTCTATCCCCCTCCTTCCAGGGAACAGGTAATCTATGAGACAGTCAGGAAAACAGCAACTTGGACCTAAATTTGAATGTATTTTTTCTTCTTTGCTTTTGACAGGAGTCCTTGTATTTACAGTATTAGATGAGTTTTCTGAATGCAGTTGGGTTGGGAGGAATCTGCAGTGCCTTCCTTTGCTGAATGGATGTGTTGCTTAAGTCTCTTAGTCAGTTGGAAAATTACCAATGGAAGTGAGATGGGGATTTTGACAGCTCGGTATCCTGCCTTGAACAGAGGGCAACATCGACTATTTCAGCAGAAATTGCAAGGTGCAAAGAACATGGAATAATCTACCAAAGAGACAGTTGCTGCTTGACTGGTGAGAGAGTTATGTGAACCAGTAAAAATGTCATATCCTCTCTAACCTGAATGGGAATGTTTTTACTGGTAGCATCTAATACCCCTGTAATTTACTTCCACCTTGGCTTTGTCTGCCTCAGCAGTGACTTCCATAGATAATACTCTTAGAGATGGCTTGTCTTTCAGCAAAAAGCCTTTCTGTAGTTCCAAACTACTGATAGTGTCAGGGACTTTGTGGAAGATGAAGGCTGTGATGCTCTAATTTGCTATAATTGTATTTCTTGGTGGCTAACCCCAGAACAGGTGAGAGGTGGCTGATTATTCCCTTAGCTCTAGCGGCTAAGAGCTTAGCGTAGGAGGTTCAACCTCTAGCAATTGAATGCCACCACTGCAAGTCGCAGCTGCATCCTACAACGGCTGCACTTGAGCAAGTCAGAGGTCTGGCATCTCTCTATGTGGACTCCAGCAAGAGCGACGGGAACTGGAGAGGCCCAGTAAAGAGGAACTTTCATATTATACTGATTTACTGCAAACTACCAGGATGCAACAGTAAACTCTTCCACTCTCTTCACATTACTCTTATTTATACTTAACATCCAATACTTCGGCTGTCATTCTTTAATCAAGATTTCTTTTAAACCTGTCTGAATTGCTTGGGGAAAACCCTGGGTAAATATTGTTATTAGATAAGTAATAAGACACAACAGGGTGTGAAATATTACCCTATAACTCATGTCTACTCTATAGCAATACATTGAGTGGCACAAGGCCAAATGGCTTTGTGTGTTATTTTTTTAGTTAAATCAAATTAAAAAGACACCAGCAAAGTGTCTGTGGCTGTTAAAACATGGCCATGGTGGTAGGGGGAAGAAGGGAGAAGAGTCATTTAATACGGTGTGCTGTCAATTGCTCACTTTTTAATTTAGTGAATGATGAAAAGTACTAAGTAGAGAGCCCAGGAGATAGGTGTCCTTCACTTATCTAAAGGACAGATTGGACAGAAGCAGCAACAGCGTGAGCTCTGCCATCACTCTGTGGCAGCAGGCTTGCAAGTTCCACCTCTGGTGACTTAAAAGGGTCCATTTGCAAGGTCCCATTCAAACTTTTGTCACTCAGCATGACCTCCCATTAACTATGGCTTAATAAGGTGCTTCCAAGACCATAAGTTGCCTTGGGGGCATCTGTCAAATTGGAAGCAAATTGAGGCTACCACTTACGAAAACCAGCAGATAGATTATTACTGATGAGATGAGATTCCAATCTGAGACCAAACTCAGCCTCTACATAAGTCAGATGGTGCTGTCTCACTTGGCTCATGTGGCAGGGAAAAGGCATCCATAATGTGTTGCACACTAAAAGACCTTTCTTAACTGTTTTCTAACTTTTTGAGCCATGTCCACAACATCTTTTTTTTTTTTTAAATTCAGCTGTATATACCACAGCATGCAATCCTGTCTGCACAGGATGGGCGCTTTGGCTGGGATTGTCAGGGCTGCCCTTTGGCTGCAGAGATGAACTGGCCTCCTCTGAGCTCTCACTTCTGTTTTAGTTTAGAATGACCTTTTTATGGCTAAATGGGGCCTGATCTGTTGCTCTATTTAATAGCCAATTTGCTACACGCAGGAGTCTGTTTCCAGGAGTCGGCAAGTGTGTCTTGGGTTGGCTAAACTGTACATTGGCTTTTCAGGAATGATCTCCTTGCTCTGCAAGGAAAATGTTAAATTTTCATAGAATTTTTTTTGTTTGTTTGTTTTGTTTGCTTTGTGCAGACAGCTGCTGTCATGTACCTTACCCAAGGCCCATTAGCTACTCAGCAGCTTCTGACTCAGACAGCCAAGCTAGAAATGTAGAAAACCATATCGAGAGATGCTCATTAATCCTTATTTGGTTCCTCCCATAGGCATTTTCCTTACATGCCCAGCATTTTTCGCATGCTGGACTCCCTGTGCAACAGGAGGCTTCCATTTGCTTTAGTCTTTAAAGATCCAAGCAGTTTATTTGTGGAGCCTGCTGTGCTGCTTATTCTCTGATGCAGGGTGGGATGTGTTTGAATCTAGTCTAGTAAGTCCAGAGAAGGGGAGGATTCTTTATTTTTCCTTTCCTGCCTCTATGGACAAAAGAACATAAAGGCTTACAAAGTGCTTTCTCCCTGTGGTTTGAGCCTGGGACAATTCCCAGAGCAGTGCCATGTCCTTTGCATGTGTTCATATGTATATGTTGGCTTGCAGTTAGCACAGAGATACATCAATATTCCTGATGACAACAAATACAGCTATTAGGATGAGTCGAGAGCTTATCTTAATTGGGTAACAGATGAGCAGGCGTATGTTGCTGTTGAATCCATCAGCATTAACTGGGCAGAGGTAAGTTTGATCAATACTGACACTTGAGTGCATGGGTAGCCACTGGAAAATATTAATTTACAATCATGACCGGCACCTCTCATTAACCAGAAATGTGTTAACCCTAATTGGTTCAACAGGGCCCTGCTATACTGCACTGTGCTGCTCACAGTCTTTCTTCTAGTGCCTGAGTTTTCTACTGACAGGAACTCAACGGTGCTCAAGTTTTGTGTTTTGGGTGACCAGGCTGGCAGCTGTACTGCAGCATCCATCAGGCCAGAAAGGCATGCAATGCACACCCACCTGGGTATACAGCCCATATGGCTGTGGAGACATGGAGATCTACATATTTGTCTGCTCATGCCTTATGGCCAACTTGAATGGGAATTAGACTGAGCAGGAGCGACACTGATTTATACCATCTGCAAGTTTGTACCACAAATCCATAAGCATTCATATGCCATTGTATCTGTCCATGCATTGGAAGGGTTGCATGCAGATATGGACTGAGTACGCTTATGGTAGCATTAGGTTGCCCTCAGAATTGTCAGGATATGTAAACAACACTGTTTTTAATGGGAAAACTGTATATATATGTGTGTGTGTACGGAATACTTACGAGGGTGTGTGAAAAATGTTTCTTGTGCTATAATGCCAGCCATGACAATTTGTTTCCTCTACCTCAACAAAATCCTCACAGCCATCCATTCAAAGCAGTCATCTTTGGCAAGTGCCATAAATATGCATAGTGTATATACAAATATGAGCTGTAAGAGTTGAAATCATCTTGTAATTAAAGTCCACGCGTGACAGTAAGGGAAGCTGAATTTGCTGTTAGACCTTCAGTATCTGTGGAGATAAGACTGCAATCCACATCCACCATGGAAAGAATGAGAAATGATGGGCTTAAATTGTAGCCTAGCTCTTGCTTCATTTTAGGAATAACTTTCTAGCAGTAAGAATAGTTACACACTAAAATAGGTTGCCTGAGAATATCATCGAATTTCTTCTTTGAAGTTTTCACAAAAAAACCTCCAAGCTGGACAAACATCTGTTGGGACTAGTTAAAGGCAGAAAAAAAAAGGTATTTGTGTCTTTTGGAATGCTTTTCATTTATATTTTCTTGTGCCTTTAGAAGCACAGATGTCTCTGCTTCTGTAGCTGAACATGGCTAGATGTCAGCATTGTCTATGTTAAGAGCAACCTCATTTGCAACAAACTTATCTGTAAACTCATCTGGCCTTAATGTCTGTCCTCTGTTTTAATGGTCAAGCTTAAACAATGGCCTTAGCCAGTCCTCATAATTTGACTGCCCTCCTCTGATATTCTGGGAGCTGCAATGAAAAACACCAGGCAGAAGGAAGCAATTTCTTAGTCAAATGAGTTTCAAGATCGCTTTTTCTCTTCAAAACTTTCCTGTACTTGTGACTTGTCAACTCCTTAATCTTTCTGTCTTGTTTTAATATGAAGGGTGTTATGAAGTTTTTAGTAAAAATGTAATCCAAATATACTGGCAGATGAAAATATCCATTTTTTACCCCGCTACCTGAACCATGATTGCCCAGTGTCATCTGAGTCCCTAGCATTCTTTTGGTCTTATTGGCTCTCCAATTAGCCCAGCAATTTCTTTTTGGCATTCAGATGTCTGTACCATAATTGATTTCCAAAATACTTGCTTTTAAAAGAAAAAAACTATTTTTTCTGTGTAATTCCACAGAATAGTCAACAGTTCTCTTTTCCTTTTTGTGTAGAAACTCCATGGCCCCATCTGAAGTCAAAAGGCTGATTTTGTCTTCCCATTCCCTCAAAGAGGATGCTACGAGGGAATACCTGAAAATCAGAGAATGTGAAGAAGAGCAACCCATAAAGAAATACATTTCAGTAGCTGACCGTCTGCATGTATGAATAATTCCAGTGAGGCTGTCTGAAAGATTTATTATTTGGCAAAAGGAAAAGGAACAACTGTTGGCTTGTTTGAACGTTTCCACAGTGAATGAGTATGGCATATGGAGATTGAGAATCAAGGTCAGACTCACTTATATCTAGTTGTTGCTTACCTATAGCCTGGATACTTGGTATTTATAATATTTGTACCACTGCTGTTTCTTGGAGTATCTTTTGGAGAGCCTCAATGGGGAATTTTCAGACATTTTTGTGTTGAAGACTTTCAGTTTGTGAAAATACAAGAATGTACAGCTTTTTCTTGTTTGGTGGCTTTTGTTTTTTGTTTTGTTTTTTTTTAATGTAACATTTTTGGAAGGATTTTTTCGGTCTCAGCTTGGAATTTTTGAGGAAAGAGACCAGCTGGACCTGAGAATCAAACAGCATGGTGGCCATTGGTTTAACCAAGAAAGCTGGAAGTCACATAAAAGCCCTCACTCTAGCTCTGCTCCCAACAACCATGACTTTTCTCAGGGATTTTTTTTATGTGTTTTTGTGGGTTTTTTTTCACCAGTTGAAGCACTTTTTTAGTCTTGCCTGAGCAGGGGAGTTGCTATTACACTTTGCATTAGCTGTCCCCATAGTTGTCAAATGACGAGGAAATTGGCTGTGTAGGCCTGCTGGAGCACTCACCTGGGATGCGGGAGATGGGAAATACAGGAACAAGAACTAAGACCTCCCCAATCCAGCCAAATGGCTAGCTATTTGTTAAATCATTCCT
Organism: Grallaria varia; assembly: GCA_013396735.1. Taxonomy (NCBI): domain Eukaryota; kingdom Metazoa; phylum Chordata; class Aves; order Passeriformes; family Formicariidae; genus Grallaria; species Grallaria varia. The sequence continues at coordinate 687,763 of VWZG01008667.1, forward strand.
TCTTGTTTTAGAAAAACCACTTTGACAGGTCTTGGTTTTTTTTCCTCCAGTGGGCAATGACTCATCGTCAACTGACTGACTCAGAAACTAGGCAGTCTCACACATACCTGTTGGGGAATTTATCCTAAGATATCTTTCCTGGTTGGCTCTTGCACCTGTAGAAGTGGGGAGTTCCCTAGGATGCATAAAAGCCATAAAGCTTGCCAAGATCCTCTGATCAGCTTCACACTATTAGCACCCTACTGACCATATGTGGGTGCCTTAGGCTGTCCAAAGGGCTTTTGGTGGACAGCATAAACATGTGAGAGAGCAGCGATGGGAGATCACTATGTGTGATGATGTACACCATCTGTAGCTTTCTGGCATATGTTCCCACAAAATTATGTTCCTGTGGAGGGAAATAACCTGTGACAGGGGCCATCCACATTCTTTCAGGGGAAGTTTGGAGGTGTTTAAGGGTCTGGGAGCGCTGCATTAATTCTTTCTGGTGTGTTGATGGAGCCACTCTCTTGATGCCCCACAGACACTCTGAGACAAGCTAGGTGGCCAGAGAATTTAACTTCAGAGGTGTTGGCAGAAAGAACTAAGAAAAATATTTATGCAGACACTATGGCTTTGTCCTGAGGCTGCTATACATGTATTATACGTGCTGTATAATGAAAACTTTAGGCAATATGAGAAAATAGTATAGAATTAGCATTTGCTGGCCATTTCTACCCTGCTTTTCTCTTTTTCAGAGCAACATTTACATCAGAGATAGTTAAAGCAGACAAGACATTGGTATTTGGGATAGTGAGAAGGAACGAGATAAAATCTCATGCAAACCAGTGTTGGCAGTCAATGGAATTGTACTCCCTTTTCCAGAGGCTGGATCTGGCATTGTGTCTTAGAAGCCTTAGGAGATTTATTACCAGTTTGACTTGATCTGTGACACAAGATTTATGGCCAGGCTGAAACTGTCCAGAAATAGTACTTCTCTTACTTTGTACCTGCACTCCATCTACCCAACAGAAAAATGCCCACTAAGTTGGGAATGCTCAAATGCTGGGCGTCACTCAAGCCAAGGAGCTCAGCTACCTCCATGGTGGAGGTACGAGGTTCAGAGAAAAGGCCCTGTGCCTGCACAAGGCACTCAGTGAATGGCTCCGTGAAGGATTTCTAGACTGAGAGGAATGCTAGCTTCTCAGAGCCATATCAAAGAATTGCAAGGGTGTTCACACCTTCCTCACACACAGAAGGACCATCGGATGGCAGACCTTAGGAGTGAGGAGACTTGACTGTCTGGCTCTTCTGATATGTTTTTTAACTAGTCAGCTGAAAGGATTTGTGGTGGAGACGTGAGAGCTGCTCTTCCATTTGCCACACAGTGAATGGAAAGCCCTCATCCAGTGAATACCATCTCTTTTTCTAATCTTCACCCCAACTCATCTCTACACAGGCTCAGAACTTTCATTCAGTGAAGCCCTATAAATGACATTTCTGTAATTTACAATGTTTTTTATTAGAGATAGAACAACAGAATTATGGGCACTTTCTTGATCAGCCCAGAAGTCATTGCAATCGTCTGCTTAAGGCAAAAATTGCCTTAACCTGTAGTGTTCGAAATCTATTGTTATTGACTTCTTCTCTCATCTCTTTTCTGGGGCTCTAGGTGCTCCTATTCAGTTGTGTGTTCACAGAACTGTAACCTCCAGTTCACGGAGGTAAGTCATTCTCTCTAAACCTGATAGTGGGAGAAATTGGATCTGGGTTTTTGTTTTCTGACTAGTTTAGGTAGCTGCAAGTTACTGTTAGATAAGAGTCTGGAGTCAGGGCAGGTAAAGGACAGTGGAATGGTTCTTTAACTTGTGATGAAATGTAGATGCTTCCTGCTCTGGATTTTCTGACCAGCTGTACTCACCTGAGTTGATGGCTGCCTTTCCACTCACAATGTTGCTTAACTCAGTGGAATTTTATTTCCTGAGTGTACAATAAAAAGCACAAAGGTTACCATATCTGTTAAATCACAGGAAAAAGGAAGAGGGTGGCATAGGGGGAATAGAGAAAGAGACTTCCAATGCCCATAGTTCATCTCCAGAGTGACAGAGAATAGGGAAAGGGTCATAGAGGGTTTCAAAGCAGTATATTGCCTCTACTTCATCATTACTGATATTTACAGAGCACACAGACAACTGCAACCATTCCAGACCCATTTCTTTCCTTTTATTGTTGTTTTTTGGGGGATTTTTATTTGGTTTATTTTAATGTTGGCTTCACCACTTCTTTCATCTGCCTCTTGGGTGATTTTTCCCCCCCCCCACTATATTATTTTTTGTCACTGGATTGCTAGAGCCCCCCTGGATGCTATACAAGGTGACAGTTCCTGAGCAGTCAAGAAGAACTGTCAAATAGAATGACAGAAGCACAAAAAAAGGAGGGAAGAGAAACCCTCCAGAGCTGTAATTTCACTTCTATTTTGTCTGCTTGCAGGGGCTATATAAACAGGAGAAAAATGACAACAGACTGCTCCACTTCTAATGACTTCAAATGGTTTGAATCTGACATTGATGGGGAGCTTGGAGAAACCAATGGCAATTCCTCAATTCTTCCTTTCTTACTGCCCTCCACCTGGATTTTGTGCACAAGAATGAAGAAGAGATGCCATGGGAGACAGTTATCACCCAGGCATAGTGCAGCAAATTCTTCACCTCCATCTAGTCTAAAATATTGTCTGACATGCACAAGAAAAATATGAGGTGAATTAAGATTTCTGCTATATTGAATAAATAGCATAAAGATTTGAGTTTTTAGAAGTTATACTCTACATGACCTCCAACAATTCTGCAACCCTGTTGGAAAGATTCTGTGTTTTTCAAGGTCAGCTGAAGTGCTGCCTACATTAAGGAAGTTGGCTCCAATGCAGTTACATCAATACCGAGCACATTTTCTTAATGTAGAAAGGGCCTTGCTGTCCTTTCAGGAATGAATCTTGCATATGTATCTTTCTAAAGGGAAAACAATGAATGAAACAAATGTAGAATTTACAGACATAACGTGTTCCTCTTTTTGATGGAGAAACCTTTGATAGTTTTGAAGAAACTACATTTTTTTTCTTTTACAAGACTTCTATTTCCAAAAATGTTTTCCAAATGACATATAATTTAGCCCCAGAAACATTTTCCTCATACAGGTGATCTAGTCATACTGAATTTCAGGAAGAAAAGATATTTACTGAGAAACTTATACACAATTAAAAACCGAGATGTGAAAGGAAATTCTCTGTTCCACCTCAAATGTTCTGACTCACCAGGTGCGTAGGTTCTTTATATTACCTGTTGTGTACAGAAGATCTCCCTTGCTGATTTTTCAGGGGTCAAAAGGGAGGATTTAGAAGTGGGAAGAAGTAGGATCTGAGTAAGCTGACTTTAAAACTTTCAGCTTCATTTCTTCCCTAAGATTTACTCTCCAAATGAGAGATGCAACAAAACAGTGGACCTGTCAGGTGTCTGCTGTCTCTTACCAGCGGCAGATGAGGAGTCGCCTCTTCACCTGCTTCAAAGCTTATTACTCCACAAGCAGGATTCAGCTCCATATTCAGCTGCTTGAATGTGGCTGGTGCCTAGACTGGCTTTGGTCAAGTGACTTCATTTTTCTTTGTCATCTGATTCTCAAATAAAAATGTACTTGCATTCAGAGGATGATGGAACATGTTACCATTGTCATTCTCTTGTAGGCAGGGCAGCACTGGCAATGAAACAGTTTTCACTAGTAATGATAACTGGAATTTAAGATTCAAGAGGCTGGAGAGTATTTTTTCAACAATCCTAAGAAGTGGTGTTGACTATGGTGAAAACAACATGATGAACTGTAACTACAGTTCCTGGAAAATCTTCTTGTGTACCTCTTGTTCATTTCCCATCTGCAGGTCACTACCAGCTCATCTTTGCTTAGAGAAGAGTGAATGAAGATAATATTCTTCCAAAAGAGTCTATCTTTTGGTTGCATTCAAGTTGTTTGATATTCCTTCACACATTTTCTCAATAACAACAGAATTGAACACCATACTACTAAGTGTACTGACAAATACAGCTACAGCTGAAGTTTATTTAATGTGTTAATTTATGTAGACTCTTTTTTCATTATAATTTATAATTGTCAACTTGAATAACAATACCAAAATACTCTCAAATGATCTAGTTGATTGGAACAACCAAAGAGTACTATATATCAAATTTTACCCCAGAAGGGAGAGCCATTGTGAGTTCTGCTTTCTTTACCTGATCCCTGACTTTGTGCCTCTTGAAACTACCACGCCTAGCCTAAGCTTAGTGATACTTCAGTAAATATCCTTGCTCTACAGAGTAAGTGATGAGACTGCACTGTCATACAACTATCTCAACTAAACGGCTTTCACAACAATCCTGAATTTTTAGGGAAAGCTTTACTTTCTATTGTAGACCACATATAGTGGCAGCCTGAACCCATCTAACGCAACTGTACAATTGCTACCTTTCTTCACTTGTGTATATGCCATTATGAGATTTCTCTTCCACCGATCCCCCCACAATGTGGAATTTTCTGGGCCAGCAAATCCATGAAGGTTTTGGTCAATGGTAGTTCGTCCATCCACTTATGATAACAGTATCAAAACCTTTTGTGTTCCTTAATAATCCTTTTGTTTCTCCATGTTTGGTAGCTGATGCAAAAGGATAACAAGGGAACTTTTTAGTGGAGGTGTATAAGCTAGTTCCTGGCTGCCTAGAGGAAGTCTGAGCGTTGCTGTCTTCCTCTGTGGTGATTTTCATATTAGAGGGACTTCTTCCTATGTCAGTGATCTGTGTGTATGAAGAAGGTGATCTTCTGCAGTGTAGTTTATCTCGTGCTAAAACAGGCTCTATGCCAGGTAACTACTTTTCTCCATGCCAGCCGATCAGTCTTGTTGACACTGTGGTGTCCCCTTTGTGACAGCTACTTTATAGAGGTAACAGAATGCTGGTAGCCAATTAGATTTTGCTGATAGCAATACTGCAGAGTCTGTCCAACAGGGAAAGGGTGCACACCCACAGCTTGACAATAATAATATCATTGAAATGACAAAGCACATAAAGGCTAATGTAGTGACGTATTATAGGTAGCTGCATAACTACAGCCCTATAGGATGGTACTGCATACAAGGGTTTAGACAGTGTTTGAAGCTCCCAGCCAAAGCAATTTTACTTACCAACAAATTTAAAAAGTGTTAACCTGGTCATAAACTATTTTCAGAAAACTAAGAAGAACAGGCTGCAGGGCTGACATCTCTTCCCTCACAGGGCAGGGAAGCAGCTATTCTGTCCACATTGTACTTGCCTTTACTGTGACAGAGGAGCACGAACTGATCTGTGCCATGTGCCCATATGACAAGCAGGTAATTTTCTCTTGTGTGCCCTTCATAAAGATAGCAGGGAAATGCAAGAGGCTGCAAGCAGCACAATTTTTCTGGCCACTGCAAGAGCCCTGTGTGCAGAGTCACCTCACACGTACTCAGAGAACAGCCAAGCGTGGCCGCTCAGACTGGGTGTTCTAAATCATTGTAACCTTTTGCAATGTTTTAAGTTTGCTACTTTAAAAAAAAAAAAAATCTATTTCATTTCTACATCTGAATTTCTTCTTTATACTCTGATGCGCTCTTCCCAGAAGCAAGAACTATAGACAGGTACTCCGAGGATGGGTTATTTTCTTTACAGTAAAATGAAAAATATTCCCTCTAGTTTTTCTGGAATAGGGATGCAAAAATGCTGGCCTTCTGCCTTTGTTATTCTTTTCACATCCTTTTCTCTACAAAGAGGAATGAACCCTATCTTGCAATTAATCCTCATGATTCCAATGGTAGGTGAAGTTATTTCCAGTTATTTGTTCTTGGCTTGAGGAAGTCTGGAATTAACTGTTCAAATCAGGTCATCTGTCTAGAAATGCTTTTCTAAACCCAACCTGTGTTAAGTGCTTTATATCCAACAACTGACTGGAAAAAGTTTCATATACTTCCTCGTGTGCACGTACACCTCGTTTGCAGATTTCAGTGCTTCTGCATGCACAGTTGCATGGGTATAGTTGCACATGAGAGTATGGATGTTATAGGTGGTTGTCCCCTCCCCCTGATGCACCCAGGCAGGTTTTTATCCCGGTTTCTGAAATCACACCAAAGCTCGTTTGTCTTCATCAGCCCTGGCAGGTAAATCATATTCACAGTAGTACAGCTGCACTCATGGCTGACAATGGGGTATATTTTTCATAGTGTGGTGAAGGCAAGAGGCATTCTGCTTCCCTGTAAATTGAGTAGCCTGTCTGTTTCAAATGATGAGACAAGCAAATAGACACAGCGACTGGGGCATGTGCTAGATGGAGCTGCTGTTCATGCTCAAGGTAGCCTGTGTGATGCCTCTCTGCTGCCTGTAGGACTTGTGACTTCAAGCTGGTTCCTTACAGAGCCTTGCTGAATACCGTGCTTCTCCAGTGTGATGTTTTGAGGTTTTCATGTTATACTCAAAATTATATTAATGTTTTTCTTCTGCTGGTGGAGAAAGCATTACTTCTGGTTTTATATGGAGGATTTGAAGACTTTGATTATTTTGGGGATGAGGACAAGTGAGTCCTTCTTCCTGTTTTCACTGGAGTGACCCAGGGCACATGCTCATGAGGGCGTGTATAGAATGGCTCAGCACAAAGTTGTGGTTATGGTCATCCCTCAGCCACACAGGGTCAGCTTTAACGTCACAGTTGTGTCACTTCTCCAGTGAAGAGCGGTTTGTGCTTTGTAGGGCATGTGCCTATTCTGTAATGCTGAGTAAAGGAATGTGTTCTGGCTTTAACTTCATCTCAGAGAATTTCAAAGAAAAGTATGTTTCAGGTAACCGCACAAATAGGTAAGAGCTTGCCAGAGAGCATGGGTGGCCTTGAGCTGTGCTCTGCTCGATCCTGGCAGATGCTGCACTGCCTCCCAGCTACCTCTCACCTGCGCCATACCTGTGTTCCCTATATCAAGCCCTTCCATATAGGGTAAAGCTGGCATGCACATAGCAGTCTCATGCAGGGCTGTTTGGACCACAAGAGGCTCATGAGCTCAAACATGCCCTGTAAAGGAATCTCTGCTTATAATAAATGCAATATAATGCATATAATAAATGCAAAAAGGGATTAAATGCTGTAGGTAAATGGCACAGACAAATACTGTCTTCTCACGTATAAAGTGCTGGGGTCAGCACAAGTGAGTAGCTGTGTGAAATCCTACTTCAGATATGAAGGCAGAATCCAGATTATAGTGGTTCCTGTTGGGGCGTTGATTGCTCTGAGACACTTACTGTGCTGTTGTTTCCAACACTGTGTGTGCATGGGGAAGTTGGAGGAAGACTGAGATCCAGCCCGTTCTCAGCCAGTAAGGGGCAGAAAGATTCAGAGATAGTTGGTCCCAAAGCGGGCCAGGGGAAAAGGGGAGAATCAAGAATGAAGAAGAGAGAGAGGCTACCCTTCCCCCAAATTGAGGATGGAAGATAGCTGAGCAACAGAAACCTGTCAAGATAGTAACTAATAACAATTAATAATTTATTGTACATCAAATAGCTCTTTTCCTCATGGTTTCCAAAAGCTCTTTACAGACTATATATAGAGACTGCATTACAGTGCGGTATGCACTTTTCAGCAGCATGGTTTAGGAACAGCCCTGCTGCTGAGGCACAGTGGAGCCCCATCAGCCCAGAGGAACACTAGGAAAAGATTTGCACCTTCAATCCTGCCTGCTTCACTGTTTATTAAAAAAAAAAAANAAAAAAAAAAAAAAAGAGCACTGAGACAATCTTTTGATGAGTAGAAAGAAGGCAGAACATTGTATGGGTGTTTTTTCTTCCTGCCTACAAAGACAGGCTGTCCCAATAAATTCAATTGTGTAGACAGTGAGAGAAGGAGGGCGGGGGTTGGAAGGAAACAAATGCATTTTAGAAAGCCTATGATAATGACTTAAAATTGCTTTTCTTCATAATTGCAATTTTAAGAGCTGACATCTAGTGATAAGCCAAGTGTAGATGCTGCTGGCTCACAGAACATGGGGGACTGTTACACACTAATTCTTGTCTGTCCTCGGACTTGTTTAATTCAGAAAGAGGATGATGTCGCTTCTCAGGCAGTTGGGGGAGGGCGAATTAGTGGGAGAGGCAAATGTGAACATCCAAAAAGGGCAGGTCAGCTGACAGAAACACTGTCATTGCACTTGGATCTGTTTATGTCTGTCCCAAAACACTGCCTTCACTTCCACGAGGGAGCACATACAGCAGGCACCTGAAGGGCAGAGCCCAGCACTACAGGACAGGAGGTGCAGAAGCATGTGCCTCCCTCAGCAGACTGCAGGGAGTGTAATGCTTGTAAGAAAGCAATTAAAAGAGCTGAGCAAACAAATGATAAATATTGTAGTAGGAGCTGGTGTAATGAACCTCCTTAGGAAAGCTGCCCCTCAGGCCAGCCTCAAGTTCCCCAAACCGGAGCGGGAGAAACCCCCACCTCTTACCACCACCCAGTGCATAAAGTCACTTTGGAGGAGCAATTAAGGAAGAAGCTGCTTACTCCATTGCTCTTCAATCATTTGCTGTTAAGTTTAGGGGGCGATGGGAAACCCCAGTGGACTGACTGAGGCTGCTTTTTGTAAGTGAAAGCTTACTTATGCAAATGTGTTTAAGAGGTGCCTTTCAGTGAAAATGTTTGCTACATTTCCTGAAAAGAGCTAATGGAAAACCTCTCCTTAGAGATGATGCAGTTCAAGGCTGTGTTATAGGTTTCACCTGTGGATGCCTGAAACTCAGGTGACCAGCTATAGAGATTATCTGTTCAGAGCATGGCCCCACTTTTCCTGGTAGACACTGAACTGTCAGGAGACCTCTCATTTCCTGCTTGTTTTATTAGGCTTTGATAGACACATAGTGCTTTGAGTGCATTTTGGGTTTTATTTCTTGCCAAAGGCAGTTGCAACTATGAGGTCATGGGATTTTCTTGGTTTTCTCTTTCCTGCCTACCCTTAGATTTATAATTATAAAGTATTTCCATTCATATGGAGAGCCTGATTTTGACATGGAGCCTGCAGTTGGCATTAGCAATAAATGGGCCTCAGAGCTCTGTGCCAAGGGGAGTGAGAATGAACTGCTGTTGGAAAGAGATGCCTGAAGGAAAAAAAAAAAAATGGCCTGGCTTGGAAACCTCACCTAAACTCTTGTTCAGTTTGTGCTTGGGGGGTGGGGTGAAGGAATTTGATCTTCAGGTTGCAATTCTTGAAATACTGCTCTCACAGAAGCCTTGAGGTTTTGGTAAGAGAGGATGGATTTCCCCATGTCCTGGAGAAGCATGAAGCCAATGGGAATGGTTCACTTCAACTTTTTCTGTCAGGTTATGTGCCTTGGGAAAGGATGGGAAACATCTCTGAGTACTGGAAGGGAGGCTCTGGGATGCTGCAGTCAGGTGAAACAGCAGCTTATGTGTGATCCAGCTAGCGAAAATGATGGCATAAATCCAAGTCATTCCCAGGACAGTGTCCTCTGCCTTGCTGAATTGGGCAGTCCCTGCTTCCCATGTTTCCCTAGCTAATTACTATTGTTTTTCTCCACATATTCAAACTCTCAGCAGGAGTGTGCATAGAGCTATCTTGTGCCACATAGGCAAAAAAAGACCCAGATAAAGGGAGCCTTTTCACTAACAATGGACACTGCCACTTAATTCTCTCATGGTGCTGACATCTCCTCCCAAATACTGATACATCCTAATAAACAATGATGATGTTTGGTGTCAGTGGGGTATGCAGTTTAGGGTCAGTTTTGTCTGTCTTGCTCTACCCTCACTAAATTCACATCACCCCTTGTGATCTCACTGTATGGTTGAAATCTGTTTCTGGGTCAATTTATCCCTCAGTGGAAGCAGCAACCCTTTGGCTGTGGTCCTCTATGTCCCTTCATTGCCTCCCTCCTCACTCAGCTGTAAACTGCAAGAACTGCATTGAGACATCTTTGTCCCATTTGCTGTCTGCTGCAGCACTTTCCTGGTGAAGGGAACATATTTTACAGGGGTAAAATATCAGCCCTTCCCCTCCAATGAAGCAGAGAGTCCCCACAGGGAGTGTAGAGAGGGAAACAGAGGCAGACTAGGAGGAGGTTGTCTCACTGGGTCAGGCAGTGCAAAAGGTGATACCAGACTAACAGAGAAGGTCATGTAACACTGCAGTAGTCCCTGTTGGACTTTTCATCTAAGCTCTAGACTATTTGGTGGTCAGGACTAAATCTTGCTGTCTCTACTCCTTATACTCATCTCCTTACCTCGTACTAATTCTCTTGCACAACTATTGCCATTTCTGTCTTCTGACTGTTCATTACCTCCTGTTTTTCCTCCATCCAGCCTCCAGTCTCACGTATTTCTTCCATGTCAAATTCACAGATCAAATGTTCCAACACACACTACATCCAAGCTGAGCTTCTTCCCAGCTCTTGATCCAGATCCTTTTATTGCAACCATCCCTGTAAGGGTTCTTAGAATTGTTCTGTGCCTTTTGCCACCTACTGATCCATTGTGTCTCATCAGTCCAGACCCTCTCTTGCTGCTGCCTGCATCTGGCAGCTGATTATTCCCTGTACAGATGTCCCTGCTCTTCACTGAAGAAACCAGACCGGTCTGCCTCTCAGGAACCCAAGGAGCAGTTTCAGTGTGGGTGAAACCTTCAAAGTATATTGCCACTAGATGTAACATAATTCTTCAGGTGCAACGTGGGCTTTTTTACTTCACAGACTTCTGTCAAGGTAAATGTATACGTATTTTTCTTGTCTGTATCACTGCCATATTTCTGGCATGAAGCCCGTGATCCTGCCAAATTTCATGTTCTTGCTCCCCATTTGGAACCACAGAACTTCCCTAGAAGTTGCAAGGTACCACCTTTCCCTCTGGTTCCCTACAGTGTCTCAAATAGTAGCTAAACTTTAGCAGAGAGAAAAAAATTTGAAGAGGGGGAGAACACCAAACCAACTCCCACCCCACCCCTGAATAGTGTTCACTTTATTTAGTCACCACACTATATATAGGCTCATCTGTAACAATTATTTTAATATTAATATTGACTTTGTTTTGAGCATATGATTTTGCAAGAGACTGTTATCAGATACTTACTGTACTAGAAGGGTTTGGGATCCTCCTGGCCCATCATCCTCCTTACAACAGAAGCATGCCTTTCTTCAGTGATGAGGTGAGATACTGAGAGGGAAAACACAGCATTTAGGGGAAAGGGGAGTTCTGAGTGGAAAGTGTTTATTCAGAGATTCAGTCACATAGTTCTGGTCTCATCTTTGCTTTGTATCCATGTTTTTTTCTCACTTCTCCAGAGAGACTCTGTTTCTGCCTCCTCCATTCCTTCTGCTTGCTGTAAAACAGCCTGCAAGGGCCTGCGAGCATCATGTGAGGACAGTACAGTGCCTTGGGCTCACTGCTTGGACCAGCCTTTTCTCCTTCATTCCCATTCCTGGCTGCCACACCACGTGCTCTCTCCAGCGTTTTGTTGCTTTCCCACGCTCCTTTTGCACAGCCCTGGGCAGGGAGCTGGCAGAATTGGATGGAGGTGATAGTGACAGCAAGAGAGGAGGAGGAAATGGGGAAGGAGGGAAGAAACAGTGGGGGCCTGGGGAGAGAGGATCATTGCCTCTGATCTATTATGAATTCTCCTGGGAGACAGCCAGTAGGCTGGAAAGTGAATGATAGCCAAACCAGATGAGGAATTGTTCTGTGTCCCTGATGTATTTTATCCTCGACAGGCATTTAGTTTCTTTAACTATCAAACTAACTATTTCTCATATATATATTACATAAGCTGTGAAAGATAAAGCACACACACCATCAATCAAATCTCTTGTCAGAATCTCTTTACCTATTCCCTTGTCTTTATTTATTATTTTTTTTATGCCTTCCACTCTTCTTTAAATTATACTCAAAACAGGGATATTTTTATGGAAAGTTGACCAAAACATAATTGAATCACCATTTAACTACTACACAATTCAGGGAAAAAAAAAAAAAAAAAAAAAAAGAACAGGCTGTGATATTGTTTTGAAGTTGAATACTGAAAATAATGGAGCATTGGTGAATGTTTTTGGTTGTTTTTTTTTTTCACTATCAGTTGACAGAATGTTTTCTGTATGGAACATGTTTGTCAGGATTCCTTAGAAATCCAGCACTGGGAATGTGGAGTTCCAGCTCTTCAGGACTACAGTAACTACTAATTTACCAAGAAACCTTCTTCACCTTTGAACAGAGAATTTTTTATTTTTTTTTTTTTTTTCATTTTTCACATTGACCAACATATGACATCTGCATGCACAGGAAGAACAGAATCACAGAATAAATCATTTAGGCTGGAAAAGATCTTTAAGATCATGGAGCCCTGGAAGACACGCTGCTGTTACCTGTCTGGACCCTTCAGTTGGATAGAGGAGAGAAAGGGAATTGTAGGTGGACATCAGCAGATGCTTTTAAAACATCTTGTCAGTTTCACATGTTCCCGGATAGGTGTTCCCTCTGCCCATACCAGCCTGACCCAACCTACAGAGAGGGTGCTGCAGGGCCTGATGTGATCTTGTCTTTGCACTGACTCTCCTATGAGGTACTGCAGAGAAAGAAATGGCCAGAGCCCTCTTTATTAATGTTACTGTCTTTCTGGCACATAGATTAAAGTGAAAAATAAAAAAAAAGGCAACAAGACTTATGGATAACCCTGTAATCTCTAAATGCATTTGCTATTTAGTACACGTACCCGTGAGAATTTATGCAATAAAGGGTGCACCCACAGTGTTGTTCTCCATAACCCCTTGAACCAAAAGCACTGTAATTATAGATTATTTGAGATTCAATATGGCAGTTCTAATGTGGTGAAAAGTAACAATGCGGCCCTATTCAATCTTTGGATCTCAATTTCAGAGTTGCTGAGTATCTACTCTACCATCTAAAACCAGCAAGAGTGATGACACTCTGAGAACCAGGCTGGCCCTTGTATTTTTTCTTTTTCTGATTTCACCTTAAATTAACCAGGCATTTTTTTCTGTGCTTCTTAACTGAGCCTTTTATTATGTTTGATAGAGTGAAAGAATGTTTTTTCCTCCCCTTGTGTCTTGCACAATGGAGAACATAATGCTTTTGCTTTGAAGTCTCGCCACTATCCTGCCTACAAAGTCAGGCCTCTCTTTTGGTTTCCAGTTTAATTAAATGAGCCTGCGTTGAACAAGAAAGCTGTCACGAAGAGCCTGAAATGGCCTCTTCTTCTTATGATAGCACACAGCCTCTGACTACTTTAGAGTAAGTTCACCTTGCACCAGCGCATGCTGGATTTAGTATCATGCCTGGCTTGTTTTAAGTGCAGGGAACAGTGAGGAAAGATTGTGGTTATTCTCTGAGTTAAGGTCATTTGCTGTCAGTTTGAAGTGACTGGGTTGGTACAACAATATTTCTGTCTTTCTTTCTACACTAGAAGAACTGGTTGACTTTAACCAATTTTAGCTGAAGATGCTTTCTTCAGCCAAGTCTTTCAAGTAATAGTTCAGCATACTTGGGTCACTCTGGACTAGATATTCCTTGAAGCTTATGTCTTCTAAAGTCTTCTAAAAAACCAGAATGTTGTAATACTTTTCTTTATCCACATGGTTTAAAAGCATCCATTTGTGTCTCCAGTATTTCTCAATTGAGTATTTTCTGAGGCTACTTGCTGGATAGATAGCATTCCTTGGCATAAAAAAAGCTCGTAATCTGGAAGTACACTGGATCTTCAACATGTTTGTGGTAGAAGCTATTTAGTATTTAATTCTGGAAGAAATATTTGTGTCACTAGGAGCAGTTGGGTTTGTCCATCCAATGTTGCATTATGCAGGTGGAGTGACACAAGAAATCACACAATCTTCACTTCGCAGCCATTTGCTGGGGGATATTTATTTGAATGATGCTTGTCAATAGAGCTAGCTTGGAATTAATTTTAGCCCATAGCTTATTTACTGATATTTCATATTCTTAATAACTTGTATTGACTGCTGAATGCTAGTTTTCATCTCCTTGTAATTAGAAATGTGCCCAATTATCCACATCCAAAGTTGGACCTCTAGTGCTCAATGTTAGGATACCAAAGCTGGCCTTCAGCCATTGATTTCATCCCAATCACTTGAAGATGAGTTTCCCATAATCCCTCCTAAAGAGCTTGTAGCAACCTTTTAGGAATTACTACTTGGGTCCAATGTATGAGACAGCCCTCATCAACACTCAGTCTGCACGCACACTGAAAGAAAGTTTTAACAGCACTAGAGCAATTACCTTTGCTCCAAGAAACATGGTTAATTTAAAAGTGACTCTTTACAGCTTCCCATTGCTAATTGTGCATTTGTTAGGATGCCAAGCCTGGCATAGACTGAATACTCTTACTCCTCCTATTTAGGGTAAACTGTCCCATGTGCACCATGTCAGGCAGGAAACTCAGTTATGGGTGTTATGCCAGCAACTAAGTCTATGATATTATGCTGATAGAGTGCTGTCAAGGATCTTGTTTCCAAAATGTTTTCTGTTTTCATAAAATATCTTGCTTTGGAAGTAGGAAGAGAGTGGCTGGACTGTACTGTTTTAACCATTATGAGCATAAGGTCTTATATGTAAAGGTCTTATTTTGTTATGCCAGCTTCAGTGTTTCCCAGGCAGTAAGGCCGTAGGGAGTTTTCTCTTGGACAAAAACTCTTTGATTCATAAACAACAGGCAATTAATTGCCATCAGGCATTGGATAATCAGATCAATCTCACGTGTGATATCACACAGGTCATTCCTAGCAGTAACTTTCATTTAAATTGCACTAGCATATCTTTCAGTGACAATATATAGAAAATTCTTCTATGTACAACTTGTAAATAGTAGATTTAGCAAACATTTTGCAGTTTTTTCAAGTGCTTGGCTTCTTCAACTTGGGACATATCCTCAGAAATGCCTAGTCAGTGTCATACAGCTCCTATTTAGGGTTCAAATTTGAATACGGATTTACCTGCTTATTTTGAAGTGTAGTTGTATGCCAAGTTCCTCTGAAAACCTAGCTCCCAGTGCCCTTGACTTTGCCTTGGTCTGATTCTGTATGATATCCAAGGGGAGGAGTTCCTTCCTATTCCACAGAGCTACCCTATGCCCTTTGAACATCACTCATACTTTCACAGTGCCCTAGGTTTCTCTTTTGTCTGTGTGACACTACTGCAAGCATATGTCTGATCAATTTGCATTTATTTTGGATGTACTGAATAAAGGTCTTGAGTGACAATAGAGGCCTTGGATCTTGTAAAAAATTCTGAGGAATTTCTGGGCTTGTCACCCTTTCTCTGTGACCACACATCTTCACCCTGTTTGTCCAGCTCTGCAGGGGACTTTTGCCAGAACTCATGTCAGACGCTACAGTATAAAATCTATATAATAAAAAGAGTTTCTGTCACAGAAGATGGACATAAGGTGATTACCTTTTTAGTTCCTTTCCTGCCCTGTTTGCCATGATTCTTCCCCTAATCCAGCTCAAGGAAACTTGCCAAACACTCGCTATATAGCTAGTGCACCAGGACCTGTCTCTGGTGCTGATTCCTGCTGGCATGAAATAGCCAATTTCCATAGTATTGAGCTTTCTTCACCTGCAAAACAGGGACACACATTCAAACAGCCAACTGGAAATGAACCCTGGACCACCCTCTGAGTCCCCACCCTGTGACCAAGAATTGCTTAGGAGAATGGTACTTGGACTGGTACCAAGCAATGCCAGGAATTGCTCTAACACTTGAAAAATGCAGGTAATAACCTGCAGGTTCAAGTGCCTGAAAACAAATACTGACATTGTTATTTATTTACATAGATAAAGCCATGATGTTCACATACCTTTTGATGTTGTCCTTGTGTTTATAGGAGCCCTTCAAGCAGAATGAGGTCTCTCTTATAACGATTTGCCTTATTGCTCATTAAGCATGGTCTCTACTTAATGTATTACACTCAGATTCTCCTTAACATCTTTAGCTGCTCTTTTCGTTGGCACAGCAATACTGCCTGCTTTCTGAAAGGTCAGGGCTTTTTCAGACAACAGTATCATTTGGATACTTTCCTTATGTAACTGATATACTAGCTGGTCCTTTTAATGAATACTTAAATTTATTCAAAGATCATAAACCTTGGTGAGCATCTTCAGTTTGGGTACATAATGACCAGTGTGTTCAGTGGGATTTTGATCACAGTTATTAAATCAAAATCTCTCCATGTTAATGAACAGCTTTAGACTGAGAAAGGCTCCCATAGCATCACCACAGTCTTAGGCAATGCAGTCCTCTGCCTTTCACTTGTAATATAATCTGCAATATAACAGAGTTTGTTCTAGTGCAATAACTTTCCCCTCTTTTCTTCTCTTTCATTACCTTCTGTCACATGGGCTAGTGTTACCATCATGGTAGTTACTGAGAAGGCTGTTAATGACAAACAAAAGATGAGAGGGGAAAAAATCATTTATTTCCATGAATCACTGTTCTGTCTAATGGCTTTGTAACACATATTTTTTCCATGCCTGACAGAAGAGGTTAAAGAAATGAAGAATAGCCTGAATCACAGTAGGGGCTGTAGTTGCAACATGAATCCTATTTATCCATGAGCTGTCCCATAATTCCTCTGTAGAGGAGTACTACTATGTTGTCCAACCTGCATTGTGTAGATCCAAGAGAGCCCAGGAAGAGTTATTAAGAAAAGCGTGTCTCAGGAGGCTTAGGCTCACTCTATGAGGGTCCACACTGCCACTGTGAAACATGCAGGGAATTTTTAGGTGCCACAAAACCAAAAAAACCCCATTTTTACATAATTGATAGCAATTACCAAGTAGACAAACCCCACAGGCATAATGGATATTGTCTCAGATCTCATCTTCCTGGGTTTGGCACTGGAATTTAGATTTAGGCCCATGATGTTTTTCAACAGTATTGGCCCAATTAGTCTAATGAGGAATTTTATTGTTTGTTTTACTGTTGAATCAAAGGATTGAGTATCTGGATTCTTTTTTAATAGGGTAAGAAAGCTTGAAGGCTTTTTCTGATGGGATTTTTATAACCACCATGGAGATGAATGGTCAAGTGCCATGGAGCATTATGCTGATCATATACTGTTTCCAAGGAAACTCAGGATGGAGTTTCTAGAAGCTCTTTGTGGAGAACAGCAAAGCTACATCCCATCTCTGTCAGAAGTAAAGTCCTAGGTTAGGCTCATGACTCAGCTGAAGAACTATAAACATCACCTAAAAGCAGGGATGTAGGGGTATATAACTAAGTGAAGAACATCATGTACTTGGTGCTTTGGGCCAAGCTGCGAAGGACAAACTCAGCCTAGAAATGCTTAAGTTACTACCCCTTAATTTTCTGGAGGAGGAATTTGAGGGATGCAGGTGACTTCAAAAGACAGGAGACTGCTGCCATCAGTGCCAGGCAGCCAAAGATGACGATTCTCTGAGCTGGGCATGCAGCCTCTGTGGAGAGTGGTACCCAGCAGCACTGCTTGTGAATCCTGGCCAAGAGAATGAAAAGCTGATATAGCTGTATATTTGACTGCGTGGGCTACTGAAGGACAGCATTTAGCATTGTTTAAGGGAAGGCTGGGAAAAGGTTAGGTATGATGTTTGTTGCTGCTCATTTTTTATTATTTAAACAATACAAACACACCCGCACACACGAAAAGTACTGTTCTAAGCAAAAAATGTAACATTCTCTCAATTCTTTTCCCTTCCCCCACAAAATTAATGGCTTTACCAGTGGCTTCAACCAGAAATCTTTCAATCTGTCCTACAACATATTGGAATAGTTACCACAGTATAGCTTTCCGTAGTGTAGATGCAGCAGAATCAGTAGAAAAGTACTTTATATTGCAGAGGAACAAGGAATAAACGGTAATAGCATACAGTAGGTTTAAACAGGCATTAACATCTCAATAAAATTATAGAGATGATCCATGCATAATTTTCTATAAAAAAAAACTGGTTTAGAGGATAGTTGCCTTGGGGTCACATATAGTGGTAGGATTTTAAAATGTTTTTTAGCACAGCAAACTTCAGTCCAGAGGCCATGTAAAACGTGATAATACTAGACTAATTTTTAGGTGGCCCATCATCACTACTAGTAGCTGTTGGACAATAGCAATAAAAAGCATATCTTCTTGGGAAACAATGCAAAAAAACATTTAAGAAACTACCCAGCGCTGATGGAAAACACACAAGCTGAGCAAAGAATTCTGAAATTTTGAAAGCTAGAATTGTTTGGAAGCATGGGGAATGACCCTATTTCCCAACTTCAGCCTACCCCCAAAAAAAAAAAAAAAANGAAAATTTCAGTTAAGATTTTTAAGAAAAGTGTTTATTGGTGTAGAACTTTCTAGTTAATAACCAAAAAAAGGCTTTTAATACTTTTAAATCTCAACTTTTTAAATATATTTCCAGATGACCATTTTGATAAAAGTGATAAATGGAAAATGTTAGAGTGAAGATAAAAATCAACACATTTTTCAAAAAACTTTATTTAAACCAAAATGAATAAAAAAACCTTTCCCATGTCTTAAAAAAAGCCAACAGCCACACACAAAAGTCATCAAAAAACCCCAAACAGAAACCACAGGAAAAAAAACAGCAAAAAATTTTAATGATCTACCTATTTTCAGATCATAAATGATACAGTAAAATTCACACTTAAAATCCTGGCTTCATGCCACTAACAGAGCACAGGTATCATACGCTGCTATGAGAAAAGTACATGTTTCTTGAGAGAACTGCTGTGTACTCATTGTATGGTTTCTGGGTAGATTTAAGGTCCAGCTGTTACCAAAATATTTTAGTGTTGCAGCACAAAAGTCTCTCTAGATCCCATTAATAAGATCTCTGTCTGTAATCTTGAGTCACATGCTTTTTTGCTTGTGGAAAGATGCTTTTTGGTCTTGACTGCTCTCATGCCAGCTAAAACACAATTGAGGATCCAAGAGTATCCCCGAGCTGCAAATGCAGAACACAAGTGACAGGAGGTGTTTTACACATGTCTGTCTCAACCCAGGAGCATAACACCAATCTTACTGGAGCCTCAGTCAGTCAATTCTGAGCATACACAGTCTCTTTTTCCTCCACCAATTTATTGAAGCACTGAATTATCAGGACAACTTACAGCTTATCACAAATTTATCTCCCTTCTCCTTGTTGTGCATGTTTCTATTTTGTTTCTTCAGACTTGTTTTAATGAGTGTGTTTTCTAACTTTGCATCCTTGGAACAGGCCCAACAATCCTGTTAAATGGTCTCTCTCTCCCTGTAAAATGGGATTTGTGCCAAGAAACACTCCTTGAACCTTAAAACAACCACAACAAAAAACAAACAAACAACCACAACAACAACCAAACAAACCATAAACACCACGGTGAGAGCTTTTAGTCAGAGCTCTTACTCCAGTTGGTTGCCAGCTCCTTGCTTTCTGCTTCATCTTTTCTCTAAACTTTTATAGCCCCTAATCGTCTGTAAAGCATTGCATACCCCTATGGTGCTATATAAATGAAATAACAATGATGCTCTTGAATTAATTGGGTGTGTTTGCATACAGTAGTCTTACAATATCCCTTCCTCTTTATAAGATCCTCTCATGTGAGGCTGCAGGTCCAATTGCCACAAATAATTCAGTGTTAGATTGAAGGTGTATATGAGGAATCCTATTTTTTCTCTTATGGGCCCTTTGTGGGGAGAATATGTTTTAGTTCATTAAAGGTGCACATTAGGCAATTACTTTATCTTCTCATCTCGCATTTTTTTCCTCCTTCTTATGCCTCAGTTTTATGTGTCTCCTCACAAAACCCTGAATCTTATGGAGGTTTACAGATTTACATAAATGTCTTTTTCTTGTTTATTATCATTTGGCAGGGAATAAACCTCTCTGCCCAAGATATGACACAGGTATTTTTTGCTCTCCTTAGGGGACTGCAGCACAGATTTACTACTTTTGATCGCCACAGTCAAGGTAAAAGTCAAACAAGCACATCAAAGAAGTTGTAAGGCCCTGGACGGCAATGAGTGCCAACCCCTGTATTCCTTTTTTTCTAGAGGACCTTCTATTCACAGGGGGAAGGATTTCTTTTGGTCACAGAAGTGACTGCAAACAGTGGCATCATTAGTCAGGTGTCCATCATATGTAATTTGATGCAGAGGATCCTAGGGAATGGTTTATTCCAAGAACCAGTTCTAGCCCTTCTTCTAACCAGCCCAGTGAGGAGACAGAGACTATTTACATATGCAGAGCAGTTTTATATGGAGGACAGTGGGATAATTCAGCCAGTTCTCCCTGATTTTCTTTCCCTTGCAGAGTATGAAAGAAACAGTGTCAAGTGCAAGCTCAGCTGCTGCAAGCCACTTCAGTTGTAGGTGGAGGCACCCATTCTGAAAACACCTAGGGAAACGATTTTTGCATTTTTCTGAGCAGATCCTTAGGTATGGGTTTCCATACCTAGAAGGCAATAGCACTCATGGCCTAGCACTTGGGATCCTGACGATAAAATGTTTTCATTTGTCTGGTAAGAAGCTGTAGCTTTTACAGCTCTGGGAAGTTATGACTCCCACAGCAGCTGACTGTGGACGGATTTACAAGAGAGCTCAGTGGGATTATGTCTGTGTTTTAATTTGTTCTCCACTCTTCCCTGCAACATACTAATCCATGGCTCAAAGCCCATGACAACAATGCACAAGTGGAAGCATCCAGAAGTCAAGAGCGACAAAGCAGATGTACAGGCACCCTTGAGGTGCTCATCATTAGGTCACTGGCACAAGGACTTTATCCTCATTTTGAGGGTTTGACTCATGAGGAGAGTACACATAAGTAGTGCCCTTGCTGGGTTGCTATCTGAGCTCAGATGACTTGGTTTCTGCTGCTGACTCTGGCAATAATCATGGGCATGCTGCAACATCTCCCAGTACCCCAGACCTTGGGTTTGGCCCTCTATTTTTTCCAGCCTTAGTAAATAAGAGGTTAATCCAGCCATGGGTCCTTGCTGGCACTAGAACATGACGAAAACTAAAGAAAAATGGGAGCAATCCCTCTTACCAGGCTTATTACAGGTCCCTTATGACACCTAATGATGACTGTGATAAATAGCTTACAAGTGACTTTGACCATCTACAATTAATCAACACATCCCACAGTATAAGATCACTACTCGCAGGGGTGCAAGGTCATGGGCTTGCTCCTGACAGTGTTTCTGAACAAGTCTAATCCTGTTCTTGCCACTTAGTTGCACAAAGTTTGGACACCAAAGGAGTCACCCATAAGATGGGAGCTCTCTGTCACCCAAAGCAAGTGATACTGACTTACATGGGGGATGTAGCACCCTGGGAATGCAAAGTGATCAGTCACCAGCATGGCAGTGTTCTAAAGTTTTGGCACCAACCAGACTCAGTAGAGCTGTTGGAATTACATATTCAGCTGGGATAGGCAGAGTAACATGGGGAAATCCCAGATTAAAGATTCACAGAGGTCACTGGAAAGATATCAGGGAAGTTTCAGTTCATAACCCTAGAAAGAAACCAGAGGAAAGGAAATATAGGAGTCCCCTCTAAGTTCAGAATCCATTTGGAGCATAACCTTAGAGATCCAAGGTAACGCCCAACATAAGAGACCACTGGGGTTAGCTATTCAGATCCCTTTTCTTTAGAAATTATGGCCTATTTTCTAATATTTTTTTTTCTATTTCCATTGTATAATTACCCATTGTCAAGTTCCTCAATCATCTGCCGCTCGTCCAGGCAGCTGTCGTCTAAATCTTCACCTTCCTTGCCCCTGTTTTCAACAGCCTGACAGTAGAAGATGTAGATGGCCTCTTTTCCCTGCCTTCCTCTGCAAGACGGTTTTCAGATAAGCCCCCAGCCAAATGTGAAAGAGAAAGCCATGGAACAAGGGGTTGAAGTATTGCTGCCAAGGTATTTGTGAACGCAGAAACAAACCAAGATACTTGGTGCAGAGGGCAGAGGAAGGACTGACTGTGTCTTCTGAATATCTTTTTTTCTAGTGTTAGAAGTTCAGTTTCCCTTGATCTTCACCAGATAGCATAGCAAAGATGCCATAAGATGCACATCAGTGCATTCTCTAGGACATAGTATCCTTCATTCACTGATGTTGGGCTGCAAGGTCTGCATGTGTCACTTAGGCTCTGGAAGGCCAAAGAAACCTTTTGTCCATTTGCTCTTGCCACCTCCATTAGAATCTCTATTATATTGATTACAGTCCTAGCCTGGATCCTCCTTGTGAAAAACAACACAGTTTTCCTTTGTTGAGGTGTATGCTACCTGCCTAACTCTATTCAGGAGCTGTCTATGAAGGGTCAGACTTCCCAATTCAGACAGGGTCTGTTTGGCAAAAAAAAGTATCTGGGAAGAAGCAAAATGAGTCTTTAAATCAGTTCCTGATGTAGCTCAGAGCAGCCTTTTCTCTTTTTTATATTGAAGCTAAGCTCATTGATACTGAAGAAAGGTCCAGCACAATGCAATTTCCAGATCTACTTTTCTGACACTACCCTGATAAACAGCATGCTTATTATTAGGAGTGGGAAACAAGCATTCTGGGAGCACAAGAGATTCACAAGTTAAACTGAAGCCATGTCTGCACTGCTGCAAAACTGGTCTTGAGACCAAAGACCATGCACCACATTTGCATCTTGTCTCTGTGGCTGGCATTCAGAGTGCCAACTGGATGCTTGCATAAACATGCTTGTTGACCCAGTGACTCACCAAGCATGTTCAGCCAAACAGAGTGCTGGGGACTCTGAAATATGTGTCTGGTCAACAACTGAGCTTGCATTTATAATCTTACAGTCTGTACCACAGAGAAGTTTGACCTTGGGTTGGCTTCAGTTCATCTAAACTGAGCCTAAGAGTATTGAATAAATTTAGTAGCTAACTATGAATATCTCTGCTATGACCTTCTTACAGTTGTGTCCAATAACAGCTTCATGGCAACCATGCTCACCTTCTGCCTTGAGTAGCAAATCTCTTCTGCTTAAGTTGAAGGATGTTTCTCAGATTCTTGTATTCTAAGTGCCAAACTACAAGAAACTTGCTTCCCATACAGCCCCAAAATATGCCATATTTTGCTTCATTGATTTCTCAAGTGAAGTTGTTGGGGAGGTGGGATCACGCACAGCCAGAGACAGAGTCATTGTTCGGTCTTACATTTGCCCTGAGATCACTGGGGATGCAATGCAGCAGTTTCCATTTTACAAGATACTTGCACGGCCTAACCTCTCTAGGGCACTTACTGAAATGAAACTCTGCACTGCGAGGGGAAAGTCGTATAGATTAAATGCTTTTTTATATATTTTCCAATTCCTTATTCACCATGAACATCTTAATGGTTTTGAGGAATACTCTTGTCAGTTTGCTCTATTTTCCCCATTTTAACCGATGAGAAAATAAAGCTTGACACAAGCTCCCTTAATGTCTAAACTAATCCATGAAATTTGTGACCAAGGAAGGACCTGGATTCTGCATTTCAGAATTTCTAGGACCTCATGGAATTTCCAGATCATTGGCAATAGTGTTTTGAGTGTTTGGGACCAGCAATACTGTAGTAAAATTAAGTTTTCCAAGTCAGTGGAAGTTGCATACACCATTGGACTGCCCTCCCTCTCTAAGATGCTAACTTCTAAGGCTACTTACAATAGACATGTCTGCTAGTCTAATTAGTTCACAATGCTTTTTGACTTCATTGTTGGTGGGGAAAACTGCAGCATGTATGCTACAGTTCTCGTATCTCTCTGTCTTTCCCTATGATCTCTTGGCAGTAAAGTGCTTCTACTGGTGAAAGATACTGCTTGGAGAATAAATGGATCCACTCTGGGAGAAGCACACCTTAAGGATCTATTTCAGGGTTCTCTGTGAATATAAAAATAGGCAATGTTAGAGAAAGCCATTGCACCATCACAAGCCTCAGTTTCCTCATTTGTATAATAGTAACAGTGAGCTCTTGATCAACAGGTGAACAGAACTGTACAAACCCCAGTAATTTCTGTCACCCTGAATGATGCCACTTGTGCATCGCTGTCATGGACTTTGGGCCATAGATTAGTAAGTTGCTGGGAAGAAGAGAGGGCAAAAAGAAATACCACAGAACCCCTTGGTATGGTGGAAAACGTTGTTATAGAGAAAACCCCTGGATCCATATTTTCTGGCTGAGGAAGCAAGCCCCTGAAGACAGTATCTTGTCCAAGCTGCAGAAGAGGTTTTTGCTTCATGCAGTTGTTCTCCTTATTCCCTACCCTCCTCTCCTGCTATTGATACATGGCCTGTGATTCCTTATCATAAATAAGATTTGTGAGCTCCTTGGGGAAATAGACTGTGTCTTCTCCTATACTTGTGCAGTTTGTACAAGGGTATAAATAATAATAGTCATTAATGCTAATAATGTGTATTTTAACCTCCTGATCATCCTCTGCCTGATAAAATAGCTATGGGAGAGAAATCTTGCTTTGAAAAAGAAGCTAATGGCAGAGACTATTCACATTGCAAAGG
Source organism: Grallaria varia (assembly GCA_013396735.1). Taxonomy (NCBI): domain Eukaryota; kingdom Metazoa; phylum Chordata; class Aves; order Passeriformes; family Formicariidae; genus Grallaria; species Grallaria varia. The sequence continues at coordinate 712,325 of VWZG01008667.1, forward strand.
CTAGCAAAGATCAGCTAGTGGCAAACTAAACTGTCTCCTCGTGTTTCATTAAGTGCGAGACTGCAAATGCATCACAGACAGCTCTTAAATAGTTGGTGGACTGTAGGCTTTTCTGTGGTCAATGTGATGAGTGTTTGTCTTAGCACCTGCTGTCAATGGCTTGAAATACTTTCTCAACATCCTTTTGTAGAGCATCTATCAATCTATTACAACAGGCCTTGGTCTCAGCGAGGGCTCTGTACCACCCCTGCAGCAAAACTAATAAGCAGTGGTAGGGCAAGGTACATGGATACTCAATAGAGAGCAAGTAAGGGAAAGGGATGCCTCAGTGACTTTGCTATGGAGAGGACCTGGCTCAGAGGCCACTGAGTTTGGTCAAAGTCTTTCAACTGCTTTTAGTTGTCTTGAGAGCCCATCTATAGTGATGTATAGAAAAGTGTGAAGCCCTGCCTATATGAAGATTACTCTCTGCACAATATTGAAATGCAAGTATTTTCATGTCATGCAAAACAAGAAGTGTTTTCCAGGACCTGTGATTTAGCTGAAGGAAGACCAACTCAATGCAACCATGTTTGCATGTTTTCTGCTTCTCTGGGAAATGTCCTTGCCAATAGACTTAACTTCCCTTCCAGGTTGCACTAATGGGCTAAAGACATAAATGAGGGGAAATGTGCAGGGAGAAGTACAATCCATTATTTGACATCATATAGTTAAAAGCCTGGATACACTTTTGGGCATGCAAGCCCATATGTCTGGGAAGCTTATTCTGTTTTGTTCTTTCAGCTATATTTTTCAGTTTAATAAAATACTTTGCCTCTTCCTACAAATCTTGCCTCACATTATTTGCCTTTCAACTCTCTATCCACAGTAATTTCTGCACTGGAACTGTTAAAAAAAGGCAGAAATTGTTTCTTCCACTTATCATAAAACACTCCTCCAGTCCCAAGTATCTTAAACAGCCAAATCCTTGCTTGCTCAAGCTTTTAAAAATAAAACCAAAATCATAAAAATCCATCCTTGGGTAAGAGACTAGGTCTGAAAAACATCAGCCTGGGAGTTCATAATTTGTGAACCACTGCAAGGAGACTCTTGCAATGGGAATGTTCACATGGCTCAAGCTTCCTCTGGCTTCCATACTGCTGAAGACACCTGGCATAAAAAAAAAAGTCATAAAAAACTTGCTGTTTTTCTGTGTTTCTGTCCAGAAAATGTCAGGGATGTGTCCACCTATGCACAAGTCAGCTTCCTCCAAAGACACTGAGACTGATGTCATTTGCCCCCCATATCTCATTTGGGTGATAAGTACATCGGGGCAGTCATTTGTTTGGGACCTTCTTTTGTCAAGTGGATGGGCTGCAGCTCCATCATCCAAGCACAGGTGGCAAATACCCACATTTTCCTTTCCTGCTTTGCTTGCCTGAAGAACAAAGAACACATATAGGGGAGCCTAGGCATATAGCAGTCTTGTCTCTAAAGTCAACGTACAATTTATCTAGCAAAGTCAACAAGCCTTAGCCTAAAGATAGAAGTACCAGCTGGGGAGCATGATGCTTGACTTGTTGGGACCATGGGTCAGGAAGCCAGGCTGAAGCCTACAGCAGCTCCTTCTGTGGGCACAGTGTTAATGGAGGGAAGCACAAGGACCCCAACTGTGACTAAAGACCCAAAAAAGTAACAGGTGGGATAAAAGGCTGCTTCTGGGTAGAACAAGGTATGTTCTCGGAAAGCTGGGTGCCATTTCAAGGAAATGTCTTTGGTGGAGTGATGCCTTGGGGAGCAGCCCCTGAATCCCAGGAGGAGGTGAGAAAGTTCTGTGCTGCCAAGCCCTAGTGGAGATTCGAAGACCAGGGTGGGTGCAAAAATACTGTCTTAAAAGATGCTCTGTAGTGCTGAGGGATTCCTTGTGCCTCTGCAGAAGCCAGTTAGTACTGGATGTAGCAAGGGGTTTGCAGTGCAAATGCCTCTCCCTTTGGACTGTGGAATCCCTGCTGTTCAAAGGAGCTGAACAGAATTATTATTTTTATTCCCAGCATGAAAGAGCTGACTCTTTTCCCACAGAAAACATGACAACTCAAAAAATTATCTGCCAAATTTTGTTGTTTTTTTATCTTTTGGGTGCTAGCCAATTTTCTTTTTTCTTGTTGTCGTTCACACTTGCAGATTTCCCGTAAAATCTTACAAATGTTGAAAAAGTGGAGGCCCTTTCTGCAGAACTTTGTGTGTGTATTTCCTTAGAGGGTGGTTTCTACATGCCTGTGTTTCAGGCTTTCTCAGCATGGTCTGGGTGAGGCACCCCTTGGAGAAGGAGTTGGCACCATGGATACAGTGTGGTAGACATGTTGATAGCATCTGTTATGCCTTTATTTTATATTCTAATTATGTGACAATGTCAATGTGTGAATGTATACTGCTGGCAAATGCTTTTTTGTGACATATCCTTTATGTGACCCAACTTGTAAAGGATGTGGGTCTGCTATGGCTGATGCTAGAGAAACTCAGTCATTTGTGCTGTACCAGTTCATGCAACACATTCGTATCCAAGAGTTCTCGGTTCAGTCCCCACTGCATCATCCCACGGTTGTGGAAATTAAATGAGGGTTCTTTCCATCTCTTTCTTCCTTCCTTCCACTGCTCCTTGAGTGCTGTTTCTATCTCATTGGCCGGCTATTTCTGTGGATTTTTATCTTACGGAATTGCTATTTAGTCACATGCTAACTTCCACTGTTGCTGGCTTGGCATTTATTTGTTCAAAAAAGCTACATTCAGCTTGGAGTCTTGTAGAAACCCCAGTGGAAAATCTTCCTCTTCAACAAGATGCTTTGCCTTCTATAAGTTTCACAGGAAGAGAGTAGAGAGGAAAAGAGGTGGGAAGGGTAGTGGGGCGCAGCAGGAAGCTGAGAGAGAGAAAAGGTGGAAATACAGACAATGAGTATGAAATGGCAGAAAGCAAAGAGCAGGTGGAAAGTGTGGTTTGAGTAGGGTTGGATTCTCTTGAATACCAGGATGAAGGCAAATGAGAAGCTTGAATGCTGTTTTCTCAGTCTACATAAAAGAACCTAATCAGGTGTAAGACTATTTATCATGGTCTTGGTACACTGTGTATTCCTTCTAGAAGAACTCCTGTCAGAGGAGGGTGACTCTGATATACAACCTGGATAGGAATAAGGGACAACCACTCTGCATGAAGGGTGAAGGCAAAATGGTGTTTATTGAACTGAGCACCAGCCTTTTATAAACCCAGGGTAGAACTTGCCAGAACTGAGGGGGAGCAAGGGAGGAGCATAACCATGTAGGGAAGACAAAGGGTGGAGCAAGGGAGGTGCCAACCATACAAGCTGAACTTGGGAGGAGATGACCATATATGGCAATGCACCACTGTGGCAAATCCCAGCCAATCACAGTGGAGCACTACCATGAGGGAGATGAAGACTCCATTTTCCCTCCATGTAACTCTATGGGATTTAACAATAAACTAATAAGAAAACATACAACAACAGCCATAAGAACCAAAAACCATACAAACATGTAGCCAGCCAGAAAAACCCAAGTCTCTTTTTGATCTGGAGACAAACACCTGACCCCAGGGCCCCAGAAAATCCTTCTTGGTAGGTAAATCTTCTTATAGCATCCCTCGGTTCACTCGGCGATCCCATTCTCCCTCCAGGATAAGTAGGGAGATGAATATAGATGTTCCCCAACAAACTCCCATTTCTGGACACAGTCCTTGACCTTGGGTAGTGGTGGGTTTCACAGAACCACGTGACAAATGAGTATTTCTTGCAGAGAGAACATCTTCCACTCCTCTTCCCAAGATCACATGCAGTACACGCCACAACACTCTTCTAAACCACACTAAAATGTGCTGTTTATCATAGATGCAGTAGGCCAAAGACATACCATGTAACCCACAGATAGAACACTCAATAAAACAAGTAGTAATGTGCATATGTCAGAGGCAGGCATACAGGACAGGACACGAGAACAACTAGAAAAAACACCTCTGGGTAAACTATGGCTCTTGTCTCTTGTTCACTTTACTAACCTTTCTCAACTTTAAATTTCAGGATCACTCATTCTCTTATGTAAACTCTGCAAAATTTGTATGGCCAGCTGTGTTTCCAATACTATTTCTATTACAGTAAAAAACCCACTAAGCCTTTTGTTAATGCAACATTTCATTTGCACAGTTAAATAACAGTAATTTGAAAAAACCTGTAATGGAAAAGTTGAAAGTTCCTCCATCAATTTTAGCGTGCCTGTTTGAGAAGTATTTAATGTTAGGGTCAGTATAGAAAGTTGGAAGAGAAAATATTATGTGTGTGCAGCACAATCAAGTTAATATTGATATTGCATGAAATGACTAAAGCTAAGATGAAACAGAAATGAAAATGTGAGTGCTTAAACAGTTAATAGCACAAAGCACATTTATTTATTAAGAAATGGACAAGCATCCATGCTCAGTGCATCTAAATGTATCCACTCAGCCCTAATGAAATACTTTCACTATGCATTAAAAGTAGCTGGCTTTCAATCAATCAGAGCTCAGTCAGAATACAACCTTTTTTTTTTTTTTTTTCCTAAATGCAGGATTGTAGATGTGCTCTTCAATTGCTGATGTTTCATTGGTTTATCTGGCATTTGAATACTGGGTTAAAGTAGAAGAACTGCAGTAATGTAAAAAGAAAGAACTGAAGAAAAAGGACTGCTGTGCTTTTTTAGGTTTTATGTTGTCATTTTTGTTCTGTTGTTGGGTGGGTTTTTTTAATGTTTGGGGGATTTAGGGAGAGTTGAGTGTGATTCTTGGTTCTGTTTTTGTCCTCACAATGTCTAGGTAGCTGAGGGATCTGACCACGTGTAAATGGACTCACCTTTGGCTGGAGACCAATCCCAAAGAATTTCAGCCCACAGAATCTGATACTCCTGCTCATATTTAGTAGTCTAATGTCCCAAGTACCCCATTAGTATGACTCAGCACGAGAAAGTGAGCCAAAATCCAGCCCTGAATGTTTTTGAAGGTTAGGAGTATGTCAAATACATTGTAAGAAATAGCTTTTTCTCCTTTCAGTCATGCCAGCTTCTTCAGGGAAGCATAAGCTGCTACCTGAGGGAGTGCTGCTTATGTCTTCTCTCTGAACTTGTAACTATCACTGCCTGTTCTGGATGGGAACAATTCTGGGTTCAGCATCATCTAATGCAAATCCTTATGCAATTCATGAAGCAGAGATACAGTTCTACTATTATTTATTATTAATTATCACAATAAANAAGATGGGGACAAACATTTCATCAGGACTTGTTGCAATAGGATATGGGGTAATGGTTCTAAACTGAAGGAAGGTCAATTTAGATTATGTATAAGAAAGATTACTTTTTTTCTTTTTTTTACAATGAGGATTATAAAAGACTGGAACAGGTTGCCCAGAGAGGTGGTGGATGTCCCATTCCTGGAAATATTCAAGGTCAGGTTAGACTGGGCTGAGCAACCTGACCTTCTTGAAGACGTCTCTGCTTATTGCAGGTGGTTGGACTAGATAACTTTTAAAGGTCCCTTCCAGCCATGATTCAATGTTTATTATTATTATTTCAATACAATTTCATTATGTAAATTCTCAAAGACTCCAAAGAAGACTGGGCCAAACAGGCCACAGGATATTCATATTCAAAGTGTGAAATGACCATGCAGTTGAGAGGTCCATATTATGGGATGATACATGGGGTCATGAGCAGAAGTCTGTAGGTAAAGTAGACTTTACATGGTTGCATAATAACCTGATGAAAGTGGTAAGGTTGTGGGACCCTCTAGGATTAGTGTAAGGCAGGTGGGAGATGAGTTTATGTATGTGGTTGTGGACAGCTGAGATGTTGGGGTAGATAGCAGATGAGCTTTGGGGCCGTGTAGGGGGCTGAGGAGACTTATGAAAGAGTATAAATGAACATATTGCTGTGTATTATATCAGATGTAGATGTTGGGCACTGAGATAATGGATGACAAAGGTACAGGACAAATGAAAAGAGAAATGTTGAGCAGTCATGTGTCAGAAACGTATAGAGCTGGTGTGGTATTAAAGTGCTGGCCTAGCTGGTCCCTGAACCAAAGTTAGATGTTTGAGGTAATTCCTGCAACAAAAATCAAGAACTAGTTCCTACTTCAGGCCTACAAACTGATTGTCACCACTTGACTTTGGCACACTAAGTTTCAAACGTATCTTTAGTGCCAAATTTATTTTTGACTGTGCTGTATTTCAGACCATATTCTTTTGGTATCTGTGGTGGGTTAATCCTGGCTGGCCTCCAGGTACCCCCAAAGCTGCTCTATCACTCATCCTCCTCAGCTGGACAGTGGGAGAGAAAATATAACAAAGGGCTTCTGGGTCAAGATGAGGACAGGGAGAGATCACTAACCAATTAACATTACAGGCCAAACAGCCTCAACTTGGGGAAAATTAATTTCATTTGTTACCAATGAAAACAAATTAGGTTAGTGAGAAGTAAACCCAAATCTTAAAACACCTTCCCCTTACCCCTTCCTTCCTCCTGGGCTTAACTTCAGCCCTGAATTTTTCTCCTTCCCCTGCAGTGGTTCAGGAGGACAGGGAATGGGGGTTTTGCAGTTGGCTCATCACATGTAGTCTCTGCCACTCCTTCCTCCTCAGAGGGAGGACTCATCACATTCTTCCCCTGCTCCTGTGTGGAGTTTCTCCAATGAAAGACAGCCCTCCATTAACATCTCCAATGTGAGTCCATTCCACAGGCTGCAGTTCTTCAGGAGCTGTTCCAGTGTGGGTCCCCTCCATGGGGTGCAGTCCTTCAGGAACAGGCTGCTCTAGCATGGGGTCTGCATGGGGTCACAAGTCCTGCCAGCAAGCCTGCTCTAGCATGGACTTGTCTCTCTATGGGGCTTCAGGTCCTGCCAGGAGCCTGCTCCAGGATGGGCTTCCCATGGGGTCACAGCTTCCTTTGGGCATCCACCTGATCCAGCCAGGGGTACTCCATGGGTTGCAGGTGAACAACTGATCTACCCCGGACCTCCATCAGCTACAAGGGAACATGTTGCCTCACTATGTTCTTTGCCATGAGCTGCAGGGAAATCTCCGCTCCAGTGCCCCTAGAACCTCCTCACCCTTCTTCTTCTTCACTGACCTTGGTGTCTCACATATTCTTGCTCTTCTCTCCTGGCTGCTGTTGCATAGCTCACACCTGCTTCTTAAATACATTATCCCAGAGGCACTGGCTGATGGGCTTGGACTTGATCAGTGGTGGATTTGTCTTGGAGCCATCTGGCCACGGCACTATCAGTTGTAGCAGAAGCTTCTGGCAGTTTCTCACAGAAGCCCCTTCACCAAAATTTTGCCATGCAGACCCAATACAGCATTGGAGGATGCAAATGGCCTAAAATGAGAAGCACAAAAAAGAAACATGATCCTTGTTGACTAGAGTCAGTTGACTTTAATCCAGTCTAATATTTTTAGTTTGATTTCCTTGGGAAATGAAGCCTAGCTGATAGTACATGTGTATCTGTTTGTCCATATGTTCTTCCTCCCCATAACTTTTTCAGTGCAACCAATTTCAACCACATTTAAAAGAGGGTGGAAGGCTAAAAAGTAACTTATTCCTGTATGTCTCTTAAAAACTGGTGATTAGGTAATGTTCCACTCCCTCCATAAGGGAAAACCTGTGAATTATGTAGGTGGTACATGGCAGCAGCCAACCAGGCTAAATGGTGACTGCATTCTGTCTTTCATTTTGGTCCACTAGGAAACAAGCACGTGTTTCCAGGCTAGCCACAGCATGGATTTGTTTTTTCCTACAGGGGATGTCACAGGGAATATGATGGGATCTGGCTTTCATCACAGCATGAAGGATTTTTGAGACAGCAAACAAGAACCCACGGGGAGGCAGGCTTGGTGCATTCTGTTTCACAGAACAGCTTGCTGTACAGCAGTCTAACAAGAAATACTTCTGGAATGGCACCATTAGTGATGAGAATCCTACAGACCTTTCCTACATACGGACGTTCACCTTTGCATCTTGCACCTGCAAGGCGTAAACTGAAGATTCATATCCTTCAGTGTTGGCACCCTTGTGGGCTGCTGTGGTGGCCAATGAAAGATGCAATATGGCCTGAAAAGGAGCCACCAGGCTGTGTGGACAGCCCAGGGACTGACGTCTCAGAAGCTGTGCAGTTACAGTGCCTCCACGTCCCCAGTTGTAAAAGGACGCCCTTTTTGAAATGCCAGGAGAGTGACTGATGAAAAGCCCTGTGTGAATGTTAAGCAGCACTTCATTAATGCTGTTCATCTAATCAGAGGCAATTATTTTAGGGGGCAGTAGAGCTACAGTAGCTAATTACTCCTTGGGAAAAAAGTCTGTGTTACGTAAGGTAGGAGGAACCTGTATTTGAAAGGAGAGAGGTAGTGGGGGAAGCCCTCTGTTAGCAAAGAGTGGCTTTGCAAGCTGGATTTCCCTCACAGAAGGGTTCATTTTGGTCCCTCTGAAATTGCATGGAAGTCACAGGAGATCCAGCAAAGATTAATGCAGTCTGATGCTTGTTAGTTTTCCTGGAAGCCTTGGCAGCTCTGTAATTACAATTGCTGTGTCTGAATCTCCCTCTGGCCCCTGTGCACTACTCGGCAGTGACACCAGCATCACAGAGACCCTTACTTCAGACTTTGTCAAGCAGAACTCAGCTGAGAAACCAAACCTGCCCTGCTGCATTTCTTCTTTTGGCAATGAGGAATATTCCTTTGCTGAATAGCTTCTCCAAGTGCACTGTAGCTGGAGCTTTAGAGACTCCTGAGCCCAGCATGGCTCATAGACCTGTGATCCAAGAGACATATTTGTAGAGGAATGAGGGAACCATATTTCTATAGCATAACATACATGTATTTATATATATAAAAATTAAATAAATGAGCTGGCTTGCAACACTAGGTGGCAGAGGTGGGATCTGTTCTGCTCTGAGCGCTGTCCTATAAGGCATTGCTTGTTTAAGTACAGTCGCATTTAGTTGGAGCTGCAGGAGAGAGACAGAGAGATTCTCTGTGTTTACAGCCAGCGCAGCCTACGGTGGAGCATCTAACCTGGCCCCCCCTCTCTCCAGCACTCGAAGAGGAGAGCGCGAGGTTATTTGGGAATCTGGCCACCGTAGGTCAGCCTGCGCTGCAACTGGATTGTCAGAGCTGGTAAAGCAGAGCCCAGAGGGACTGAAGGGAGACACGAATCCCATTTTCTTTGAGAGAAGAGAAGGGGAAAAAAAAAAAAAAAAAAGATAGATTGAGAGAGAGAAGCGAAGAGACGGAGAAAAAGGCAGAGGAAGCAGAGCGAGTGAGAGAGAAGCATGAGGACCTACTGGCTGCACAGTATCTGGGTGCTGGGATTCTTCCTGTCCCTCTTCTCCTTGCAAGGTATGTGATGAGTTCTTTCTTGCAACCTCCTCAAACCCTTCTGCTTGAATTGAGGCTGATGGACTGAGGATGGCCTGAAACATGGAGCTGGAGGCTGGAGCTTCCTCTTCTCCCCTCTTCCCCTCCAAACCTCCCCCCCTGCTCAGGAAATAAGCCAAGGAAGATCGTTGCTGGTGAATCCTATGGTTAGAGGGCACTGCATGTGACTGACTTTGCTGCTGTATTTATGCTTTTGCAGAGGGGAAGTTGAGGTGAGGGGGGGTGGTGCTCAGTGAGATTTGCAAAGGAAAAGAGTAGTGGGTGAAGGTGGGTATCCCCTCTATCCACAACCACTGTTTCTCAGTACTTTGGGTCACAAGTACTGATTCTCCTGGTTTCTTCACCTTCCTGAGGAGATATGTGTTAAGTTTATTTAGGGTGTTTTTTTTTGGTTTTGTTTTTTATTTTCAGTTTGGGGTTTTTTTTTATTGTTCTTATTTTGGTCTTGCCCAGAGAGGGGGAAGTTAGAGGAATCTCTATGCCTCTGCTCTGTCTGCGAAAACACTATGTCCTTCCCTTCCACTAGAAGAAAAAAGAAAAAAAAAAAAAAAGAGAGGGATGGAGGAGAGACAGCAGAAAATTTGTTGGGTATGGGGTTTTGTTCAGTGGAGAATTGCCAGCTGGGTTTCTTGCTTTAAGAGCCAAGTGTGAGTATGGAATTTAGTTTGAAGTGATGACAGGCATGCTAGCTGGTTTTGAGATGCTTTCTATAAACAGGAGTTAAGGGTTAATGCATCCCATTTTGTACATATAAATACATGTCACACATGTAAGCATGCCCCTCCAAACTGCAGCTTGTACATGATCCACACTCATTTATACACCCCAGTGATCCTTCATGCACACACACACACACACACTCATGAATATAGCAGGGAAGATGAATAAACTCACTCTAGCACATACAGTACTACCTTCCTAGCACATGCAATTCCTGGAGAGTCTCCTTCTCTTGAGCTCACGTTCTCCTTCCCCTCTACCCGCCATCCCTCCTTCAAGCCTCCATCCTGTACACTAGTGTTTGTGGTTGCTTATATATTAAAATCTCTTGCCTACCCTGATGCACTAGCCCTGTAAGCTTGCATTCATACACACACATATACACACACAGGGAAATACATAACTAAAGAACATATATTCTTTCTGTTTGGCCTACTGTGTGCCTCAAAGTCTTGCATTCATAGTCAGCTGCAACCTTAGAGGGTATCTCACACACACAGTGCTTTTCTCTCACTCTTGTGCATACTAGTGCATGAGTGCCATGCATGGAGATATGCCAGTCACAGTCTCCTCACTTCCCCTTAGCTCATACTTTTACACACAATCTTGCATGTACTGTTCTCTATTTTATGTCTACTAAGCAAATTCCCATACAGGCAGACTCCCTGTCACACGCATGCTTTCTGGTGCAGCCTCACACCTGTCACTACTCACATTTACTGAGCACTTTTTTTCATACAGTCTCACTTCTTCTCTTTCTGGATTGCGTCCACATGCTTTCCACTGTCACATATTTTCTCTCAAACTTGCATTCTCTGAAGTCTGGACTGTGAATCCAGCACCAGTACCTTCCAGCTTACTTCTTTGCTTGATGTGAAGTGGCTGTTTCTGACAGGAGAGGAGGACTTTTACCAGCACGTAGGTTGTACGTGGGGTGAGAGGAAAGCCAGTACTTGTGTAATGTAAGTTGCTAATGTCAGCAATGAAGTTGTGTAGCTTGATGTGAACTTCCCTCTGCTCTGGAGGATTAGGCACAGACCTGTCAAGAAAGACGGACACTGGACATTGAGTGTTGCCTGTCTTTCTGATGCATGATTTCTAGCCTGTAGTTGATGGCATTTATTCCATGCAGTGTTTCCAAGTCACAAGCTTTTCCAGAGATGCAACCAGAGCATTCTGATGGTAGCATGACCAGGAGTTGTCTTAGTCCTTTCTTACAGTCAAAGCTTATACCAGGCTACAGGCATGTGCAAGGTTTTACCTTCTGTTTTAGTGAGTTACTATTGCCACAGTTGTATCAGCCACTCCTGTTCTGATTTTGAAGGTATCAGGGAGGGACTTCTGAGGGCTGTATTTCTAGGTACCCTCTGAGAAGCAAAGGCAACGCAGTTGTCCTCCCTAGCCTTTGGGATGGGGTAGAATAGTACTGTGAGTGAGTGTTTGCAAACCTGGATCTGCTTTTTCTACTGCTCCCAAACTTAAGACATGATATAAACCAGCCCACTGCTGGATCTAGTTTCATACCCAGCAGTAATTTCCTTTCTCTGGTCTAAAGTGTGAGAGAATGGGAAGCAGTAATATCAGGACTGCATGGGAGGAGCATGGCACCTCGCAAGCAAGCCTGAAGATATCTGAAGGCATTAAAAAGGAGTGGGAGGGTATTGTATTGTACCCTTAAAAAGATCCAACAACCCCCCCTCCCCGCAAAATTTATTTCAAATTAATTGTTATTTACTGAAAGCCGTGGTAACAAGCCTTGAACGCTTCTGTAACCCTGCTGAGCACAACTCTGTGGAGCTCTTACCCCAGGAAACTGCAGTATTGGCTTTGACAGGCAGTGACCCGCCGGAACGCTTCCAAGAGCTTTGTGAGCACATCCCTCCAGAGCCAGCCAGCTGAGCCTGTACCTCTGCAAGCCATCCAAAACTTGTCCGTGCCTTCTCTCCCCTTTTTCCTTGCTGTCCACTTGGGGGTGTACCGGTGAACGCAAAAGCAGCTCCTTGTCTTTCTCTGTTTTCCCAGAGCCACAGAACGCGGGGGAGAAGGGGAGCGATGCTGGCACTGCTGGGCACGGCCCGAGCTGAGGCTGAATAGCCGGCGATGGGGGTGTAGAGAGGAAGCACAGCTGAGGTTGGCAGGAGACCTATGGGCTCCACAGTGCCAAGTGGCCAACACAGGCTGCCTCCTCCAGCGCCTCTGCCAGGGGAGATGCAACGGGCTGCCTGTCCCCTGCCCGCCTGGCCTCGGGGGCTTTGGCACAGAGACAGGCTTTGCTCCTTCCCCCTTAGGTTAGATGCACCAAGACCTGCCCAGGGGATTTTTTTTTTTTCCTTCCCTAATTTCTATGTTTCAATAATTTTGTGGCTCAGGATTCTTGTGTTTCCCTGCTGCAGCACTTCCAGCCCTCGTTGGGGAGGCAGGTGGCTCGGAGGCGGAATGGTTGTTCCTCCTGCATGGTGCACTGGCCTTCCTGCCCTGTGGGGGCTGGAAGAATAAAGGTACCTATACAACCCAGCACTGCTGTGGGTGGGATTTTCTAGTAGCATGCTGCAGCTTTTTCCTCGAATGGATTCGTTTTTTAGCACAGCGTGCTTCAAAGATTCTGACGGAGATCAGATTCATAAATTGGACTCAAAAGCTGAGTTTTTCTTTTCCTTTTTTGTTTCCCAAGTCAAAAATTGGGTGCATGTGGTTAAGGAGGAGGAGCAAATGATCAGGGTCTATCAAAAACTGCATTTTGATAATTTAGAAGAATTTTGTGTTGATATTTTCACTTTTACCTACTATTACTCCAACTTAGCTGTCAATATGAAAATTAATTTTGATTTTCTCACCCTGAGCATTTTATTTAAAAAAAAAATTAATGCCTTGGCAAATTATACATTTTCTTCAGCATTGCTTTATATCGAAAAATTTTTCCAAAGAAAACCTTTCCCTTGAAAAAATAGCAGCTGTTTCAAATCAGCAATTTGCTAAAAAAAA